>CM055956.1:94800622-95323857 GCA_029490685.1 Schizonepeta tenuifolia
GCGTTTCATTAAGGATTTTTCTAAAATCAGTCAACCTCTATGTCGTTTGCTCTCTCAAGATGTGCCCTTTATTTTTGATGATGCTTGTCTTCATGCGTTTAACCTGCTTAAGGAGAAGTTGAGCACTGCACCCGTAGTTATTGGTCCTATTTGGTCAGAACCCTTTGAGATTATGTGTGATGCATCTAATTCTGCAGTTGGTGCTGTTTTGGGTCAACGTATAGATAAAATGCTTCGTGTCATTTATTATGAGAGTCTGACTCTTACTTCTGCTCAAGTAAACTATACCACTACAGAAAAAAAGGTGCTTGCATTAGATAAGTTTCGTGCATACATCATAGGGTCTAAGGTCATCATTCATAGTGATCATGCTGCACTGCGTTATTTGTTGACCAAGTCTCAAGCCAAGCCAAGACTTATCCGTTGGGTGCTCTTATTACAAGAATTCGACTTAGAGATTCGGGATAGGAAAGGTAGTGAGAATGCTGTAGCTGACCACTTATCTCGTCTTGATAATCTTCCTTCTCCTGTGATTTGTGATAATTTACTTGAGTCGTTTCCTTTTGAGCAAGCGTTGAGTGCCGACATTGTTCCTTGGTATGCTGACATTGTTAATATTCTTGCCTGTGATGAATTAAGGCCTGACCTTACTTCCCAAGAAAGGAAGCGTTTTCTATCTGTATGCATGCAATACTTTTGGGAAGACCCTTATCTCTTCAAGATTGGTAAGGATGATGTGATCCGAAGATGTGTGCCAGATGATGAGCAAGCTAAGGTGCTCCAGTACTGCCATGAGACACATTGTGGAGGCCACTTTGGAGGTCAGAAAACAGCACACAAGGTGCTCCAATCAGGTTTATTCTGGCCTTCATTATTTAAGGATGCACATGCTTTTTATCTTGCGTGTGATCGTTGCCAAAGGGTAGGGTCCATCGGTCGTAGGAATGAGATGCCCCTTAACAGCATTCTCGTGGTTGAAATCTTTGATGTGTGGGGGATTGATTTCATGGGGCCGTTTCCTAAATCCTTTGGTTATGAGTACATTCTGTTAGCAGTTGATTATGTGTCCAAGTGGGTTGAAGCAATCCCCACTAGGACTTGTGATTCTCATGTTGTGTTGAGATTTGTGCAGGAGAATATCCTTTGCAGGTTCGGATTTCCAAGAGCAATAATTAGCGATGGGGGAAAGCATTTTTGCAACAAGCTTTTCGAGAAGCTTATGAAGAAGAATGGGATAACTCATAAGGTGGCTACTCCCTATCACCCCCAAACGTCGGGTCAAGCAGAGACTAGCAACCGGCAGATCAAGGGAATTTTAGAGAAGACTGTGCAGCCGTCTCGTAAAGATTGGTCTTCAAAGCTCAGTGACGCACTTTGGGCGTACCGGACGGCGTACAAGAGTATTTTGGGGATGAGTCCGTACCGGCTTGTGTATGGAAAGAATTGTCACTTGCCGGTGGAAATTGAGCACAAAGCGTATTGGGCAATTCGAGCAGCCAATTTCGATCTAGATGCCGCAGGAAAGCAAAGGATGTTGCAAATGTCCAAGTTGGATGAGCTCCGGAATGAGGCGTACGAAAATGACAAAATCTACAAGGACCGAGTGAAGAGGTTGCATGACAGTCGAGTTTTGTGCAAGGAGTTGAAGCCCGGGATGAAAGTCCTTTTGTTCAACTCAAGGTTGAAATTGTTCCCGGGCAAGTTGAAGTCTCGTTGGACCAGTCCTTATCTCATCGAAGAAGTTTTATCCTTTGGAGCTGTCCGTTTGCTCAACGAGCAGACTCAAGAGTCTTTTCAAGCCAACGGTCATCGAGTAAAACCGTACCACGAAGGAGAATATATTGTGAAGGAGGTGGAGTCAATTTGGCTCGTGGATTCGGAATGAAGTTTCATTTTTGTATGTCGAGCTAACGACGTTAAACAAGCGCTTCGTGGGAGGCAACCCACTGTGTAAAAAAAAAAAAAAAAAAACCGCAGCACAGGTGTGACGATTGTTCGCGCCGGGCGAGCGCCCAGCACCACTCTAGCCGAATTCTTTTCACTCCAGCAAGGACCGTGTGGCGATCGCCTATACCGGGCGAGCGCCCGACTCTACTCACACGGACTCTTCTTTCCACTCCAGCGAGTGCGGTGTGACGATCGACGGCGGTCGACGAGCGCCCGACACAATCGTGTGGACTCTTCTCAACTCTAGAGGGTGAGGTGCGACGCTCGCCCGACATCGACGAGCGTTCGGCACGGCTTCTTCAGAATTCTCTTCATGTCCGCAAGTGCAGCTCGATGCTCGACTGAGGTCGACGAGCGCCAGCCTGGGCTCCACTCTAACGTGCGGCGATCACCCTCATTGGACGAGCGTCCAGTCGCCCCCCCTTTAAATACTCGTGCCCTAGATTTTTGCTGCAGCCGCCGCACTCTCATTGTTGTTCTGACTCTCACCGCCTCCTTGCCGTTTTTCCACTACTCTTTTGATCGTCGCTCCTCCGCTCCAAGCCACCGTCTAGCCCGTCGGATTCCTGTCCTCAACAAGCGTGGGCCTCCATTAAGGCCGGCGACCACCGCTCCGTCTGCAAGTTTCTCTTTCTCCGGCGAGCGTCCACCACCATCCGGAGAGCGTCGCGGTCTTCCCTTTCCTCTCCAGCGAGCGCCCACTCCTCTCCAGCGAGTGTGCCCTCGTTCCTTCGCAGCTCTCACTGACCGAGCGTACCTGTCGCTCGTCCTCTTTCGGCGAGCGCTGACTCTTGCCCCACATCCGCCGAGCGCCCAATTGCCTCTCTCCATCTCAACGAGCGTCCACCACTCCATAGGACTCCTTCAATGGCTCGTACCAAGAATGCAGCCGGTGCCTCCACTTCTCGTGCTAATGTTGCGGAGGCGATGGACACCGATGAAGATGTTCCACGGGATCTCCGTGCGCAATATGAAGCTGTCTTTCCTATTACTTTGCCGAGTTTTATCTTCGCCTTGAGAGGCGGAGGCGGCCTGTTACTTTGCCGCGTTTTATTGATTGGGACGTTATGACATCTTTGGGAATTGCCGAGCAACTGGATAAGTATCTTAAAGTGTTAGGGATGCATAAGTATGCTCATACTGAATGGAATTCGTTTACTCTATTATGTTTGGAATTTATTGCCACTATGGAATTTGAGGATAATCTTTCTGGTATTTCATTCCGTCTATTGGGTAACAAGTGTCGTGCTGGGCTTTCTGCTTTGAACAAAGTTTTTGGTTTTCGAAAGTCTTATAGTGAGATGGCTGTTCCTGATTCATTTGATCATTCTGCCGCTTGGAATGAGTTATTTGGTTGTGATAATTGGGACAAAGGTGGTGTGCCGAGCGGGTTAATTCGTGACCTGGTCTTGTGTGTTTTACACAAATTTATTGTTTATAATGTTAAGGGGCGTTTTGAGGCTAACAAGGTGAATTCGATTGAGCTTTATTTACTTGATTGTGCTGTGAAGAAGTGGACAATTTGTCCAGCTCTTTTTATCTTTGCCACCTTGCAGAATATTGTTCGCACCTCTACTTATCGAGCTGTTTTGCCTCACTTGGCCACTGCTCTGGCTGCTCATTTTAAAGTCCTTCCTGCTGATTTTCCCCCTTCATCTCAGACTCTTCTGAAGTTCAAGTATTTGGGTTTTACTGAATTAAAGCATGGGCATATTATTAGTGATTTGGTGACTTTCATTCCCTACGCGGCGCGTCCCGCAGTGAAACGCCAATGTGGCGCCGAGATCGCCGGAACTCGTGTACCTCGACCTGTTACTCCCGGTTCTTCTGATGCCGGATCTGACCGAGATAATGAGGTAGATACCGCAGTTGGGAGTGAGGATGAATCTCCCCGTCGGATTGAAGCTGTTGCTCAGCCTTCCAATGTTGTGCCTTCCACTGTTGTTCCTTCGGACTCTATCCCCTCCGGCCCTGTGCCTTATGATTTCCAAGCTTTTCAGCAAGGATTTTACCTCTTTCTGTGGCAAGATGGGTTCGCAATTTGGGAACTTGCAGCAGCAGATGATTTTACAGAATGCCCAATTGCACCGTCAAGATCAAAGATGGGCGCCAAACAAGCAACGATGGGCGCTGAATGATCAACGTTGGGCTGTTAATGATCAACAATGGGATGTGCAAGCTCAGTATTGGGCAACTCAGAATACGCATTGGACGGAGCAAGCTCAGAGGTGGGCCACTAACGCTCAATATTGGGCCCAACAGCAACAACAAATGGCTTCTCAGACCCGTCAGTTGGATTATCTGGAGCAGCAAATGGCTCGTTGGAATGTTCCTCCGGGTGGACCATTCCCTCCACCGCCGGATCAGCAGTGATTCTCACTATTGTTGTGTACGCCGTTCTTTTCCCTTTTCTTTTACTTTTTTGTGATTTTTGATGTTCCTTTTGTTTCCATGTTATTGTTTCTGTGTCTGTTTTTGCATTGTTTTAGTTCTTTTGCTAGTTTGTAGGTCTTTATTTTCTGTTTCATCTCTTTCTTTGGTTTGCATTGTGATTCTTCTCTCCCTCTTTTATGGTTTGTTGGTTGACAATGGGGACGTTGTCATGTATTTTTTGTGGGGGGGGGGGGGGGGTGGTGTGTTTGTTGGAATAATGATCTTGTGCATCCTCGGGTATTTCTTGTTTGGAATTATGGTGTAGAAGTTGAGGTTGAAGTTTATAACTCATGTCTTGATAGATTTTATTGATCAAGATGGTTTTATTATGAATTGATTGGTGCGGTTGTTGCATGTCAATTGTGGGGCGATTCACACTTGAATTATTGATGCTTAATTTTTGAGTATAAGTGAAGGGTAGGATGTGGTGCTTTAGAAGTGTATCCCAATTCAAAAAGAAAAAAAAAACAAAAAAAAAACAAAGTTGTTTAATAAGATGAGTCATTTTGGGAGGTCTCTGCTCTTTTGGGAACCATGAGCATGGGAAACCACATGAGGATACTTTAGATGACCTCTAAATGTCCACACCTCATGAATTATGGCCATATAACCCAATTTGACTTGGCATTTGTTTAATTCGTTTGTTTAATTTTCTTGTGTTGAGAAGGGCTCTACCCCTCTTTCTCGTTTGAGGAATGGGTATGGGAAACCACGCTAGGAGGCCGGATTTTTCATGAATTCACCTAGTGAAGATTGCCGGGAATTCGCATTATTTTTAGTATAGTTTAATAAATGGTTCAAGTTGGGATACTCTTTGTTGTCACTGTCTTCTTTCTTTGATCTTGTGCTTGGATGTTAGACAGATTGAGGTCTTGTGTGGAGGGCAACTCATTTGTTGTGTGATTTCTGTTTTCGATTGATGAGTGATAGATTGTCTTGGGAATGAGAGTTTATTGAGATATGAGTTATTTAGTTCAAGTTTTCACTTTCTTCATTTTGATTTTTAATAAGATTTGCTTGAGGACAAGCAAGGTTTTGTGTGTGGAGGGGTTGTTTCACCTGTTTTTGATCGTATTTTGGATAGTTTAATAGGTGCATTTTAGTTGGTTTCCAGCATGGTTTGCTCGTTTTTTTTTTTAAAATATAGAATGCACTAATATGTCGATTCGAGTATTGTGTGGAAAATGCAAGTTTTTGCTCAATATTCATGATTTGGAGAGAAGTGTGACAGAAACGTGCAGTGCTCATGGTCCGGCGATCGCCCAGGATAAACCACTTTGTTGGGCGATCGCCCAACTAAGGAATTTCTATGCGAGAAGACAGCTGCCGGCCTTGGGCGCTTGTCCACCCTGGGCGATCGCCGGGTCAAGGTGTGAGAAGACTTCGACGATCGCTCAGGCCTGGCGCTCGTTCGACGTTCGATGGTGGAGATTGATTGTATTTCAGCGGAGCACCTCATCGATCGTTCAGCTCCGACGATCGTCTGTGACTTGGGAAGGTGATGAAGGAAGAAGTACCGTGAGAACCCTTGGACGATCGTTGGTGTCAGGCGATCGTCTGGGGAGATGTGTTGAGAAGTGTTGGACGATTGCCGGGTCTAGGCGTTCGTCCAGGAGTGGAGTTTCAAGTGAGCAGCGGACGCTCGTCCGTGCTCATCATTCGTCGAGGTCTGGCGGCGGTTACAGCTGTATAAATAGGGCTTGGTTATTTTTCCTTAATTACGTTCTTTTTTTTTACATTTTTTCTTTTTGGGGAGCCGCCAGCGAAAGACTACTGTTCTTCTTTCCAGTATTTTCCAGTATTGTTCTAGTTAGACTTATTACTTTCGACTCGTACAGAATTTGTGACAGATCTTCACTACGAGTTCAGATTTAATTCAGTTTCTCTCTGTTTCTTCCAATCAATTGTGAGTTATTTTTCTGTCTTTAAATTATGCTTATGAATTTATTGATGTTCTTAGACTTAGGGTTTTACATTCTTGTCTAGATTAATTTGTTCTTTAAATTCTTTAGATTAGAAAAACCCCAAATCAATCAATCTTTATTGCTTTCTTTTTATTTTCTGTTCTTTTCATAATACAACAATCATCCTGTTAAGCCTTCATTGAGAGACGATATTCGGGTCAACTTATCTAATCTAGAATAACCATGTTTAATTGCGTGCGACTTAGATTAATTTAGGTTGAACATGTGGGTAAATACGTTATGAATTATCCACACATGCATGTATATGTAGGTAATACTCTTTCATTGTAATGTTGTTAAAAAAAAAAACCACACATGTTGACATTTGTATTATGTGTGGGTAAATATTTATACTCACACGTAAACATATTTTTAGCCACACATCCATGTGTGGGTTAAAACCTGATTTCTTGTAGTAAATAGACTGATTACTAAATGATTGAATTGGATAATGTTAAGTCAAAATGATAAGCATTCATATAGTGCAGCAAATCAGCAAAGTTTACATTCCAAACAACACAGAACCCAAAAAACTTTCACCTTCTTTGTCCCTATAAACCCTCAATAACTACTCCACACCATGTGCTACGTACTGCACTACTCTACAATTCATTTGAATCATGCACTACTCTTCCAACACTCCTTGATCCAATGTACTGACTAGGTCATCCAAATTGTAAAATCTGTCTTTTGGCCCACCTCCATTCAAATTCAAGTATTCCATGTATTCTCTCACAAGTTGTTCATCTACTTCAATAGAATCTGGCAGCACTCATTCTCTCTGCATTCTGTCCTTTCCCTTATGAAGGGTCTTGTAGTCATTAGATCCATTCACGATCATTATCTGTTCATAACATGTCTACAATGTGAGGAAAATCTTGTTGATCTTCTGTGGTGAGTAATTGGCATAGACTACCTTCACATTATCCAGCATCTCTCCAACATTTGTAGCAGGCATTTGATTTTCTAATGACTGTATGCTCCTAAAAAACTCCAGATCATTCACATTACTATCTGGACTATTGGCTGGTTGGTTGATGAGTTCGATATGGAATCCATCTGCATGTGCAATTGCTTGAAACTCAGGATCAGTGTCTAGAATGTGTTGTCTAGCATTGTCCTGTTGGATGAAAATGTGTTTTGGTAGACATGATGGCCGCTTGGCTTTAAATATAGGCACCATCTGCATTAGTATTTGATATTGTAAGTGATAAGTATGGCAGATACTACACTTAAGCTTGTGCTCTTGCTGATGTATGCTATTGTCTTACCTCTTCGATTAGTTGATGTTTGATTACTGGCCTTGTGACATTGTGCATCGCTTTGGACTCTATTGTTCCTTTCTCTCTGTTCTTGGAGTTCCTTTGAGCTGGTTCCTCAGTAATGAATGGAAATATACCAAATTTGTCATCAAAGATAACATTACCTTCTACATCTATGATTGGCTTATTCATTGCACAATTGAACATTACTTTAATGATATGCCTCTTTGATTGGCAAGTCCTGTGTGGCTCTTCTTTACCTGCAATAAGGTAGTACCTATCATTTTCTTTGGAAAGAAAAAATCACTTCTCATCTACATGGATGGTGTTGTGCATGTGCTGAAACTTGATCTTTCCCCCTTCAATAATGCTCTCTAGCTGAGTAAGACTCCACAACAATCTTTGCAACTTGTTTTGGGGTGTAAGAAAAGGTTTGATGGCATTTGTATCTGGCTTGAGCTTCTTGTCTTTAATCCAGATATGAACTAAGCTTTTACTAACACCTAGATTCTCTGCCATGCACCTCAATGATGTTCTCATCCTAACTGAGAGGTTTTTCACTTTTTCTATATCAAATTGCTTTGTTTTTTTGTGCATTGGCCTTGGCTTCATGCTTTTGATGCTCACAGGAAGGCTTTGAAGTTGTTGAGCTGCTGCAGTCCTCCAAATCTTTCAAATAGTCTTCCAACAGACATGGAACTTCTCTGCAGCAACTTTCTTCACTCCCCATTGAAGTTTTCCTTGGCTGCTTCTTTGTAGTAGCCACTGAGCTATGTTATTTTGCTCATCGGCAGTAAGATATTTTCTAATTGTTAATGGGTGCACCATTTCTTTTCTGTATTTGTAGTGTTTGGTGGTTGTGTGCATTGAATCTACATTCAATTGATGTATTTATGGAGGTTTAGTGGATTAGATTAGGTTCAAATTTCTCTCCTTTGTATTTTGATCACATCCAATATAATTTTATCAATTTTTAACTGAATGAAAAGTTGATTTTGGTGGCATTTGATCTTGTTTCTCTACGTTTTTTTTATTTGCAATCTTTGCATTTTAATTGCAGTAGTTACTTTAAATTCTGCTTCTTCACTCAATAAATCAATATCAATGGCAGCTCCCATTTAATTTCTGTTTTTAACTTCTCTTTGCTTCTATTTAATTTAATTACAATAAGAACACACAATTAAATAGTTAGCCAAACTTGAAAAATATATAAAACTCGAAAATAAAAATATTCATGCCATAAAGTTCACTTTAGTCAAAAGGTAAATAATTAATTCGAATAACCTAGAAATCAAAACCAAAAAAAAAAAAAAAAAAGTACGTATCTACAGACTACTATACAGTGTCTCCTAAAACCTCAAAAACCCCACGTATTTTTTAGTGTTTTGTTATCCGTAGCCCATAGGAAGAAGAGAAAAGCAGAAACTATGTTGGCCGCGAATCCGGCAACAGTGACGAAGAAATACTATATTTCATCGGGATGGGCCCGCACGCCAAGTAGCCAACTTAATAACCAAACCAGAATTCTTGCGTGCAATTCAATTCATATCAACCGGAGTTGCCGTAATAGGATTTCTCTGGCCTCTGCAAACGGGGTTAGAATATATGGGTCGGAGCCTCTTGTCCTTCGCTCTTTTCGGGTTTCGAGTGGCGGCGGAGCTGGGGACGGATTCGGAGGTTCTGGCGGTGGCGGAGGTTCTAGAGATGGAGATGGCGGGAGCAGTGGTGGAGGCGGAAGTCAGAACAGCAATTGGTCATTCATATCATGGTAAAGCTTTTGGAATTCTGTAGTTTATATTGTTTGAATTACTGTATGTCAAAAACTACATCTTTGGTAACATTTGTGTTCCTGACAGTGTTTTTTCATTTGGTAATTGGATAAGTTGCGTTTAAGTAATAATGTATTGGTCCAAAGACTGGAGTCTAAAGTCTCATAAAGTTTGAGTCTTTGGATTATTAGTTATGCAAGATGTTGTAAAAATAGGAGCTAAAACTTGGTGGTGATGCTTATCATTGGATTGCAAATTTATCATGGGATGGTATTGTTTATCGAAGTAATTCATCTCCTACATTTCATTGTGATGCTATAGAACTATGAAAGTGGATGAATTTAACTGCACTTATACTACATGACTGCTTTTCTTGTCAACTTATTGCTAATTGAGGATCAGTTCCTTGCATTCATCTCATTCTAAACATGTTTGCAGGTATCTGTCTCTTCTTGCCGAGCATCCTGTGATCACAAAAGCTGTCACATCAGCACTCTTAACTTTGGTTGGTGATGTTATATGTCAGGTAAACTAGCTTAGTAGGTTCATATTCATGGTGTAGCTTTACTAAGAGCACACGTTGTTGACGCTTGCTTTCCCTTTGAGTGACACCTTTGAAACAAGTTGTGGTTACTATAACTTGTGATTTATGTTTCACCAAGTTATATTAATTCATGAGCTGAAAAGTTGGGTGTGGCATTTTTATTTTACCTCCGTAATCTTTCTTCCCGTAATAATACTCTTCTTTGCCTTTCAATTGGGTACAATGCTCGTCAGCTCTTCATTGATAAAGTCCCATCTCCTGACTTGAAGCGGACATTTATTTTCACTCTGTTGGGACTGGTTTTGGTTGGTCCGACATTGCATTTCTGGTAATGGTTGAAAGATTACTTTCTCTTTTATCCTTTCCCCCCTACTCTGCATATAAACCTTTACTGTGGCAGAAGCTCTGTCACCAACGCTTATTGAGTTATCGTTTATTTACCTACATCTTGTCTCTTTTATGTTCTCTTATTGCTTTCATGAGATCATAGTGACAGTGTTGAATATTTGGAATAGCTTCCTGTTGTTTTCTTGAAAATAAATGCCAAATCTGCATTCACTATTATATTTTCCATACTTGAATTAACTACTCATAAGATATATTTAGGTATTTGTATTTGAGTAAGCTGGTAACCGTCCCTGGAGCTTCTGGTACTTTCTTGAGGCTTTTTCTTGATCAGGTCACAGCTTGATTAATATTTTGCTGCTGTTATACTTATACCTGAATTTACTCCCAAATGCAAATACATTTGACATTTCATTTGCAGTTTATTTTCTCTCCCATTTTCATTGGAACTTTCCTATCTACATTGGTGACACTTGAGGGGCGGCCATCAAATGTAATCCCAAAGCTAAAACAGGTATTATTAGCTCTACTTTCACTGTGATTGCTAAATACGGGTAAAATGTGGCTCGATGGTGAAGGATCCGATTGTCATGCTTTAGACTTTGCAAGATAATGTTTAACTGTTATTTTGTAGGAATGGTTCTCGTCAGTTGTTGCAAATTGGCAACTGTGGATACCGTTTCAGTTCCTCAACTTTCAATTTGTGCCACAGCAATTTCAGGTTTGTTTAATCTTTAGGCTTTAAATAACTCATAATTTCTGGTTATGGTATGTGACGGAGTAAGTACAAGAATATTGTAACCATAATACCACTAACATATTCAAGACAACATACTTTTGATTGCTATCAAAGTAGATGAAAATGATGACTGCTATTTATTTGATTTGCGGGGACTGTTGTTTACTATGTCATACTATATTTTTCCCATGTCTGCAATTTACAGGTCCTTGCTGCCAATTTTATAGCCTTAGTATGGAATGTAATTCTGTCCTATAAAGCTCACAAAGAAGTTCCAGCAGAATAGGTAAATATATTTTCCTCTGCGCATGGTAATAATGACCTAATGTACCCTCGTCCTAGAATTGAGGAATATTGGTCGCATTGCAGGTATTTAGTAGCGAATGGTGTTGGAAGAGAGCTGCGCACGAACAGCTTCATCAATATGACTTAAAAGGCAAAAGCAGTTAATCTGTGGTGCAGTAAAAATGGCTGCGTTTTTTTAACTGAGGTGGTGGTGATGGTAATTTTCCTTGAATTTAGAGCTCAAGCACATCTTGAAGTAGTTTGTTTTGAACTTAAGGAAGAATTTTGAAGCATATGAGTGTGTAAGGTTTCCTTGTAATCATCCTTCTTCATGTTTTAATTGATTCTAAATTTGCCCTTCAAAGTTGGTCAAAGATTGTTTAGCCTCATGACACATAACATAGATTTGGAAGACGGAATGTATCTTGGAAGTCAAAATGGAAGGAATCTTGATACAGTGAAAGGCAGAATAATGTATTGTGGAAATAACCGAACTGGGTAAATAATAAGTTCTGTATATTTCCTCAACAAGAAACTGTATAAATAAACAAACTTTGCCCAAAATAAAGTTAGTTAAAAGTATTTAGTAAAAAAGACTAATTCCTAACGACATGAAAAAAATAAAGTTGATTTGCAGTTAATTTTATTCTACAAATGATTTTTAAATGATAATGATAGTCTTATCAGTATAAGGCAGCGCAAACCTAATTTGACTTGAGGAAATTTCCAACAGGTCGTGTTGGTCCAACGGAAACTTCTTGATTGAAATGAAGAATAAACAAAACAAAAGATTAATGTTTGAAAAAATAATAAAGCTGTATTTTTGTTTGTATGTTTCAATTTTAGACCAGCCTCGAATGAATAATGGAAATGGTGGGGCTTCCGACATTGACAGGCAGCCCATGTAATTTCCATTTTCCATTTTGTCAATCTAATCTAATTAAAACGATTTTTCCTTCAACTTTCCTTATCTCCCAACTGTTTTTCCTCTTTTCTTCTCTTCTCTTATCTTGTAATCAGCAGCAGCTGCATTTATTATTGTGTTTCTCAAATTCAACCGCTATTGCAAGAAAGATTGAATCTTTAGCAGGGATTGATGGAGAAAACGAAGGATCACCAGTTTGAAGATCGTTTTCCGACGAGCCCTTTTCTCGACAGATCATCTTCCTTGTCTGAACCTGTTAGCCCAACCTCCTCAGATCACTCCACTCCCTTCACTGGTAAGCCAATCTCATCCTCTCTCTCTCTCTCTCTCTCTCTCTCTCTCTCTCTCTCTCTCTCTCTCTCTCTCTCTCTCTTTTTCTCTTCTTGATGAGGATTTGCGAAATGAATAGTTGTTGAAATTAATTTGCAGAAAATGGGGAGGTAGGTGCAGCAGGGAGGAATCAGAAAATGAAGAAACTGGACAGGAAGGGAACCAGTTTTGCTTACAGAGTTCGTGAACACGGTATAGATATATAAAGATTGGAATACAATAGTTGAAAGACAGTAGCTGGTTTAAGATGTGTAATTAGCAATATTCTTGTCTTGAATGAATGATGTGCAGTGAGAATGGGGCCAAAGTTTTCAGAAACAGTGAAGGGGAAGCTGAGTGTTGGAGCCAAAATAATCAAGAAAGGGGGCAGAGAGAATATCTTCAGAGACATATTTGGAGTGAGTGATGGAGAGAAGTTGCTCAAAGCATCTCAATGCTATCTATCAACAACTGCAGGTCCAATTGCTGGGATTCTATTCATCTCCACACTAAAACTTTCTTTCTGCAGTGAAAGATCCATTGCAGTCCAGTCCTCCGGAGGGATTATAAGGACTCCTTACAAGGTAATTAACTAGACGAGGACGAGGACGAGGACGAGAACGAGTTGCCAGCGGAACAACATACACATACACTGAGTTGCTATTAATTAATTTCATGAATGATTTTGTAGGTTTCGATTCCGATGAAGAAGATAAAGGCAGCTAATGAGAGTGAGAATGTGAACAATGCATCACATAAGTATATAGAGATTGTGACCGAGGATGATTATGAGTTTTGGTTCATGGGATTTGTGAGGTATGAGAAGGCTGTGATCAATCTTCATAGGGCTATTTCCATGTCCAGCTAGATTCTTCTAATTCATTCAGATATACTAGTAAACAATACTGGACTGACTGAGTGAATACAACAACAATTGAGAATGTTGTTGAGTTTTGGAAGCAAAATGCTTGTTATAGGTTGTGGAAAAGAACAAGCTTTTCAATTTGTGAAACTATAGTACTAGTAATGTCTGTCTCTTGGTTTTGCAGTTTGATGAGTGTGCGGTGGTAGATTATTACTACTGTTTAAGGTTTAGGTCGGGTTGTGGTAGCTAGTAGCTTAGCTTCTGTGCGAGAGACAGTGAGTGTGATGAAATGCAATATGTACAAAGTCGTCTTCTTTTTTTGTGATATGTAGTTGAACAAAAGATTATTCATCCAAATTTATTTCATACTTGTTTGTTTTTCTAATGTTTTTTTGGAGTGATTATTATCACTGTTATTTGGGAATCCATTTCACTTCAGAGTCAAATACTCTCATTTATCAACTTTTTTTCTTTATTTTAAATATATTATACAATGCAATGAAACATAGCATTTAAGATGCGACTTTTCAAAATTTACAAATGGAGTTGTGTTGGGTCAACCAGCCTAACTGAGGCCCAATAGTGGCTGTGTGTTGTTGAGTTATTCTCAATATGGACTATAAAGAAAAGGCTCTATATTTATTCTTTTTTGAATGTCGGATAAGAAGGTCCTATATTAGTTTGATACTTAAATAAATTGGGTCGGCCCTACTCTTTAAATGTGTAATTTGTAGGGCTGGTAAAAACAAATTAATTTAATAGAAAAACGAAAAACTTAATAGAAATTCCAAAAATCATCCTTTTTATTACAGTTTCGTAAGACTCATAACAAAAAACATAGTATTGAAAGAAATGTTTGAATTCTCAACTCCAATCAAATTCCTGCCTAAAACTAACTGATTCTGCTATAGAACTAAACACTCGCGCTTGGCATAGTCAATCTCATTAAATATAACTAGCATGCAATCCGTCAAAAGTCGACGAGATATGATGGTTCCGGTAACGAATAATTGGTGTATCATGTATGGAGGGGGAGGGAGGAATACACCAGTAGTAATTTTTCTTTTGAAACTTTTCAATGAGTTCAATACAGTTGGCTCGACAACTGAGATAGACAGTCGGAGCTACAGTCAGGTGCACAGCTGACTTCTTTGACTGAGGGTCAGCTGTGTAATCTAACTGAGGTTTCAAAGAGTTAAGTAATGCGGACGTTGGTGGAAATTTAAGTTCGTTACTTAAACTGAAATCTTTGAAATAGGGGAAGGTCAAGCTCCCAAAATACTTAGTGCTAAAGTAAAATGCAGTTTGTATGCAAAGTCAGTTGGTTAGTAAACTGAATATTAAATACTGAAATTAAATGACACAGTATGTTTACGTGGTTCAGAGATTGACCTCCTACGTCCACAACTTCTTTTTCGGGAAAGTAATCAACTAGATAAGCTTACGCGTTCTTATCAAACGTTCAGTTTGGTTTGCGGGCACCAAACAGGCTAACCAATTCGATTATGGGTTCGAACAAAACTTTACAACACTTTTGCAGGCAAGTATACAACTTAGTCTTAGATTAAGGGTTCCAAAGGACCTAGTTTCTTTGATTACGGGTTCAAAGAAAAACCTGGGGATTCGGGGTTTGGGGGTTTTTCCAACTCTAAAGTCTTCTACACTTAGAAAAGTAAAGCCTTCTTCCTAAGGCTTACAGACTTAAATATGATACAGAGAGTCTGCTTAGAAACTATGTAAGAACCTATGAAATCTAGATTCGATCAAAGAATAGGAATTCTAAGAGGCTAGAATAAAGTACTGAATGAGGAATGTACACTCTACTTCTACTTGTTCTTCAGCTGACTTGTTCTTGCTTGGAGAGAGTGAATATGCTTGAATTCTTTTCTACTTCTTTACGCGTGTATACTCTATTACTCTTGTGTTGTGGCAACCTCTATTTATAGAGAGAGAAACCAAAATAACCGTTGGAAAGAGCCGTTTGATCTCTGCCAAAAGTATGGCATTCCACCTACTCACAGTAATTTTTCCTAAAATGGTAACTTTAACCCTTACTTTATGCAAGTCCTCTTGGTCGGTCTATTTATGGAAAGTTCTAACTTGTCTTGTACTTCTGAGTAGATTTGAATTTGAATATGAACTCTTCATTTTTCAACGTCTTCTAAGTCTTCTTTTCTGACTTTAGACGTCTGACTTCAACATGGCTTCTCGACATGCATGAAATACATGGATCAGTTGGAGTCAACTGAGTTCAAGTTCGATTGATCAAGTTCTTCTCAAACTGTCTTCTTCAGTTTGGCTGACTTTTTCTGCTTGAATCTTGTGAAGATATAATCCCTACGCTCAAACAGTGAGCTCTAGCTAAGTTCAGACTGATGACTTCATCTACTCGGTTGAGGTCAGTTAAGTTTTTGGATAAATCAAAACCTTTACTAATTTTCTCAACATGATATTATTAGATGCAATTTGTTTGGTTTATAAAAATTTATTTTGAAAATAAAAATCTTTTTCTTTTTTAATTAAATTCAAGAAAATAATTTCTCAATTCTCCCATCATCATTTACTATTTTCTATATTCTTTTAGTTCAATCTAATCAACATGCTTCAGTAAGATTATCAAGATCATTGATAGTATTCAAAATTTATTTTGAAAGTGAAATCTTTAATTTCTAATTAAATTCAAGAAAACTGATTATGCGATTCTCCCGTCTTCATTTACTATTTCTTGTTTCCTTTTTTTAGTTAATTTGAATCCAAGTGCTTCATTAAGATTACTGAAAATGTTAGCCGCAATTTACTTGGGAACTATTAAACTTATTTTAAAAGTGAGAATCTTAAGTACTATGTACTTAAATTCAACAAAATCGTTTCGCAATTATCCCATCTTCATTTACTATTTTTTTATCCTTTTAGTTTAATATAATCCACATGCTTCAATAAGATTCAAGAAAATTGTTCTGCGACACCCCGTCTTCATTTACGATTATTCTTTTTTTTCAATTTTAATGTACATATTATTAAAAATATTAGTCGCAATTTTAATACCGAATTATGATTGTGCTATATAGGATTTAAAATTAATGGGAGAACTCAAATCTACATCGATATTAATAGCATATAGATAGATTGAGACAAGCAGAGAGAGAAACTCACCAACACACTATTGGTCAAGTTTATTACTATTATACTATTAGATCTTTTCTAGTCAATTTACCTTTTATGCATGATTTGCGAAGTAAAAAATTTCTCACTTTATCCTTGAAAAGAAATTATTACATGAATACGTGCTCTATATAAACATTTCTATTTATGTATCTATGGTACGAGAAACACAAGTGCTTTTCGCCACTTCTTGTAGTTGCATATCTATTCGAGTCAATAGCATTCGAAACTTTCTGTAACTTGTATATCTAAATAATACTCAATAGCGTCATTTATTATTAGTGTCATAGTCAATAGTTTCATAAAAGTAGTTTACTCGAATTTACATTTATATCACGAATTTCAAAATGTTAGAGACCTCCATTTTTTTATATATCCATTTTTGTAGTAAAAAGACGACATTGTTTATAATACTCCAGATATTTCTTCCGTCGCTAAAATAAAAATTTAATTATCAATTAAGGCTTTGCACGCCAAAGTTAAGGATTTTCAATTCTAAGACTAACGGTGAAATCCGTTTCTGAAAATAAATTCCAGAAGTCGGTTTAACGACTACTGTATTAGGGTTTTTGTGTCCGATAAAATTTTCGTTCGAAAACTCATATCGAAAAACCGTCTGACTTTACATTCACTTTTTCTGCGATACGAGTCTACTGGAGAAAGTCAGTTTTTATTATTTTTCCGGGCGAAATTTGGACTGTCTTATCCCGACTTTTCATCGGATTTCGGAAATTGAATTATGCTTTCCGACTAAGAGATTTATTTCTAATCTAATAGTCGAATTAGATTTCGTAAAAAACGTAACCGTCTAAGAAAATAATTTCTCGATTTATATACGCAGTATTAGACCCGTAAAACGCTATATTTTTTTTGCTTAAAAATCAAGCCTAAACCGCCACATATCCCCCCCATGACTCACCTTGTTAGATTTTTCTCTACTTTATGAGATAATTATCATCTTAACACCTCACCATTTTCTTCTCTCTCCCCCACCTCATTGCCACCACCCTCCACTCTCTTTCTCTCTCTCTTTTGTTCTTCATTCCTCCATTAAAGCTCTCAAGTTCTTCAAGGATTCAAGGTTCATAGCTAGTTCATCTTCCGATCAATCTTAATTCCGAGTTCATAATCGTTAAGGTAAGAGTTTCCTCTATAGTTTGAACCGAACAAAATTCATTTCCTTCAATCTTGTTATTTTCAAAAATTTCAAGTAGATGTAGGATGATGTTCTAAGTTTAATTCATGTTATTTCATGCCTAAGATTGGATTTCTATGGTAGAAATTAAGTGAAAATCATCCTCCTTAATAACCTTGCTATGACCGAAAATTTGTATAAAATTGTAGTTAAAGATTAAGTTCGATTTTAGATGATTGATATGAAGATTTGTATTCTATGTATTAGTAGATTGATGTGGGAATTAATTGGTAATTTTCTAAAAATAGAAACCAAGTTGTAAGAGAGATAGAAGTGAGTAGTTGGATGAGAAATTGTAATGATTTGGATGATGTAATATGATTTATGAGATGTAGTAAGTATGTAGTTCATCATATAATTTAATTAGAATTTTCTAAAAATTAAATAGAAATCGTAAGAGACGAAGAACCGATGATAAGTTAAGATTCGATAATAATTTGAGTATATGGTTTTCATATTGGTAAATCTTAGTAGTTGTTGAACGTAATTGGAAAGTTTGAGCGAATTCGGAGAATATTGAATTTCTCGTAAGAGACGAAAAATCGTCGATAAGTTTAGTATGGATAATGATATAGGTTTATGGTTTGAATATTTGCTAATCTTAGTAGTTAATGAACGTAATTGGAAAATTTAAACGAATTCTAAGAAAGTCGAGTTTTTGGTAAGAGGCGAAGAAACGAGCTTAATTGTTGATAGGAAAGTCGAATGAGGAAACTAATTTGATATTAGTATTTGTTGTCGATTAGTAAACAAGATTGTAGTTGGTGATGATTCCATTCGAGATATGAATATAGAAGTTAAAAATTGAAATGGAATTGAAATGAAATTTGGTTTAGTAATTGATTAGTTGGAAAAAAGACGAGAAAGTGCTCGTCGTATTATTAATCAAGAGACGTGAAGGTATTCGCGATTAAGGAATATGTGTCTTAACTGTAATTTGATAATAGTAAGTTCACGCGCATAAAGGTTGTATAGCATTGATCGAACCTAGGGAATTGTGCGTCGAGTTTTATCGAACATTAGGGTTAACTCGGACTGATTTGCGACCCTTTACGAAAACTGTCATAACTTTATGCTCGCTTAACGAAATCGAGATCCGTAAATTGGACAATAAACTAGACATTCGTAGCTTTCTTTTGGTACCAAATTAATCCCTATTTAGCAGAAATCTGTTCTGTACATGCTCCAGAGATACTGCCTTGTGCAGAAACTTTCGTAAACCTATTTTCTTAAGTTGAATTCTTTTTAACTTAGTTATTTGAGAACTTCTAAGTCGTTATAAGTTATCAACTTCCATTATTAACTGACCTAAGTGTCGAGTAAGGAACCGAGTTAGTTCTAAACGAGAATTGTTCAAGTCTCGTTTCTTCATTAATCAAAAGAGATTAGTTAAAAGTGCAAAGGCTTAAAAGTCTTAAACGAATTCAAATTCTTTTCTTTTATCGTTGCAACCGATAATTTAAAGTTTGTTTATTTGCGATAAAAGGAGGAAGTCAAGGTCAAAGATAGGACGGAAGACCAAAGACGGAAGCTCGTGTTTTAGTTCTGTAATCGCCTAAGGTGGGCTTTTCTATATATCAAATCAAATGAGTGATGCTCGAAAATGTTTACTTATCGCTTTATAACTGTATTTTAAAGTGATTATCATGGCATGAAAATACTTTGTTTTATGTGAGTTCTCTTTTGCCTTTTTGAGTTAGCCAAATAGGGTCTAACTAATCGATCGGACCGCTGAGTTAACCGTAAGGGTTTTCCAGGGTTTAGTGTACACGGTAGCCGGTGTGTGTGGTACTCTGTTGAGGGGTAGCCAGCCGCGGTGAATAGAACGTGCGCGGAAGAAGTATACTCTTCCCCGGCGTTGAAACAGAAGTTGGACAAGTTTTGAACGTAACATCTGTAAAGGCTTGGCCAAGCTATATTGTGAAAAGTGAAAGAAAATGTTTAATAGGCACGGACATTTGATGAAAACCCCCGATGCGCTATTTATCGAGATGCCTGATTTAATCTATACTTATGATATATTTTAGGCAATGTGCCCACTAAATATGTTTATACTTAGCCTTGCATATGTTTTATAAAATGTGCAGGTTGAGTGACGGGAGCGGCGGAGGTTGAGTAGAAGGTTGTGAATAGAGAAGAACAGTAGGGTTCTAGTTCTACGCTTTCCGCTGCCAAACTATTTCGTGTCTATGTATAAACTTTTGATCTAAATCCTGTACTCTGAACTTAGTTTCTTTTAAGAACAACTCTGTCGAGCGATCCTTCGAGGTCGACTCTCTTTCTTTTTAATAAAGTTTGTTCATAGATATTAGTTGTTGTTTAGTTATTGTCTGTTTATTTATTTATCCCCCTTCTTCCCCGCTTCTTTAATCCAACCCCTAGTCGCACCCCGGCTTTGCCGTCCCTCGGGATTTGGGGTTGTGACATTGTTTTTGTATCTGGCTTTTCTTTTAGGTGATAGTTGGTACATATGAATGGAATGAAGTGGGAATAGAATGATATTGGTAATGGAATGAAGATGGAAATGGAATGTAATGAAGAATGATATTCCTATGGTTGGTATACACAAGGAATGAAATAAAATTTTTTAATTATTTTTTTTATATTTATATAATTAGTTTATAATAATTATAATATTAAATAAATAATAGTAAATTATTATTTTAATATTATGTATTATTTTAATAATTGATATGTATAATAATATTAATTATAATAATATTCATAATAGTAATAATAATATTGTTTTGCTAATTACAATAATAACAATGATAATATATAATAATAAAAATAATAAATAATATTTATTATTGATTTGATATTATTATAATCCGTTAATAGTCAATTCGTATAATAATTTTAATATTATTAAAATTATAATTCAATAATATTAATTTATTTAATTATAATTAAATAATAATAATATTATTATTTAATACTAATAATAGTAATAATAATGATAATAATAATAATAATAATAATAATAATAATAATAATAATAATAATAATAGAGGAAATGCACCCATATGTCATTAGCTGAAATGTAATATCAAAAAGGGTCATTAGTTCAAATTTTATCAAATTTTGTCATATGTTTACTTTTTGGACATTTATACCCTTATATTTTATACCTTATTCCATCCTACTACACTATCTCTCCTACTTTTTAACTTTATTTTTCTCTATCTTTTTTCTCTCTCTTCATCTCTTTCCCTCACCTCACGTCTGTCTTCCCTCTCGTTTTTTTTTTTTTTTTTCAGTTTCTTCTTCTTCAAGCTTAATTTATCTAGTGATTTCTCCATTGTTGTTCCCTCTCCGTCGTCGCCGTCGCCATCGCCATCAACGTCGCCGTCGCCGTTGCCGCTGAGATGCCGTCGTTGATTAACCGCTCTCTATCGTCGATGTTGTTCCGCGGCGGTGGACATTGTTCGCCGTCGCCGTGTCTTCTGATTTTGTGGTGGCGATTAGCTTCTTCATCGCCGGAGATTTATGTGTTTTTGCTGTGATTTTTGCAGCAATTTTATGGTGTTGTGTTGATAATTTTTTGTATTTTGTTTTTTTTATTCAGCAATTTTGGTTGCGATATTTGCTGTGGTTGTTGCTTTAATTTTTGTTTAGAAAGTGTTATGGTGTATCAATTGTAATTTTCCGGCGAAATTTGGTTGTAGCGTCAAAGCTATGGAGGTAAATTTCCGGCGACTGTATTTTCTGGTTGAGGTTGGTACGTTTTCTCTGAATTGCGTACTGGTGCGTACCAAGTTTACCTGGTACGCAGTACGTATTGATAAATACGTACCGCGTACCTTAATTTGTAAATGCGTACCAAATGTACCTCATGTAACTTGGTACGCATGTACGCTTTTGATCAATGCGTACCTAGTTAGGAACTTCGTACCAAACGTAACAGATCGAACTGGTAAAACTTGGTACGAAATTAGAAAATCGTACCAAGTTTTCCAAATATAAGTATAAGCTCTTGGAAAACTTGGTACGATTTCCTAATTTCGTACCAAACGTAACAGATCGAACTGGTAAAACTTGGTACGAAATTAGAAAATCGTACCAAGTTTTCCAAATATAAGTATAAGCTCTTGGAAAACTTGGTACGATTTTCTAATTTCGTACCAAACGTAACATTTTTAGGTTTAAGAAGGAATCCCCACTGTCATATGTGCTTGTCACAGCCCCAAATCCCGAGGGACGGCCGAAGCCGGGGTGCGACTGGGGTTGGATTAAAGAAGCGGAGAAGAAGGGGGCTAACTGACTAACATACATAGAAGACATCAAACAATCAATGAACAAGACTTGAATATAACAAAGAAAGAGTTAATCACGAGTGATTACTCCACAAAAGTATAGGATAGTAACTAAGTTCAAGTTTATAGACTTATACTACAGAGTTTTGTTCAATAGACAGGTTCTCAAAAGACTTAGAGTTTGGCAGCGGAAGAGTTCTAACTAAAGCATCCTATCTTTTCAACTCAACTTCAACCGTTGCCGCTCACGTCGCTTCAACCTGCACATTTAGAAAATAATGCAGGGCTAAGTACAAACGTACTTAGTGGGCACGATACCGAAATCATAATCATAAGTATAGATAAATATGGCATTTCATAATTGTAGCACATCGGGGTTTTATTGAAAAGAACCCGTGTCTACTAAACATTTTCTGACTTATTTCTCAATTTAGCTTGCAAGCATTTTTCTGGTATGCTACGTTCAATCTTGACCAAAACTCATTCACCGTGGCTGGTACCCCTCAACAGGATATCACATACACCACAGGTTACAAAGTGCACTAACTCTGGAAAGCACTTAGCAGCTAACTCAGAGCCGATCGTTAGTTGACCTAGTTAGATTAACTCTAAATCTGGAAACACGAATGTTAACTCAGATAGGTACAAGAGAACTCACATAAAACGTAAAACAGTTCATGCCATAATATCACTTTGAAAACACAGATATCAAAGCGATAAAGAAAGATTTTCCGAGCATTGCTCGTTTTATTTTGTATATAAAAGCCCACCTCGTAATACAGATTTAAGAAGTACTAGCTTCCAATCTTCGGATCTTCCGTCCTTTCTTTACTGCTGGCTTCCTCCTTCATCGTAAAATAATAATACTTAAAATCGATTCGTAAAAGATAATCGATCAAAGAAACTCGAAAAAGGTTTTAGTCGTTTCATTCTTCAGACATTTGCACGCTTACTAGATTCATTTTACTTAAACGGGAACAAGACTCGTACAAATCCTGTTTAGAACTCGAAAGGTCTCATACTCGACTCTTAGGTCAGTAGAGAAGGTAGTCGATAGCTCAATACGACTTAAAAGATCATAAGGAACTAAGTTGGAAAAGAATCAACTTAGGAAAATTACGTTTTAGCTCTTTAGACGATTTAGACAAATTCTCGCTTAACTAAACTTCTTTACTTGAACGGGTATGAGGTACCAACTCGTCTCGGTTAGCACTCAAGGCTCCTTTCTTGACTCTAGGGTCAGTAGGAAGATAGTCGTTAGTTATTACGGCTTAAACGATCGAAAGAAGCTAAGTTGCGACGAAACAACTTAGAAGAATGAAAACTGAAATTTCACTGCGCATTACAGTAACTCTGGGGGCTGCCCAGAACAGGGGATCTGGAAACAGGGGATGAGCTCTGTACTGTTGGAAAGTTTGGGATGTCTAGTTTACATTCCAATTTACGGATCGCAATTCCGATAAACGAGCTAAAAGTTATTACAGTTTCCGGCGAGGGTCGCAAAGCTGCCGCGCTAACCCTAGTTGCTCGATAGAATCGACGTATAGCTTCTTAGGTTCGTTCTAAGTTCTCGTATTCGATTTCTTATGAAACTTGACCCTCAAGGCAGTCAACAAGTATCCCCGTACGTGATGAACTCCTTCTCAAAACTCGTCCAATAGCACGACGTTCTAAACGTCGGCTTTCAACTAACATGTACTAAACCAACAAGTTATCAATTTCCCGTTCTAGTTCTCGACTATCACTATAACTCATATTATATTAGCTCGAAAGCTCATGACGTCAACTACAAAGTTATTCTCAAGTCCATCATAAACAATAATATCAAGTTAGAATTCTCATTCGACTTCTCAGTTATTAGTTACGTCTAATTGTTTGTCTCTTACGTAATTTTCAAAGTTGTCGGATTTCGTTCAAATTTTACGTCATTAAACAACATCTAACTAGAATCACTTTCATGCATATAATCACTTCACATTAACACTATATTTCAACTTACGACGAGTTCTTCGTCTCTTACATCCCACAAAATAATTTTAGAAAATTCTCAAATAAATTCCTATCAACAATTAATACCAATTACAACCTTATTCCATCAACCAAACATCATTTAAATCAAACACATGAAAACCCCTAAATGTCTAATAAATTTCAGTTTTAATACATAGATTAAGAGAGTTATTTTCTTCATTAATCAACACCATTTATCTCTTAATTACACTATTATATCATCAATTAATCAATTGAAATCCAATTACACATTAATCATGCAAAACCCCCAATTTCAAACCCTAAACCCTAAATCGGTTTCAATCAAACAAAGGGCTTTCGATTTCTCTTGGTTCTAATCACTAATTAAACACTTCCTAAGCATGATTTTAACATCAATTGAAGAATTCCAAAAATCCTACCAAGAACCCCAAAATTTCGGTATTACATAGAAGTTAGGGCTTTTGATTTTCTTCCAATTTTGATCCTAGAATTCACATCCAATCACAACTAATTTCACTAATCGAAGATAAAAACACCTAGTTCATCAATCCTTAATTTCGATCCAAGAAGAAAATAAAAAGAAGGGGAATCCAATTGGATAGAAACATGGAGGAGATGAATACCTTGAGATTTAACAAAGGAAGTAATATGTTTTGATGGTTGGATGATGACTTGTGTGATTTCTTCTTCAAGAACTTGGAGCTTTCTTCAACAATGGAGGAAGAAGAAGAATGAGAGAGAGAGAGAGGGAAGGCTGCCGTGTAAGAGAGGGAGGGAAGGAGTGAGGATGGTTTAATTTGATATAACATATGTTATAAGGTATAATAGGTGTAAAGGGTGAATAGTAATAGTAGTAGTAGGTGAAAAGTAAAAACTATATAAAAAAATGAAATATCTTGCTAAAGTGAGAGAGAGAGGTCGGCTATGAGAGGGAAAGGAGGGAAAATACGCGCTTTTCCGACGCGATACGACGTTACGGAAATCGAACGACGAAAAACGTAGCTCGGCACAAAATCGTCACGATCCGATTCGTCCAAAAATTCTAACGTATAAAACTTAATCGGAAAATAAAAATTTATAAAATTAATTCCGACAAAAACTCGAGACGACACAGTCCGAGTTTTGTCCAGAAAATCATAAAAATGAACTTTCTCGGGCGAGTTCGTATCGCGATTTCGTGAATGTAAAAATCAGACGGTTTTCCATTCTGAGTTCACGAACTAAAAACTTTTCGTACGCGCTAACCCTAAATACAGTAGTCGTCTAGCTGACTTCCGTAATTTATTTTCAGAAACGGATTCGACCGTTAGTCTTAGAATTCAAAATCGTAAACTTAGGCGTGCAAAGCCATTTATTTTATTAACTTTAAATTTTTGAGATCGTAAGGAATTTCCGGGGCATTACAGTGCTTGAATAGTATTTTACTGCGACGTGGCGTGAGATTTATGCTGATGATGTCTATTCCGGATAAAGATTTGTGGTGTGTGCCACCACATGTTGCTTCAAGGATTGTTCTTACACCTAAGGAACCTAAGCGTACAAAGAGGATTCCAGCTGGATCCTATACCACACGCAGTCGGGGATGTTTGTGGTTTCATGAGAAAGGTCATTATATGAGTACATGTTCTCTAAGATGCCGCTTGATTAATCCGGAAGAAGAATGGAGTAGCAACCAACCAAGCATCAAAACGAGAACCCGCAAATGAAGAAATGTGGAATTTGTGGCGTTGCGGGTCATACTCGCCAAACATCTCAAGATCCACATAGATTTGGTTGATAATTGGGGATTTATTTAATTCTATTAGCTGTGTAGTGTTTGTCATGGTTTTTGTTTGAAATTTTTAACGTTTTAATCAATATTGTGTCAAATATTATTGTAAATCTTTGTACTTTTTAAAGTAAATTTTGGTACATTTGAGCATTGGTTGACCTTAGATGAAGCTCCACTGTAAGTTAATCTTTTCAGCTTATAATATCAAAGTTTACAGTGTCGAATTGGTAAACTCGTTACGATTTTATCAATGCGTACCAGGTGTGCCAGTGTAGAATTGGTAAACTCGGTATGATTTTGTAAAAACGTACCAGGTGTACCATATTGCAAGTGGTAAGCTCGGTACGATTTTCGCAATACGTATCAAGTGTACCATTCTTAATTGGTAATCCTAATACGATTTTGACAATGCGTACCAGGTTTAATTAATGTAATATTAATTGAAAACAGGAGGAATATCGGAGCCTTTTGTGGTGTTGAGAATGTAAAGAAATTACATTTGCGTACTGTGCGTACCAGAATTCAAATACATAGTTATCTTATGAATAATACCAATATATTTGTTGATATTAATGTTTATACCAAAATATACTAATGTTTATGGATTTACAAAATACTATCCATCATGCACAAAATATTAACACGAATTCACTTTTCATTCATTTGCCTTCATTTGCCTCTTGTATTTCCATCTGTGCTGCAATGAGAAACAAAAATAATTCAATAACAAATACATATTCACTGTTTAGTCATAATCTGCTTGGTAAAACTGGTAAACTTTGACAAATACGTACTAAAACTCTAGGTACGCTTGGTACGTTTTTACTAATGCGTACCTAATGTACTTGTCAAGTAGGTACGTATTTGTAAATACGTACTTGAAAATAATGAAATATTGGTACACTCGGTACGTTTTTCACAATGCGTACCAAGTGTACCAGTAAAGTAGGTACGCTTTTGTGAAAACGTACCTACATTTTAATGAAATACTGGTACACTCGGTACGTTTTTTAAAATGCGTACCAAGTGTACAAGTAAAGTAGGTACGCTTTTGTAAATACGTACCTATATTTAAATGAAATACTGGTACACTCGTTACGTTTTTCACAATGTGTACCGAGTGTACTAGAAACACACTAGTTTTCTTGGTACGTATTTGGAAAAATAGTACAAATTTTAAGCATACAATGCCATATTCAATGAACCGAATGCGAAAATACATTATGCATAAATAATTTCAGAAATTCAACATGAAGCTATCCACGATTCCAGAAATTACAGATCTGGAATTACCGGTACGTATTTCATAAAACGTACCCGGTGTACCAGTACAATTTTCCGCCAAATCTGCAAATTGTACCCTAATTTCCATTCTACTCAACAAACTGGGTACGCAATCGACATTCAAAACATAGTAAACCCGCGAAATCGAAGAAATCAAGTGATAATCAAACATAGTCCCTGTATTTTACTTGACAACTCTGTATGTATTTACAAAAACGTAACAAGTTTATTAGGTACGTAGTACACATTTACAAATACGTACTGCGTACTGAGTAAACTTGGTACGCATTAATAAATGCATACTGCGTACCCAGTAAACTTGGTACGCATTAATAAATGCGTACTGCGTACCCAGTAAACTTGGTACGCATTAATAAATGCGTACTGCGTACCAAGTACACTTGGTACGTACTGGTAAATACGTACTGCGTACCAGGTAAACTTGGTACGCACCAGTACGCAATTACGAAAACGTACCAACCCTGAACCAGAAAATTCCGTCGCCGGAAATTTACAGCAACATCAGATCTACACAAATACATCGAAATCGCTCGGAATTCAACCCAAATACACTAGAAATCATCAGAAACTCAACGAAAAACCTATAAATGAGTAAAAACAAGGCTAAAAAAATCATGAATTGAAAAAAAATTCAAATAAACTCATTACCCCAATTTTAGATCTATGACTTTTCGGCGAGATCTATGGATTTCCGGCGACAATAGTTGGTGTAGTGGTTCTGGATGATGCAGACGGCGGTGGAAATGAGTGGGGATGAACGAAGAACGGAGGACCTAGTTTTGTGGCGGCTTTCGTCGGTTGCGTCGCGGCGGTGCTCTGCTTCGTCGCGGCTTTGTTGCTTGCTCACGGCGGTTTTGCTCGGTGCGGCGGCTTTGCTCGACGCCGCGGAGAGAGGTGACGGCGGAGTGAGAGGAAGAGGAAGAGGAATCGCCGTGCTGGAGAAGAAAATGGAGAGAGAGAGAAAAGCGGGAGCGAGAATGAGAGGGAAGAGAGAGAAAAACAGTAATAAATATACACCCACTACCCTATAAGGGTATTTCAGTCAAATTGGGTACAATTTTACCCAATATTTGTCAAAAGTGAACTTTTGACAAAATTTGATATTACCATGTAGGGTAATGACATATCACCATTTGCCTCATAATAATAATAATAATAATAATAATAATAATAATAATAATAATAATAATAATAATAAAGTTCATTCCTGAATATGTGGAATAGGTAATACCAGGGGGGAGGGAAGGAATGACTAAACCCTTACTTATGGGATTCCTCATTCCTTAAGGAATGGTCATTCCTTACCTAAAAAATATACCAGCCGTGGGATTAGGAATAGAAACAGTAATGACCATTCCATTCTCATTCCGTTCCAGCGTACCAACCATCACCTTAGAGTTTAGAGCAATATTTGAAATTGGTAACTCCATCACTGAAACATTTAAAACATGCTATAAATCAAAAGTATCTCTTAAAGAAATTAATATTTATAAAATGGTGTTGAAATCTTGAAATAGATCTAAACTAGGGTGGTAAAAATTTCGCCATACCATACACAGTACCAGAATTTGGTATAAAAAAATTTTATACCGTTATCGTACCGTATCTTTCAGTATGCAGGAAATTCGGTATCGATTGTATAATCTACCGTTACCATTTATGTGCACATATACATGAAGTTGCATTGAGAAAATTCTTCTCATTCGTGATTTGTCACAATTTTATTGTATTTGGTGTACGAGCAAGTTTCTTGATTTTTCTCATGAATACTAACTCTAGATCTCAGTGAGTTTGCTCCAAATCCGTTGTAGCATTTCTTGTTAATCATAAAACTAAGTATTTTTTTAACAACATATTACAAGGAAATTTAAATACCGCGTGACGGTGGACTCAGAGAAAAAAAAAAAGCCCTAAGTATTTTTCCAATTTCCAGTCAGCTTTAGCTTTAATCTAGCTCCCATTTTCCTGCTATTTCAAAAGAAAATTGGCAATGTCAAACTAAGTATGAGCTATTGTACTCCAGAAGAAAACTTATCTTGGGAACACATGTTCTGTTAGAAATAATGGTTTGTAAATCATTATTTATGGCGGTTTATTATTTAATTATTAAGAATTAAATAATGAAGGATTATTTTACTTGTTGAGTAAATAATCGGAATATATTCATGTTCTTAAAATCATTATTTGGTGAGTAAGAAGTGATATATTTGAATTATGTGTTGAAGAATTTGTTGTAGACAAATTCGTATATTGAATAAAAGAGCTCGGATTCGAGTCGTGGGCTTTCAAATTGGGCTTGATTCTTGGATTTGGAATTGGGCTAAGTGATTTGTTATAAATTAATTAAACCATTTGTAATGTTTAATTAATTAAAGTTGTTGGCCCAAATTGGCCATGTGAATTTGGCCATATCAATTCTTCAACATATAATATATTAAACATTAAGTATGTTTACATTTAAAATGCCAAAGTTGGTTTTTTCAACGGAGTGAAACCGCCGAGTGATAACCTATTATGTTGATCGTGGGAATGAGGTGGATAACGCCTATTAGAGGTGAAACGGATGATTCAATATAATATGCTATGAAGGCACATTAAGTTGTAATAAGTCTCCCATGGGTGGAATGTCTATAAATAGGATTGCATTTCCATTGTTTTGTGAACACTTGAAAAAAATCTGCACTCTTTCTTTGCATTCTAAAAGTTCATATAGTAAAGCTCAAGTTCTTGATTCTCGTTTAGTTCGCCGGAGCTCGCCGGAATTGTGGTGTTACATCCGTCGAGACGAAGTCGTTTTACCTTTGGGGAAGGATCGCCAAACCGAGAGCACTACCGGGGCGAATTTCTTCTTACGGGCAGAGATTCTATCTCGACTCGGCTACATATCTTTGAGTTTGTTTCTATTTCGTGTAATTTTAGTTTATTGTTTTGTTGTTCTAATCATTTTATTTCTAGTCCAGATTTTCCTATTATTTCTGTTGTAAAAGTTTGAACGAGCACCCGGGTTTATTACATGTTCCTGTCCACCGATTAAGTAAATAACTATCAAAACGAAGAAATCTTTTACTTTTGATAATAGGGATAATGCTTCTTTTCTGAGAAAAAAGAATAGGGAGAAAAAATTCTTGTTATATAATGCCTAAATTATAATTATTTTGCGTAACCGAAAATGAGAAGTTGAAATATCAAATATTTATGCAATATTCCTCTAAAAAGTATTTTTTTCATTCAAGGCTAAAGTTTTTTTTAATGAATAAAGAAAAATGAAAATTCTTAAAATATGAGATCAATTCAAAAGCACTTTTTATTATAATTATAATTTAGCAGACATAAATTCCATTAGTCTAATTCTAGAGAAGAATTAGAAAAATGATAAACCTTATAGGTTGACGCCACAAATTCCATCACCAAAAATCATATTTTGATTGTATTTCAACTATATCAATTGTAATTAAACTGTTAGATAATCATAGTCGACAATAACATCACTGCTTTCATCGCTATTACAGAACCGTACATAAGATTTTCACCTCATACGGCTCATAGGTCACAAATAAATCTAATAACCTTTCAACATTATTTATCTTGATGCGAGCCGACCCTGACATTTTCAGGACCCTAGGTGAAAAAAATAAGGGGCCTTTTATCATTTATACGAACCTTCGCTAGCTATTTGTCTCTTTCACTACGCATATGTTTATGATAGAGTCATGATATCCATCCAAGTTCGTAACATAATATCATATCTCTCTTTCACACAAACATAAAACGACCTTTTTATTCATATAAGTGCATGAACATATATATCTTCTTTGTGCAACATTATTTGTGTCCATATCATTACTATTTCTTTCTTCTCATTCAGGGGTGAGAGAATTAAATTTACGCTTAAAACTTATATTAACCTCTTACTGTATTTAAATATTTTATGTATAAAATGGTATGATCTAGTGCTTGTATTAATCAAATTATTATTTTGTAAGAGTAATTATTAAGCTAATTTTAAAATCAATAAAGCTATTCGGTCATACGATGATCAATCACACGCGTGAAAAAAAGGAAAGTTGATTATAAAAATGGAAATAATCACATTTTCTTCTAGGGTTTATGCTTCCCCAATTAGTGTATATTTCCATTTTCAAATCCTATATTACCATTTTTAGCTTGTGTTGTCGCTCATAGTGTGCCAAAATAGAACTATCTTTTAAAATTTGAGCCTCCTTGAATTTGGGGGCCCTAGGCCTTTGCCCCTATTAGCCAAGCATAGGGGCTGGCTCTGGGAATACATCTCGTGCTTTGATTTGTCCTGCAGTGAACTCGATCATGGTTTCAGGTCAGTGGCGGAGGGAGCATGGGGCAAGGACCTCCCTCAAATTTGTAAAAATAGTAGGGTTATATATGCAAATTTAATTAAATTAAATAAAAAATATATAATCATGGACTAAATTTGTGATTTTAATTGAAATCAACTTCTGTATGAGAAGCCTGACTCTATATTGGGGGGAAATAAATTTTAAGACTCAATACTATTTTGCAAGGATCAACACACATTGTTAGTATTTTTAGAATTTGTTCGGCATTTTGAGTAATTAGTTTGGATTTCTAAGTATTGTGGAATTTATTTTATTCAAACCAAAACAAGATTATATAGATACCGATTGATTCTACTTTCAGAGGTTATAACTTGTAATTATCGAAGCTAACTTATTATTTTAAGGTTGTGATTTAATAATTTTAAATTGTACTTATTAATTTCTATTTTTTTAATTTTATTTTACAAATTATAAGGCTATATGTTGGATCCACTACAAAAAGTTTGGCTTCCCCACTGCTTGAGGTCATCTAGAAAAGGTTGAAAGATGCCTTACCCGCAATGAAAATAACTGCTGTAATTGATCTTTATAAGCTTTATTCTTCAGTCTTCGATTTTCAATCTATTAGTATTTTGCTTCTCCAGCTCATTCTTTTATATATATATAATCAGGCTCTAAAATTATGATGTATGCTGGCATCCGTGTAAGTGCATGAGTGCCATAAACATCTACATAAATAGCAAAGCACTCTTTTTACTTTGGGGATTAAGACACAACAAAATATACTGTTTTTGAGCGTCTGCTGATATTAATTAAAAGAGCGACTTGTATTTTTCTACAATCTCTATTTGCAGATGCTGATTTGTCTCGAACATTTGATGTATAAAAGATCTGTTTTCCATTTTGTTCTCAAATGGTACATTCTTATTCTTTACTCATTTTTAGAAAATTGTATCGCAATGATTCATGCATGTACTTGTTATGGATACTGCGTGTTTCTGTTTCCTAGTCAAAGCATTGTAAGTTCAATTAATTATGAAGTTTAAATTTATGTGAGAAACTGAGTTGTTTGGTCAATTCCGTTTGAACTTTACTCTTCATGAGCTTGGAGTGGGCTTTTTATATGAAAAGCCCAGGTTCGACCCACTCCACTAGTAGGCTTCGTGTCGGGACAGGTTGAGTTGGCCTATCTATCTATCTTCTTTATAATAGGAGTACATATCCCTAAACCCACAATCATTCACATGCTGATGTCAAATTATTAGATTTTTGTATTCTCATTTATCTAAAATAGGTGAAAGCCTATTCACATCTATACGAATTGTAATTTGTAATCAACACCCTAATTAACACCCTACAATCTCGCTGAACGGAAATAATCGAAGGCTGAAATCAGGGAACAAAAAATCCTTTCATTGAATTCGAAAGTGGAAAATGAAATCATTTCTCGTGAGTACAAATTCTGCTATTGCCGACTAGATCATTCCTCGCTCAGAGAAATTCTTCTGTATTGTTTGCGCTACTGCAACAAATCATTCCCACTGACAAAATCTTCTTGGTAAGTTTCTTGGATTTCAGAATTATGATATCTCGCAATAGCAGATTTTTAATTAGCTTGGATTAATTACTACACAAAATTTATGTTATTAGAGATGTTCATTGGATTAATGCAATATTGTGCTTGGAAGTTATGATTGCTCTTATTTTCCTCAATTTTGTTACGAGTTATACAAATGGCAAAATATGTACACAATCTATTTGACAAATGTCTTAATGCAATTACCTGTTTCATTTTATTATTTGTTTTCTATTTTTATGATTGGCAGTAATTTTAATTGTTTCCTGATTACACTGATGAATTTTTTTTTTCTGAAACTATAAAAATATCTTTCGTGATGATATTTGCCATAATGCCTTAATGCTTTTATGCTTTTTTTCTTTTCGGATTGGCCGACTCTTATTCTTGATTATATACAGTATTATGGTTGTCATATTCTGCTTTTACTATGTGAAAATTAAACATTTTTGAGAAATAATTATAAATTTTTATAGTCATGCCTTCTCAATTTGCATTAACGGTATTAAGTATTTTAACACCCAATTGTGTGTTCTTATTCATAACAAAGGAAATGTCGACGGCCAATACACTAATCCGTTTTAGTGCCATTAACAGTAAAACTAGGAACAAAACGGTTGCTGCGAGAGTTCTACGCTTGTGGGTCCAAAGAGATGCATCCAGAAAGGAAGGAATAGAAATGATTCTGATTGATGAAACGGTAACCATCTCACCTTTGAAAATTTAGTAACGTATATTCAATTATCCATGTAATCAACCTTAGCACTCATGTTTTCATATTTTCATATAGGGCTATAAAATTCAGGCATCTATCGCTACGGTGGTAAAGAATAAATTTATGCCGTTATTGCAAGAGGATGAAATAGTTGTTGTTCAGAATTTTCAGGTATTGGAAAATAAGTGTAATCTTCAGAACGCCAAAGTCTGTCATCATTGGAGGATTGACTTCAGGTTTGCCTCCAAGGTTTCTGAACCAACGAAATATTAGAAAATCGTTGAAAATAGATTCGACTTTATTCCTTTGTGGATTTATACAAGCACGATAAACAATTTGTTCTCGTTAGTCTACTTTGTAATATATTTTACCTTGGATTGTATTCTATAATCTTCTATATATTCATGTTGAATTCACATTCATTTTCCAGATATCCTTGGTGAGGTAAAGTCGAAACAATCATCATAGTATCACTGGAAAGGGACTGCAAGTGCGACGTCATACTCGCTGATGGAGAGTATTATTTCCAACTCAATCCTTCACTTGAACAAATTATTATTTATCTATTTCATTATAATATAATTGCGAGATTGATACTTAATTATTTATCTCTCTGATTTTTGACACAGCCCCAAATCCCGAGGGACGGCAAAGTCGGGGTGCGACTAGGGATTGGATTAAAGAAGTGGGGAAGAAGGGGGGATAACTGAATAAACTAACCAATACTAAATAAACATAAAGATATCTATGAACTGATTCCATTAGAAAAAGAGAGTCAATCTCGAAAGATCGCTCGACAAAGTAGTTTTCAGAGTTAGTCGGTCTAATGTATGAAACTTAAACCAAAAAGTTATACAACATCAAAAAGTGAAGTAGTTTAGCAGCGGAAACATATTCTTCTTTCCTATAAACAACCCTTTACTCAACCTCCGCCGCCTTTGTCACTCAACCTGCACATTTATAAACACATGCAGGGCTAAGTATAAACATACTTAGTGGGCACATTGCCGAAAGCATATCATAAGAGTATAGATAAATCAGGTATCTCAAAAAGTAACGCATCGAGGTTTTCTTTCAAAAGGCCCGTGCTTACTAAACATTTTTCTTTCATGAATATAGCTTCGAAGCATTTTCTGACTGATGTTACGTTCAACTTGCCCAACTTCTGTTTCAACGTCGGGGAAGAGTTAACTTCTTCCGCGTACGTTCTATTCACCGTGGCTGGCTACCCCTCAACAGAGTACCACACACACCGGCTACCGTGTACACTAACTCTGGAAAACCCTTCCGATTAACTCAGAATCCGATCGATTAGTTAGCCCCCTTTGGCTAACTCAGAAAGGCACAAAAGAACTCACATAAAACAAATCTTTTATGCACTGACAATCAATTTGAAAACACACTTATCAAAGCAGTAAGTAAACATTTTCGAGCATCGCTCATTTTATTTGATATATAGAAAAAGCCCACCTTAGGCGATATACAGAACAACTAAAGCTTCCGTGTAATACCCCAGATATATTCTTCCGACGAGAAATAAAAAAATTTCTAATTAATTAAGGCTTTGCACTCCTAAGTTAAAGAAATTCAATTCTAAGACTAACGGTGAAATCCGTTTCTGAAAATAAATTCCAGAAGTCGTTCAACCGACTACTGTATTAGGGTTTTCGCGTCCGATAGAATTTTCGTTCGAGAACTCAGATCGAAAAACCGTCTGATTTTACATTCACTTTTTCTGCGATACGAGTCTACTGGAGAAAGTCAGTTTTTATTATTTTTCCGGGCGAAATTTAGACTGTCATGTCCCGACTTTTCTTCGAATTTCGGAAATCGAATTATGCTTTCCGACTAAGTAAATTATTTCCAATCTAATGGTCGAATTAGATTTCGTAAAAAACGTAACCGTCTAGGAAATTAATTTCTCGATTTATATACGCCCCGTAAAACGCGATATTTTGGTGAAAATATCACCTCCAAACCGCCATATGTGTGTGTGAGTCATCATGTTAGATCTTTATCCTACTTTATGCATAATATCCAACATAACACCTCATTTCTCTCTTCTCTCTCCCCTCATTGCTGCCTCTCTCTCTCTTTTCTCTCTTCTCTCTCTTGTTCTTCAAGTTCTTCACCATCTTTAAGTGTGTTCTTCATTTTCTTAAGCTTTCGATCCTCAAAGCTTTCTTGTTTATCGATCGATTTCGTTTCCGATTACATAATCGTCAAGGTAAGAACTCCCTCATCAATTCCAACCAATCAAAATTCATTTCCTTCAATTCTTGTAAATTTTGAAATATTCAAGAGATGTAAGAGATCAAGTTCTAAGTTTATTTCATGTTATTTATACTTGTGATTAAATTTCTATGGATAGAAATCAAGTAGAAATCATTGTAGAAATTATGGGGCAATAACCGAAAATTTTGAGATTTATGTAGGTGAAGTTTAAGTTTGAATTTAGATGATTGGTTTGTAGTTTATCACTCTATGTATTAGTAGATTGATGTGTGAATTAATTGGGAATTTTCTAAAAATAAAAACAAAATGGTAAGAGACAAAGAAGTAGGGTTATGATTAAGTAAATCTTGTGATATTGAGGAAGTGATATGATTTATGAGGTATAGTAAGCATAAGGTTCAACATATAATTTAATTAGATTTTTCTAAAAATAAAAATGAAATCGTAAGAGACGAAGAATCATCGATAAGTTAAGATTCGATTATGATATAAGTTTATGGTTTTCATACTAGTTAATCCTAAGATATCTTAGTAGTTAATGAACATAATTGGAAAGTTTGAACGAATTCTAAGAATATTGAATTTTTGGTAAGAGACGAGTAGTCGAGCTTAATCGCCGATAAGAAAGTCAAACGAGTAAACTAATCGGATATTAGTATTTGTTGTCGATTAATGAACAAGAATGTAATTGAGTATAATTTCATATAGATTATGAATATAGAAGTTTGAAGATTAAAGTGAGTTTGAAATGAAATTTGGTTTAGTAAATGGATTAGTGAAAAGACGAGAAAGTGCTCGTCGTATTATTAATCGAGAAAGGAGGAAGTATTCACGATAAATGATCATATATCTTAACTGTAATATGATAGTAATTTCGTGAGCATAAAGGTTGTATAGCATTGATCGAACCTAGAGAATTGTGCGTCAAGTTTTATCGAGCATTAGGGTTAATCGCGGACTGTTTTGCGACCCTTTACGGAAACTGTCATAACTCTCTACTCGCTTAACGAAATCGAGATCCGTAAATTGGACAGTAAACTAGACATCCGTAGCTTTATTTTGCTACTAAGAACATACCCTGTTTCGCAGAATTCTGTTCTGTAGATGCTCCAGAGTTACTGCCTCGTGCAGAAACTTTCGGAAACTCATTTTCTCAAGTTGAATTCTTTTTAACTTAGTTCTTTGAGAACTTATAAGTCGTTATGAGTTACCGAATTCCGTTATTAACTGATCTAAGTGTCGAGTAAGGAAGCGAGTTAGTTCTAAACGAGATATGTACGAGTCTCGTTTCTTTGTTAATCAAAAGAGTTTAGTTAAAGTGCAAAGGCCTAAAAGTCTTAACCGAATTCAATTTCTTTTTTTTTTTCTTGTTGCGACCGTTTACTAAAGTTTGAATATTTGTGATAAAAGGAGGAAGTCGGAGTTGAAGACATGACGGAAGACAGAAGGTTAAAGTTTGTTCTGTAAATGGTTAAGATGGGCTTTTCTATATATCAAATAAAATGAGTGATGCTCGAAAATGTTTATCTACTGCTTTGATAAGTGTGTTTTCAAAGTGATTATCAGGGCATAAAATGATTTGTTTTATGTGAGTTTCTTTATGCCATTTTGAGTTAGCCGACTGCTTTCCAGAATTATAAGTTAGCCGACTACTAAATAAATCGATCGGACTCCAAGTTAGCCGAATGCTTTCCAGAGTTTGTGTACACGGTAGCCGGTGTGTGTGGTACCCTGTTGAGGGGTAGCCAGTCACGGTGAGGAACGTGCGCGGAAGAAGTTAACTCTTCCCCGGCGTTAAAATGGGCAAGTTGAACATAACAACAGAAAAATGCTGATCAGTTATGTTTATGAAAAGAAAAATGTTTACTAGGCACGGGCCTTTGACGAAAACCCCGATGCATTACTTATTGAGATGCCTGATTAATCCATACTCTTATGATATGATTTTCGGCAATGTGCCCACTAAGTGCTTTTGTACTTAGCCCTGCATGTGTTTATAAATGTGCAGGTTGAGTGACGGAAGCGGCGGAGGTTGAGTAGAGTTGTACATAGGAAAGAAGATCAGTGTTTAAGTTCTACGTTTTCCGCTGCAAAACTATTTCTTTTTGATGTATAAATCCTTTTGGTTAAGTCTCGTACTTAATACGGAGTTTACTCTGAAACATCTATGTCGAGGGATCCTTCGAGATCGACTCTCTTTTTATTAAATGAAGTCAGTTCATAGTAATTAGTTTGTTTATTGTTGTTAGTTAGTGTGTTTATTCATTTATTTCCCTTTCTCCCCCACCTCTTTAATCCAACCCCTAATCGCACCCCGACTTTGCCGTCCCTCGGGATTTGGGGCTGTGACATTTCGTCTTTGGTCTTCCGTCCTATCCTTAACTCCGACTTCCTCATTTTATTGCAAATAATCAAACTTTAGTAATCGGTCGCAACGATTAAAGAAAAAGCAATTCGAATTCGGTTAAGTCTTTTAGGCATTTGCACTTTAACTAATCTCTTTTGATTAAAGAAGAAACGAGACTCGAACACATCTCGTTTACTAACTCGGTTCCTTACTCGAAATTTAGATTAGTTAATAACGGAAGTCGATAACTCTTAACGACTTATTAGTTCTTAAAGAATTAAGTTGAAAAGAATTCAACTTAAGAAAAAGAGTTTAGGAATTTCCTGCACAAGTCAGTATTTCTGGAGCCTCTACAGAACAGAGTATTTCGAAACGGGGCTGTGCCTTAACAGTCCGAAAAACCCTAGACATAACAAAACTCGACGCACAATTCCCTAGGTTCGATCAATGCTATACAACCTTTATGTGCACGAAATTTCCATCAATATACAGTCAATTCTCATAATTATCTAACGTGAATACTTTCTCGTTCCTCGATTAAAACTACGACGATTACATCTCGTCTTTTCAACCAATCATTTATACTTAGAAATTCCATTTCAATTTCAATTCAATTTTAATATTCAACTTCTATTTTCTATTTCATAGCTTATGTGAAATCTTCATCAACTTCATTCCTACTTATTAATCAACTATGAACTCAAATCAATCAACATATAAAGTCTCGATTCCTTATTTCTTCTTTTATGTACTTACTTACTTTCTTCGATTCTTGAAGTTTTACTAATTCGATTCAAATCAAATTAGTTTCTATCATCTTCTTACTTAGTAATGAACATCTTAATGCATTAACATCATTATAAACCATTACTTAACTAATCCACGTCATTTATATCGGTCTAAGAACTCGATTTTCCAAAGTTGTTAGTTAATTCTCAATTAATTCAACAACTACCCTAACATATCAACAATTACTAATACTTAATTAGTTTTCTCGTTCGATTTTCCTATCGACGATTATGCTCGACTCTTTGTCTCTTACAAAAAGTTCGACGTTCTTAGAATTCGTTTAAACTTTCACATTATCAATATCAACTACTTAGATTAACTAATATGAAAATCATAAGCTTATATCATTATCTATACTTAACTTATCGATGATTCTTCGTCTCCAACGATTTCATTTTTATTTTTAGAAAAATTTAATTTAAATATATGTTGAACTACATGCTTCCTACATCACATATATCAAATCATATCATCAAAAACATAACAATTGCTCAACCAAAATCCTACTTCTTCATCTCTTACAATCTTGTTTTTATTTTTAGAAAATTCTTAAACAATTCCTACACCAACATACTAATACATAAAAACATATTCCACAAATCAATCATCCAAATTCAAGTTAAATCTCCACCAACTAGTTCATGCATTTTTCGAAAATTACCCTATTTCTTCCTACATGATTTAATCTTGATTTTAACCATAGAAACTCAATCCTATGCATTAATAATCATGTAATGATCTTAGAACATCAATCCTACTTCTCTTACATTTTTTGAAAATTTCAAGAATTATAGAATAGGATTTTTGTTCGGATAGAAATGAAGAGGAGACTCTCACCTTTCCAAATATGTAATCGGAATTGAAATCGATCGGCAGACGAGTAAGTTATGGAAGCTTGAATGCTTGAAGAAACGAAGAACACACTTGAAGATGAACTTGAAGATGAAGAACAAGAGAGAGAAGAGAGAGAGATGTGAGGTGGTTATGAGAGGGATGAGAGAGAGAAATGTGAGGTGTTAAGTTAATAAAGTAGAAAAATATCAAGAATGGATGACTAAGGGGGTGTAGGTGGCGGTTTTAAGAGGGATTTAAATCCCAAAATATCTCGATTACGGGTATATTACTGCATACTAAAATCGATTAATTAATTTCTTAGACGGTTACTTTTCCAGCGAAAACTAATTCGACCATTGGATCAGAAATAATTTACTTAGTCGGAAAGCATGATTCGATTTCCGAAAACCAAAGAAAAGTTGAGACATGACAGTCCAAATTTCGCCCGGAAAAATAAGTAAAACTGACTTTTACTAGAAGACTCGTATCGCAAAATAAGTGAATGTAAAGTCAGACGGTTTTTCGATCTGAGTTCTCGAACGAAAATTCTATCGGACGCGAAAACCCTAATACAGTAGTCGGTTGAACGACTTGTGGAATTTATTTTCAGAAATGGATTTCACCGTTAATCTTAAAACTGAGATTCCTTAACTTAGGCCTGCAAAACATTAATTAATTAACAACTTTTTATTTTAGTGACGGAAGAAATATCCGGGATATTACAATTTTGAATTCATATCTATACAACAGTGGTAGAAAAATTACTTGTGCGCTTTGGGATTCATTTGCCAATCAACTCAAAGCATTTATAGACAAGAGGTACAATGCAGATAAAGCGCCTCGTGATAGTTGTGCTGCAGTTTGTGATGATATCAACATTTAGAGGTTAAAATTAATTAACTTAATTTTGCAATCATAATTTGATATCTGAAACCTTTCAAATATTATTTTAGGGGTCAATATTACCACGATGAAGCATGCAACTAAATTATTTATCCGTCCCAATATTGAATAAGTTAAAATACTTTTATTTCAAGGTATTTTATTATATATGCTCTGTTCATATTATGATTCTCAAATCAAATCTTTATATTGTTATTAATATTCTGTAATTGTTTGCTTTATTAAATTAAGACATGGTATTAGTGGAATTTCGAGAATGGGGATCCCAAGCACCACAACTATCCTCAATCCTATGTGACATTTTGAGATTTTTTTCTCTTATATTTATCTAAAAATCTCAACACCAAAGACCATCACTTACGTTTACCTCATAATCATAATAACATATGACCATTAATTACTCTCCTATTGTATAATCGTTACCCTCATTTATATATATCATTTCTAGACTATTAATAAATTATTTGTTTTTTTGTTATTAGGCATAAGTTTTAAAAATAATACTTTTTGGTCAAGAAACTTTATGAATGTAGAATTATATTTCTTTCCATTCTAATTAAATATTTTAGAAAAATTAATAAATATTTTGTCAAAATTTGAGCTTCTATTATTTCGTATTAAATTTTATAAGAGTTGATACATCACATATAATTCTTATCATACAACGAGACAATCCTTCATGTAATACATATTTTACAATGAGAAGATGTTTCATGGAACACTTATTTGCAAAATTGTCAAATTATATCACTTTAAAATAAAATAAAAAATTAAAATAATTTTTTAAATTATATTTATAAGTTACAAAGTAAAGTAATTTCGCTTGAATAAAATTTACGAGGGATGATCATTCATATAACACTTATTTAAATGAATTGGTTTGACTTATAAATACTAATATTATTTAAACATTTTACGAGAATGAATTATATAACACTCATGTTAGTTATTTCGTTAGTAATTGTTATGAGATTTATTTTAATAAAATTTTAAATTTATAAATTAATTTTTTTGTAATTTTTTTTTACTATTTTTACTATAATGTTGTTTTTTTAGTATTCAAATTTTTAGTGGATAATTAATGGGTATATCCAACGGGTCTGGGACTGTTTTAAGGTGGATTGAATAATGAAATAAATTTTTAATCGAAATTAAGACGGGCATGGATAAGAAAATCTAAAGAGGTTCAAGTTTGAGAAATGTTTGATGTGTGTGTATCCTACTCACTGTCATTCCTAGATTTGTAATGGGTACATATATAAAAATTGTGATTCGAGTTTGAGGCAAGCATGCATTTGGTGATTTTAGATTTAAAAATAGTACCTATGACTCGAGTAACGTTATCTCTCCTTAACTTAGTTAATTTATAATTTTATATAGTCGTGTTACACTCTTTCAATGAGTTATCGAAATTGTCGATAACGTCAATGTTTGTCTTTGTCACAGCCCCAAATCCCGAGGGATGGTAGAAGCCGGGGTGCGACTGGGATTGGATTAAAGAAGCGTGGAAGAAAAGGGATGAAAGAATAGACATACATACATAACAACTTATCTTCTATGAACAAGACTTTATTGAAGAAAGGAGAGAGTTAATCTAGAAAGATTACTCGACAAAGTACTTCAAAAGCTTCTAAGTTATATTACAGAAATTAGACTACAGTGATTATTACACAACATCAAAAGAGTTTAGAGTCTAGCAGCGGAATTGTGAACTATATACAAAAGTCTTCCTTAACTCTATTCGACTCTAACTCAACCGTCTCCGCTTCCGTCGCTTCAACCTGCACATTTAGAAAACATATGCAGGGCTAAGTACGATAGTACTTAGTGGACACGTTGCCGAAAACATAATCAAAAGTATATATAATCAGGCATTTCATTTCTGTAGCACACCGGGGTTTTTCATTAAAGGCCCGTGTCTACTGAACATTTTCTTTCTTTTTTTCATAAATTAGCTTGCAAGCATTTTTCATAGATGTTACGTTCAAATCTTGACCAGTCATAATTCACCGTGGCTGGCTACCCCTCAACAAGATACCACATACACCACAGGCTACAAGTGCACTAACTTTGGAAAGCCCCTTTTGACTAACTCAAAGTCGATCGTTAGTTAACCCCTTTTGATTAACTCATAAGGTACAAGAGAACTCACATAAAACACAAAACAGTTCATGCCATGATCATCACTTTGAAAACACGATTATCAAAGCGATAAAGAAAAGGTTTTCGAGCATTGCTCGTTTTATTTGATATATAGGAAAGCCCACCTTATAGATTACAGAAAAAAGATACGTGCTTCCGTCTTCTGTTCTTCCGTCCTAACCTTGGTGTCGACTTCCTCCTTCATCGTAAAAATCATACTTTAAAGCTCGGTCGCAATCGATAAATGAATACGAAAAATCGGATTAAGTTTTTATTCTTTAGACGTTTTAGGCATTTGCACGTTAACTAAACTCTTTTACTTAAAAAGAAACGAGACACGAATACATCTCGTTTGACGCTCAATCGGTTCTGTACTCGACACTTTAGGTCAGTAGAAAGAAGGTAGTCGATAACTTGAAACGACTTAAAAGATCGAAAGAGTTCAAGTTGAGAAGAATTCAACTTAAGAAAAATAGCTTTGAACATTCACTGCACGAGGTCAGTAAGTCTGCCTAGAACATGGGATTTCGAAACAGGGGTCGTGCCCTAAACCAAAAGATAGCCTCGGATTTCTAGTTTACTCTCCAATTCACGGATCTCGATTCCGATAAACGAGCTAGGAGATATTGCCGTTTCTGTGAAGGGTCGCCAAAACTGTCGAGTGAAAACCCTAAGCTCGATAAAATTCGTCGCACGTTTTTTCTAAGTTCGTTCTATGTTATCGAACCTAAATTCTCATGAATTTACTGACTCAATACAGTCTACTCGTGTCATTATACGTGATAGATCCCTTCTCATTTCCCGTTAAAAAAAAACACGACGTTTTAAAGCATCGTCTCATTAACTACGCTATTACTATACCAAATCAAGTTCAACTTCTCGTCTCTACTTCTCGTTATAACTATAACTCATCTTTTCAAAACTTGGATGAACATTTCGTCAACTACAAACTCGTTCATTAATCATTAATAATCATTAATATCCAATTAGAATCATTAATCGACTTTTCTATCATTACTTATTCTCGTCGCTTCGTCTCTTACCAAATTTCAAACGTTATTAGAATTCAATCAAATTTTACCACATTATAAACCATCTATCAAGGATCATAATTATATAAATCATAACCTCAAACTAACATCAAATCTCGACTTATCGTCCGTCGTTCGTCTCTTACGTAAAATTTTACGTTCTCCGTTTTCGTTCAAATTTTACGACAACGATTATCATCTAACGAGCATTACTAACATGCAAATCATATTATCAAAATATTATCGAGCTCTAACTTATCGTCACATCTTCGTCTCTTACATTTTTCGTTTTATTTTTAGAAAAATCTCAATTTAATATATAATCGTCCTCATGCAACATATATCACATTTCCATTAAATAATCGAGCATATAATAACATTTACTATCCTAAATCGAGTCTCCTTCGTCTCTTAAGTTTCAAATTTTATTTTTAGAAAAATCTAAAACATTTCCTAGAGTTAATTAACATCATGAGGAACACTAATCTATCATTCAATCGACGAAGAAAACGAGCACGAACAAAGCCCCAATTTTCCCCTAAAAATCGGTTCACTTATTAGGTTTTGGGTTCTTGATTTCTTTTAAATTTTAACCATAGAAAATCAATTCTAGCCATCTAATAACAAGAAATTAAAGCTTAAACATTATATTACAACATCTAAAAATTTTCAATCATATTGAAAAATAAATGGATTAAAAATCCAATTGGATAGAATTGAAGATCAAGTAATTACCTTGCTAATTATGGAATTGAAATTGAAAGAAGGTGGATGATTGATGAACTTGGAGAAGAAAAGCTTGAAGAACCTTGGATGAATAACAATGGTGATGGAGAAATTTGGGAGAGATGTATAATGTGTGTGTGGCGTGAGTTATGAAAAAGGGAGGGAAGGTGATGACAACTTTGATCTTAGATATTTCCATTTAAGCCTTAGGTATCCCATTTAATATTATTAGAACAAATAAGACAAAGATGAGTCATAAAGGTGTATACTATAAAGAATTGAAATATCTTATAAAGTGAGGGAGGGAGGGAGGTCGTAGTGGGGATTTTTCCTCCAAAACCGCATTTTTCCAGCTCGTTACGACGTTATGAAAATCGAGAAACAAAAACGTATTCGGTTACGTTTTTCGTCGAAATTCGATTCGACCAATAAATCTGAAATAATTAATATACTTAAATAATTATATTTTAAATTTTAAAATTAAATAAAAATTCGGGACATCACAGTCCGAATTTTGTCCGAAAAAATAATAAAAACGATTTTTCCTAACTTGTTCGTCTCATAAAAAGAGTGAATGTAAGTTCGACGGTTTATCGAACTGAGTTCTAGAACTCAAAAGTTTTCGTACGCGAAAATCCTAATACAGTAGTCATCTAACTGACTTCCGTAATTTATTTTCGGAAACGGATTTCACCGTTAGTCTTGGAGTTCGATTTAATGAACTTAGACGTGCAAAGCCGTAATTATTATTAACTTTAAATTTTTATTGTAGTAGAAATTTTCCGAGGTATTACATCCTACCCCCCTTACAAAAAATTTCGTCCCGAAATTTGCATATCTCCTTTAGACCGTTCCGGTACTTCTTCCTCAAATCTTCTTCGAGCTCTCACTTGGCTTCTTCTTGCTCGTGATGAACCTATAATATCTTTACTAATCGAATCGACTTGCTTACTTAAATTTTCGCGCTTTTCGATCCAAAAATCAATTATGGTTTTCTTCATAACTTAAGTCAGATTCAAGAACTACGTCTTGCTGACTAATTATAAACTTAGGATTATAGACGTATTGTCTTAATTACGAAACGTGAAACTCGTTATGGATACTTCCTAGATTAGGCGGTAAAGCCAATCTATAAGCAACGTCTCATTTTCTCGAGAATCTTATAAGGTCCTGAGAACCTTGGTCATAATTTACCCTTAACGCCGAATCTAACGATTCCTTTGGAAGGCGTAATTTTTGAGGAAAAACTTTATCTGAAATTTCAAAATTTAAAATTCTCACAACGGTCGTCGGCATATGACTTTTGTCGGCTTTGAGCTTCTTTCATTCGAACTTTTAATTTGCCGAACGATCTCGATCATTTCATTGACCGCACCTATTCCTAATTTTTTTTTTAAAACTTATGATAATAAGGCAGTTATTTAAAGCTTTTTCTTAATCAAAACCTCGCAAGGCGCAAAAATTTATTGCAGCTCGATTACTATCATTGTATGCGAATTTAATTGGATGAAAAAAAAATTTCCAACTTGCGCTTGAATCTAATATTACCGTTCTTAGCACGTCGACGAGTATCTGAATGGTTTCCCTAGGATTATCGATCCATCTGAGGGTGAAAAGCTATACTGAAGTTAAACTCAGTACCAAACTCCTTCCGCGTCGTGATCCAAAATCGCAAAGTAAATTCGGCATCTCTATCCGATGTTATCGTTTTTTGTACTCCGTGCAGACGTAAAATCTCACGGACATATAACTATGCTAACTTCTCCGACTCGAAGGTAATCTTAATCGGTAGAAAGTGAGCTGATTTTGTGAGTCCATCCATTACTACCTAGACGGCAGTGTTTCCTTTTCTGGACTTAGGCAAGCCTGTCACAAAATCCCTAGCTCTATCTTCCATTTCCATTCTGGGACATCCAATGGCTGCAACAATCCATACGGTCGTCGATGTAAAGCCTTAATTTGTTGACAAGCCGAACATCTTTCCACAAACGAGGCAACGTCTCGCTTTAGTTCATTCCACCAGAAATCTCTTCTTAAATCTTGATATATTTTCGTACACTCTAGGTGCGCTGCATATGACATATCGAGAGTTTTACTGATGATATCGTATTACGTCGTTTCGTAAAAATCCTCTGGTACCTCCGTTCTCATCCTTAGTCGTAGCTCCTTGATCAACTCGTTCTTCCTCTGCCTCTTATGAATTCTTCCTCATAATTTGGTGTAGTTACCAGTGCCGTTGTTCGACCTGTGATCGTTGCTGACGTTTCGAGTACTTCTATATCCATCATCTCGGATTCTCGCACAAGCGTTTCTTCTTCAATGAAGAGATACCTAAACTTAGTTGGAGTCTTACGACTCAACGTGTCTATTCTAACGCTTGGCTTTTCCTAGATGGTAATAATTTCACAATCATAAGTCTTATCTAATTCGAGCCATCTTCTTTTCCTTATGTTATTTCCTTTGCTCGAATAAGTACTCCAGACTTTCGTGATCTATGAAGATCTCAACTCTTACACCATATAACTAGTGTGTCCAAATCTTTCAGTGCATGCATAACGGTTGCGAGTTCTAGGTCGTAGGTTGGATACTCAACTTTATAAATCGAAGTTGTCGTGACACATAGGCTATCGCTTCTCCATCCTTGCATTAGTTACATCGTAGGTCTGATATTCGTGGAAAGTTGTTGCGCGTTCTTTCTCATTCTTGGAGTAAATGAGAATGTCGTTGATGAGTACTATGACGAATCTACCTATGTACGGTGAAAAATCCTATTCATGGAACCCATGAAAATTGTCGGAGCGTAAGTCAAACCGAGTGGCATTGCTAGGAATTCGTATGGTCCATATTTGATTCGAAATGCGTTTTGGGTACGTCCTCAGGTTTGATTTTTGATGGTCCCGATACGAGTTCTGGTGTATGGGGGGAGGGAATACACCAGTAAAGGCTTTTAAAAACAACCCCCTAAAAATAACACAACCGAGTAATGCAACTCAGTTGGAATCACAACTGAGTTAGAAACACTCAGCTGGAAGTGAAGTGCTGTGCAGAATGTGGTGGAAAATTAACTCGTATAAAATCAACTCACGCTTAAGTGCAAGGTTGGTCAATAACCAAGACAATTGATATGGAAAAATGCAGTTTGTATGCTGGTTAGTTGGTCAGTTGAATATGCAATAAGATAACTGAATAATAAACACAGCACACAAAGATTTACGTGGTTCAGAGATAACTCCTACGTCCACGGGGAGTTGTGAGTCCACACAACTCAGTCAAAGTTCTTCTGGACAAACCACAAAGCTTACGCGGGCTTTGCAATCGTTAAGATAAGTTTACGGGTACTTATCAACCTTACAGATAAGTTTACGGGTACTTATCAACCTATCTACTTAATTACGGGAAGAGTAGGGTCCTAATAACCTTTTCAGGTGTGTGAGAAAGTGGGTTTCCAACTAATAGCTCGAACAAGAAGTAAGCTAGGATCTAACACTCTACGAACTCTCAACTAGTGATGTTCTCAAGGTTGGATCGAAAAATACAAAGACAGAATCTAACACTCTAGAACTCTCAACTAATGATGTTCTTAGAGGATAGCAACAATTTTGCTTGAGTGCAGAATGAAGTTGTTCTCTCGCTTGTATATCTCTTCTCGCACTTGTCTGTCTCGTAAGTGTTGGTGAATAAATGAAGGCCTCTATTTATAGGCGGAGAGAATCAACTAGTCGTTGGAGGAGCTGTTGATCTCTGTTCTTTGAAAGCGATGGCTTGTCTCTCATCTTTGCAGACTTTCCGGATTTGGCAACTGCATGTTTCTGCTTTCCATCTGAGACAGCCTTGTGTTGGGCCAAATGAGGTAATGACAGAGAGTCAAACCTTCACGTGACTTCCTTGTTTGAAATTCAAATCTTAACCTTTTACCTCCAACATTTGATAGTCGGTTGAGTCGTTTTGATCTTCATCGAATTGGTCTTCAGCTGATGTTCTATCTGAATACTTCTGTCTGAGTAGGAATAGTTGAACTCTTAGCTGACTTTGAACTTCATGCTGTTGAACTAACTGGTTGAGTCCTACAACTGATGTTCCATCTTAAACGCTCAGTTGTCTTTCTTGTATCTGACTTTGATCAGTTGGCTTCGAACGCTCAGTTGTCTTCCTTACAACTGATATTTTCTTGTATCTTCCCCCTTTGAATACTTAGCTGTTGTTCTGAGACTTGAACGCTCAGGTATTTTTCTTACACCTGATGTTCTATCCGAGTGAAGCCTTGTTGCCGTCTTCAGCTGGAGTCCTGTAAAGATAAAATCTTAACAATGCTCAAACAGCGACCCTAACTACTAACATTAAGATCTGGCAACATCTACTCGGTTGGGGTTAGTTGGTTTTGGAATCAATCAAAACTTTAATAAATTTCCCAACAATTTTTTTTTGTTGATGATACCTTGACCTTAAATCTATCTTCGGAAAGACTCCTACACCCTTAAGCTGCTTCCGGCTCTAAGTCGATCATGAAATCTGCGTTACGATCTGGTGGCAATCCTGGCAAAACTTCTGGGAAAACATCGACATATGCATTCACTACCTTCACGTCCTGAACGGTCTTCTTAGCTCCTGGTTCTCTGTCTAGGTACACAAGGTAGGTTGTGGTACCTTTCTTCCTTTTCAACTTCGTGGCTTGTAGCGCTGATATTATTGGTACTCCTCTACCCATTGAAAACCCGTGAAAGTCGGTCGGCTCTCTACCCGGTAGTTGAAAAGAGATTTTTCTCTCGTTGCAGAGAATCGTGGCATAATTCTCTGACAACCAGTCCATCCTAGGATTATATCCATGTCGAACATTTATCACGTTCCAATTGTTTGCTATGACCTTAAAAAGACCCTAAGTAAATTTTACGTTCAAGCGCAACTAAGGAAAATAATTCTCTGAGATTATCATCACTCCCTGTAGCGTAGTTGTTCTTATTTCACGATTAGCGCGTTATAGTTCTACTCCTAAAGGTTAACAGGTACTAATAACAATCGAATATAAAGCTCTAAAATGAAGCAAAAATTATGACGGGGAAATTTATTTATTTATTTATTTTATTTTTATTTTTTTTTAAGAAATTCGTCCAATACCTGCCACATTTCCTTTGCCTTCATTTCGCTTCTCCTGCCAAACCACGCATGCCCATCATTTTGTTGTGGTGTCGGTTGTTGCTGAGATTGGGTCTGGATGGTTCCTAAGGGTTGGGGTTGACCATACTGGTTTGGTTCCACCGTTGGAAATAGTATTGGGCAATTCCTCTTCCTATGCCCCATCTGTCCACATTGAAAACAATTTCTCGTGCCAGCTAGACAAACACCGTAATGTTTCTTCTTACAGTTGAGACAATTACGAACATCCTGATTCTGTTCCACTGCTTGCAGCTGTCCTGGGCAATCCCTCTTAAAGTGCCCCTCCTGTCTACAGTTGAAGCAGACACCTAGGTTCGCTAGACAAACACCGTAGTGTACACGATTGCACGTAGAACATGCTGGAATAGCATTCTTTCTTTGGTTACGCCGATCATGCTGATTGGTTCCAATTGCTGGTAACGGTTTCGGGCAATTTCTTTTCACATGTCCCTTCTGCCCACAGCTAAAGCATCCGTCAATGTTTACTGGACAATTTCCAAAGTGCATCAAATTGCACCTAAGACAAGTAGGTACCATGATTTCTCCTTGGTTGTTCCCTCCCTGATTTTTGTGATGCTGATAGCAGTCACTGCTGATTTCTCCTTCCCACTTCCTTTTTCCTTCATAGTTATTATGGTTATTGGAAAGGTCTTGAGTTGAGACCTGGGTCGATGTCGGTGGGAACGCTGGAATCCTTCTCTGATCTGGCACCACTGCCTCTATTTCTTGAATTCGTTCCAATAATTCTGCATAGCTTAGTCCTTCATGACTAGCTAAGGCTACTTCCAGTTTATGTTTGAGTTCCCCCTGAAACTCCTTTGCTAATTCTTCTTCAGCATCCACCAGATTGAAAACATACTTATTATAAAACGCTTCCTTAAAATCATTCCAAGTAATTTGAGTCCTTTGCCTCATTAGCATAGCTTCCTGTCTAGTCTTCCACTAGTAGTCAGCCGGTCCAGCTAGTTGAAATGCAACACACGCAAGGCGTTCCTTATCAGTACATCCTAGGAGCTCAAAAATTCCTTCCATAGATCGTACCCAAAGCTCAGCGTCGCTCGGTTTACTAGATCCATTAAAAACCGGCGGATTTCTTCTGAAGAATAAATCCTCAATGTTACGTTGTTGTGGGGGTGGCGGAAGAATACGGTTTGCTTGATGATTTCATTCTCCTATGCTTTCTCGTTGTCCTCGACCCCTACCGTGTCCTCTAGGATTACCCAATCCTCTTTGGTTGTTACTTACTTTCGGCGTCATTTTGGTTCTATAAGAAACGAGAATTCTCATTAGCGCTTGCTCTTAAGCCTTTTTATTTACTTACTAAACCCTTCTCCAACTTAAAAAGTTCATGTAAAGAGAAATCGATAATAAATTTCAATATTAACTTTAATCTTTTAACTCTTTTAAACTTTTTAACTTTCAAAGTTAAACTAAACTCTCGTTATGCGAGTTCATTTGACGTTCTGGTTTGAAATACAAAATTTTAAGAGACTTCCTTGTGATCAAAACCCTTTCACGGGTCGTATATATATATATATATATATATATATATATATATATATATATATTCATCAAAAGAATATTTATTTTGCCTTCAACGAGGACTTATACAAAAACTAGACTACTACGAGTCTAAACTAGGCTGACTGCTTATCTGTACGGTACACCCTGTACCTACTAGAGGTACTAGGATGGGAATGAGTCATAAAGTTTCGTATCCGTGGAAGTACTACAAGGAACTGGTTACTGATCCGATTATGCGCAAATGCAAGGAAAGCTACTAATAATACTATTACGCGTCTGGAATGCTCCGCTCATTTAACTGTGGTCGTGCCAAACACTGCCCTCTGCGGCGGGTAAACCCTCAGGGTCCTCATCCGAATCCTCCTCCGGATCCTCCTCCAGATCCTCCTCAGACTCTGAACCGAAGACGAGCTGTAGTGCCTCGTCTATCCTCAAAATGGAACCATCTAGAAGTGTAAGTGGGGGTGGTGAAGGTATCTCTGAACCAATCTTCTCGGCGTCTAAATCCAAACAATCGTCACTGATCACTACTGTATGCTTCTTCAAGGAAAGAAGGTGCTCAGGAATGGACCCGGACTCGTACTCGTCCCTGAAACGGACTCCGGACGGTCCTGCCTCAAACTGATCTCTAATTGTCGCCCATCTCGCACAAATCTCGTCTATTGGTGTCAAAGGTGGTGGTAGATGTAGCATGGCAGCAATCTCCGCATCTAACTCCTGGTACCCTCGTTCAGTCTCAAACTGTCCTCGAACCCTCACACTAGGCTCGGGTAGTAAAGGAGTAGATAATCCTAACAAGGCAGCCGTCTCTGCGTCAATCTCAACTAATCCCGGTCCTGGAACTAACTCCTCAAGTGGTCTAGGTGGATGTGGTAATTGTGGTACAACTGCAATCTCCTCGTCTGTCTCTTAAAACTCTACCCCTGAATCCCACTCCTCGCTAGGTACAAAATCCGTCGGGTTCTCAAATAGAGCGGCCATCTCTGGGTCTAAGTCAAGGGGCTCTGGCTTAATAATGACTGGAAAATGTCGGTAAGTAAAGTGTGGTTGAATAGGAAGTGACATCATGAATCTACTATGGAAGAAGCGCCTATGGATAGCTAAGGCAAAACCTTAGTAATCCCCCGTTGGCTAAATGTCATCGCCGAACAATCCTAGGTAATATCATGCGATGTCGTGTGCCCAACTATGTCACTCGTCTGGTAGCTGATAAATCAAATCGGACATGGCCTGGGTCGCTGAAATGAAATGTCGTGATGCATAGTATACGGTCGAGAAGCTGCTCACTATCTGCCCGACATCCCCCTTATCCGGGTCTGACACGTAATTATGTTACTTATCTTGTATCACATCCACTAAAGTACGCTGAGGTAAGGGCTGACTCTTCCGAGTGGTAACCATCCACCCGGCCATCTTATAGAAACACGGATCAGTAACAGTTAAGGTAATAACTTATCTTAAAGAAAATCTTAAATTACAATAGAATACTTCTTATTCAATTGTAATATCACCGACGCTTAAAACGATAAACTTATCTTAGACACCTTTAGCAATTCCAAGAGAAAATGCTCGTAAACAATATATAGAAATAAAATTTCAAGATTTTATTTCCATCCTTTAGCTTATTATTCTTTTATTTTTATTTCTTTATTTCTTTCTTAAGGGAAATTTCTGAACGATTATTATTATTTTTTTTTAAAACAAAGTATGATTCTACTTTGTTCATGTCATTTAAGCATTTATGACATTCGTTTATAAAAGACTTTGTCGACCTCGACACCTGATGATCGTACTCGTCGTATTCTTCGTTCTAAAACGAAGTATGAATTAAATTTCATAAGAAAATGGAATTATAACCTAAGAAATAACTTGTAGAACGCAAGTTCGAGTCGTCGTCAAAATCTATCGATCGTTGAAATTTAATTAAGATTCGTACTCGATCTTAGTAAATAAAACAAAACTCTTTTTTGGAGTTATAACGGAGCGAACTCCAATTGGACAACGACTTCGTTCGCGTTACTTGTACGGAAGTAACACTTGTTTCTTCTTTGATTCCCTTTATTCTGTCCTCTTCGTCTCGATCGTATCTTTCTTATTTTGAAGCCAACGCTTTCTCAAACGTCTATTCGTTTCTTTCGTTTACTTAATACAATTTACTTTAGCAATATTTATTTTACTTCCTCGAAGGAAAATCTTATCGGCTCTTAAAACAAAGATCGACTTTGCCGAATCTTTGTTCATGTCACTATATGCACGTAACATTTGTCTGTAGAAATTCTTCCCGTTTTGTGGATCTCCTTTCAAAATTATTTTAACTAACGTTTCTTAAAACGTCTAAGTTTTGGAGGAGACGGAAAAGACCTTAGGTTCAAAGTCTATGTTCTCAATGAGCCGGAAAAAATCTCTAGAATTCGTCTAGATTCTGGTGCCAAAGATATTTTCAAACATAAGAAATTATTTCGCAAATAATTTCACATAAGGCTCATAACATAAACAAAGTATAATTAATATACTTTCAAAATAATTCTTTACTTGGCACTTTGATTTTATTCTTAACTTATTGAATAATTATTCAAAATTTTCTTAAAAAGAAATCACATTTCTTGAAACTCTTTCCTTTATTTCTTTCTTTCCTTCGTTGAGTCGACGTAGCGGGAGGTTGAGTTGTTGTCTTATATTCTTAATCTTATCTTATTGCTCTGACTTAACTTTACTTGAAAGAAGACTCAAGTATAGAGCATAAGCAAATGCTCTATCACACTACTTGAAGAAAGACTTGAAAGAAGACTTAGAGGTAGAGCCTAAACAAATGCTCTATCGTACTACCGAAAGAAGACTTGTATGCAGAGCAGAAACGATTGCTCTATCTTACTACTGGATGAAACTCGTATACAGAGCAGAAACAATGGCTCTGATACCACTCTGTCACAGCCCCAAATCCCGAGGGACGACAGAAGCCGGGGTGCGACTGGGATTGGATTAAAGAAGCGGGGAAGAAATGGGATGAAAGAATAGACATACATACATAACAACTTATCTTCTATGAACAAGACTTTATTGAAGAAAGGAGAGAGTTAATCTAGAAAGATTACTCGACAAAGTACTTCAAAAGCTTCTAAGTTATATTACAGAACTTAGACTACAGTGATTATTACACAACATCAAAAGAGTTTAGAGTCTAGCAGCAGAATTGTGAACTATATACAAAAGTCTTCCTTAACTCTATTCGACTCTAACTCAACCGTCTCCGCTTCCATCGCTTCAACCTGCACATTTAGAAAACAAATGTAGGGCTAAGTACGATAGTACTTAGTGGACACGTTGCAGAAAACATAATCATAAGTATAGATAATCAGGCATTTCATTTTTGTAGCACATCGGGGTTTTTCATTAAAGGCCCGTGTCTACTGAACATTTTCTTTCTCTTTTTTATAAATTAGCTTGCAAGCATTTTTCATAGATGTTACGTTCAAATCTTGACCAGTCATAATTCACCGTGGCTGGCTACCCCTCAACAGGATACCACATACACCACAGGCTACAAGTGCACTAACTTTGGAAAGCCCCTTTTGACTAACTCAAAGTCGATCGTTAGTTAACCCCTTTTGATTAACTCATAAGGTACAAGAGAACTCACATAAAACACAAAACACATCATTCCATGATCATCACTTTGAAAACACGATTATTAAAGCGATAAAGAAAAGGTTTTCGAGCATTGCTCGTTTTATTTGATATATAGAAAAGCCCACCTTATAGATTATAGAACAAAGATACGTGCTTCCGTCTTCTGTTCTTCCGTCCTAACCTTGGTGTCGACTTCCTCCTTCATCGTAAAAATCATACTTTAAAGCTCGGTCGCAATCGATAAACGAATACGAAAAATTGGATTAAGTTTTTATTCTTTAGACGTTTTAGGCATTTGCACGTTAACTAAACTCTTTTAGTTAAAAAGAAACGAGACACGAACGCATCTCGTTTGACGCTCAATCGGTTCTGTACTCGACACTTTAGATAGGTAGAAAGAAGGTAGTTGATAACTTGAAACGACTTAAAAGATCGAAAGAGTTCAAGTTGAGAAGAATTCAACTTAAGAAAAATAGCTTTGAACATTCACTGCACGAGGTCAGTAAGTCTGCCCAGAACAGGGGATTTCGAAACAGGGGTCGTTCCCTGTACCAAAAGATAGCCTCGGATGTCTAGTTTACTCTCCAATTCGCGGATCTCGATTCCGATAAACGAGCTAGGAGATATTGCAGTTTCCGTGAAGGGTCACCAAAACTGCCGAGTGAAAACCCTAAGCTCGATAAAATTCATCGCACGTTTTTTCTAAGTTCGTTCTATGTTATCGAACCTAAATTCTCAAGAATTTACTGACTCAATACAGTCTACTCGTGTCATTATACGTGATAGATCCCTTCTCATTTCCCGTTTAAAAAAACACGACGTTTAAAAGCATCGTCTCATTAACTACGCAATTACTATACCAAATCAAGTTCAACTTCTCGTCTCTACTTCTCGTTATAACTATAATTCATCTTTTCAAAACTCGGACGAACATGTCGTCAACTACAAACTCGTTCATTAATCATTAATAATCATTAATATCCAATTAGAATCATTAATCGACTTTTCTATCATTACTTATTCTCGTCGCTTCGTCTCTTACCAAATTTCAAATGTTATTAGAATTCAATCAAATTTTACCACATTATAAACCATCTATCAAGGATCATAATTATATAAATCATAACCTCAAACTAACATCAAATCTCGACTTATCGTCCGTCGTTCGTCTCTTGCGTAAAATTTTACGTTCTCCGTTTTCGTTCAAATTTTACGACAACGATTATCATCTAACGAGCATTACTAACATGCAAATCATATTATCAAAACATTATCGAGCTCTAACTTATCGTCACATCTTCGTCTCTTACATTTTTCGTTTTATTTTTAGAAAAATCTCAATTTAATATATAATCGTCCTCATGCAACATATATCACATTTCCATTAAATAATCGAGCATATAATAACATTTACTATCCTAAATCGAGCCTCCTTCGTCTCTTAAGTTTCAAATTTTATTTTAGAAAAATCTAAAACAATTCCTAGAGTTAATTAACATCATGAGGAACACTAATCTATTATTCAATCGACGAAGAAAACGAGCACGAACAAAGCCCCAATTTTTCCCTAAAAATCGGTTCACTCATTAGGTTTTGGGTTCTTGATTTCTTTTAAATTTTAACCATAGAGAATCAATTCTAGCCATCTAATAACAAGAAATTAAAGCTTAAACATCATATTACAACATCTAAAAATATTCGGTCATATTGAAAAATAAATGGATTAAAAATCCAATTGGATAGAATTGAAGATCAAGTAATTACCTTGCTAATTATGGAATTGAAATTGAAAGAAGGTGGATGATTGATGAACTTGGAGAAGAAAAGCTTGAAGAACCTTGGATGAATAACAATGGTGATGGAGAAATTTGGGAGAGATGTATAATTTGTGTGTGACGTGAGTTATGAGAAAGGGAGGGAAGGTGATGACAACTTTGATCTTAGATATTTCCATTTAAGCCTTAGGTGTCCCATTTAATATTATTAGAACAAATAAGACAAAGATAAGTCATAAAGGTGTATACTATAAAGAATTGAAATATCTTATAAAGTGAGGGAGGGAGGTCGGTCATAGTGGGGATTTTTCCTCCAAAACCGCGTTTTTCCGGCTCGTTACGACGTTATGAAAATCGAGAAACAAAAACGTATTCGGTTACGTTTTTCGTCGAAATCCGATTCGACCAATAAATCCGAAATAATTAATATACTTAAATAATTATATTTTAAATTTTAAAATTAAATAAAATTTTGGGACATCACAGTCCGAATTTTGTCCGGAAAAATAATAAAAACGTTTTTTCCTAACTTGTTCGTCTCATAAAAAGAGTGAATGTAAAGTTCGACGGTTTATCGAACTGAGTTCTAGAACTCAAAAGTTTTCGTACGCGAAAACCCTAATACAGTAGTCATCTAACTGACTTCCGTAATTTATTTTCGGAAACGGATTTCACCGTTAGTCTTAGAGTTCGATTTAAAAATATTAATTATTTTTAAAATCATATATTTGTAAACTACAACGTTAAGTAATCCCGTCAAATTTCGACGGGCTACACACTAGTATATTATTAAAACCAAAGAAGATTCGAACTCTCCCCTTAATTTTAGGTCCTACGTGGCGCTTTCTCCATTCAGTATTTATAATTATCTTAAATCCTTATTTTAACCACTTTTACTCATATATATTCAATATTTTTATAAACCGCAAAAAATATGTATGGCATAAAAATTTCCAAATATATGATACTACATTGTTGCAAGACGTGTGTATATTAATATACTATATATAAATTGTCATATATATATTCTTAATACTTACTAAGTTATTTTTTATTATTAAATATAAATAATAGATTTTAAATATTATTAATTAGATCTTCTATCCCACATCGGTTTTTGATCAAACTTTACATATTGTGAAGCCTATAAATACTTAGAATCATTGTGTTATTTCTCATTCTTTGCACTACCAATTTAATTTGGCCAATTATTTAGTTGGCCAAATAAATAGTTTATTTTATTAAAAAAAATTAGTTTGACCAATATAAGTTGTTAATAATAATAATTTACTCAATTTGATAAGAAATTACTAAGAAATTAAAATATACACAATCCACATGTTAAATAGTATAACTTAATAAATAGTATCACGCATATACTCCTTTGCATACATTCCTAAATAGAAATGTAATGTCATATTATTATGGAAGTTTTGAAAATATTAATTTATATCTATGTGTCTTTCTATCTATCTATGTCGATTATATTATTAATATTCATGCAGATTCGAGACTTCCCCTTGAATTTAGGTCACAACCACAATTCGATATTCATATTTATCTTAAATCCTCATATTGTATATTTTTAACTCATATTCTATAATTCAATATTCAAACTATGGATAAAAATCTTTTTCAATATATCACTCAATTTAATATGCTATATTACCTACATATCTCGACCGTGTATATAAAATTTGATAATTGTGGGCAATTTATAATTATTTCAAAATATTAACATTTTATTTTTCTCAAAATCCTATATCCTACATCGTTTTCTAATCAAACTTCATCCCTTAGAAGATGTATAAAAATACTTATAAACAATGCGTATTTCTTTCATCAACAATGCACCACCCATCAATTTGGCTAATTAGTTGGCCAAAAAATAGTTTTTTTATGACCAATATAATTTGAATTTTGATTTGGTCAATAATCAAATTTGGCAAATAAATGTTTAATTTTTTTATATCTTTTTCAACGAGTAAATAAATTCATAATGAAATAAATACGCACTATACAAGGTTGTGAATTAAATACAGTATATGTTTCTTTCAGAAAAATTAAATTAAATTAATGTGTGTATGTGATATTAATTTTATTTCTATAAATATTAGAAAAACTTTACAGTAAAAGTTTAATTTTATACATTCCTATTTTATTTATAATAATATTCAATCAAATAAAATTCTATTTCGTACACCTACCTATATGTTTTACGTTAAATATATTTATAACCTTAAATATATGGTATACAACTCTAAATATGGTGTATACGGTATACCTATAATAATTGAATAAAATAATATACAATCTTATGAAGAGATCTAACTTATCAATATATTTGCATTCATGACTACCGTTAAATGATTTATTATTTCAATTGTCTTGCTCAAATTTTATTAGTTAATGACGCATGCTATTTGAAATGTTAAATATGTCACTTTTGAATGATTGAATTCAAACTCATTTATTTGATACAACTACATTTTTTTTAAAGAAAAGTTAGATTGCAGAACAATCAGATACTATTAAAATTTAATTTTGTCTAATATTATGTTGTTAATATTAAATTTATCTGTGACTATTCGAGTGTATCATAAACTCATAGTCATCTACATTATACTTATTTAATAGGATGAGATGATTCAAATTAAAAATTAGTAATGTCAATTATTATGTTGTCAATGTTAAATTCTACATCATAATTATTAAATTGGACGAGATGATTCAAATTTAAACAAAATCTTTTAAAGAGATCAAAAATAGTTAATGAAGACAAGACAATCATACAACAATTTTCTTAAATTTAATTAGACACTTAACATGATTTAAGTGATTCCCTCAATTCTGGATTATACATTACGCTCTATATATCCTCTATATTATAATACTATCTTTCATTATATTTGTGCAAAGGAGAATAAAATATTTTTGAAGACTTTTTTTAGAAAAAAAAATTATCATTGCTTCTTAAAATTCGAAACTTCTCTTCTAATTATAATGAAGTAGAAACAATGAACCATGTGGATTATAATTTAACTAAAAAGATAAAAAATAGTAAATGAAGACGGGAGAATCGCAGAACGATTTTCTAAAATCTAATTAATACCTAAAGATTTTCACTGTCAGAATTATTTTTTATATTTTATTACAATCAAGTAAATTGCGGCTAATATTTAATAATTTTAATCAACTAAGTGATCCAAAATCGTAAATGAAGACGGGGGAATCACGCAACAATTTTCATGAATGCAAATAAAAATCAAAGATTTCACTTTCAAAATAAATTTTTCTAACTTTCAAACAAATTGTGGCTAGTATTTTTAATAAATGATGAATTTATTAATGAAGTATGTGGATTAAAATGAACTAAGAAATGAAAAAAAAATAGTAAATCAAGACGAGGGAATTGAGAAACAATTTTCTTGAATTTAATTGGAAACTAAAGATTTTCACTTTCAAAATAAATTTTTATAACTACCAAACAAATTACGTATAATAATCTTAATAAATGAAATTCTCGTCGACGGGTTATACGCTAGTTTGACAATTATAGTCATGTTTGCTATTTAGAATTTCTCTATAATCTATTTATAATAGCAATATTTACTTCGCTCTATATTTGACATGCTCTCGCTTCGTTATTCGTCTTTATCATTTCATATATTCTACTTCCTTCGAATTTTAATATATTTGAGGGTGTGTAGTAAGGATCTACAACGTAAAAGGAAGTAATGGCTAAAAATGAAAAATACACCTTCTTATAGGGGTGAGCAAAAAAATCGAAATTTTGAAAATCCAAACCGAACCAAACCGAAATATGAAATTTGGTTCGGATTTTTTCGGATTTCGGATCGGATCGGATCGGATTCAATGTTTGTGAAACTTCGGATTTCGGATTCGGATCGGATCGGTGCTTTAAAAAACCGAACAAATCCGAAATCCGAATTACATATAATATATTATTATTTTTATTATTAATAATTAATATTTTAATATTTCTATTGAATTTATTATTAATGTTTTTGATTATGAATTATAAATTATTTAATATATTTATTCAATTTATTATTTATTATTTTAAATTTAATATATTTTGAATTTTTGAATTGTTTATTTATTTTTCATTAGAATTTCGGATTTTCGGATCGGATCGGATTTAGCGTTCGGATTTCGGATTTTTTCGGTTCGAATTTGTTCGGATTTTGGATTGGATCGGATCCATTTTTTTTAGAAATTCGGATTTCGGATTCGGATCGGATTGAGCAAAAATCCGATCCGTAATCCGAATGCTCACCCCTGCCTTCTTACACGTTTTCTTTGTTTCCAATAACTTAGATAAGTACAGTGTGGGCCTATTAATTAATGTAACTTAATTGAGACGGACGGAAAAATAAACAGCCTACAAAACTAATTAAATAGATACAACATCTTTAATTAATGAAGATACAATTAAAAGATTTTTAAAAATCATCTTAAATATGGTAAGAAATTATGTTGTGATATTAATATATAGATAAATAATTTTGAAAGAACGGGACTTCATATTACTTGTGTATATATATATATATAGGAGGAGAGGGAGAGAACATTTCTTTTTTTCATGTATACGAAAATTTAATTAATTAATTAATTAGATAATATAATCTCTTTAAACGGTCTTATTTTTACGCACTTTCTTTATCAGATACAGATACACAACAAAATTTGAACTTGCTTTATTTTCGTGGCGGTTTATCTCTCTTCGTATACACATATGCTTCGTAGATTGACACCAAAGTTATCAGTAGATACTAGAGAGAGAGCGAGAGCGCGGGGAGAGAGTGGTCTGCTGCCGATTTTTGCATCTCTGATCCGATAAATTTCCCACAGGTTTGCTCCCTTGATTCTTTGTGTTGATTTCTAAAAAGGGCCTAAAAATGTTGGGTGTTGGTTTATCAAAGGAGACAAAAAGTTTCTTTAATTCTCACATGGCTGTCTTGGAATTCTTCGTTACAAAAGACCCCCAAAAACAAATTAAGTAATTAAATTACAGTAATCGAGAAATTTTTTGGGGTCCTTTGTTGCAGAGAATCTAAGAACAACTAGTGTTGATTTGTGCCATCAGTTTTTGAATTGTTTTGGTGTGTCGATTTTCAAGAGGGAATAAAGAAAGTTTCTTTAATTCTCTCCCATGGTTTTCTTTGAAATCTCGTATACCGAAGGACCAAGGAAAACAAATCAAATATGGTTAATTGCCGGTGCATATTTTATTGGGATCCTTTTTTATTTTGAGAATTTAAGAACAACTTCAATCTTTTGCTATTTATGTCGTGCGATTGCATTAATCTATGACAAAAGTAACTTCTTGGATGTTATTTTCTTCCTTGAAAACTTTCAATCTTCTGCTATTGTTGGTCCCAAGAAAACAGGATCTCTAAATTTTGTTATACTGTTGTGAGAATTCAAGAACAGATTCAATCTTCTACTAATTCTATTGCGAGATTGCATTAATGTATGAAAAGTTCACTTACAGAATTCAATCTTCTGCTATTGTAAGTGCTTAAGAAAAAAATAGGGTATTATTTTTTGGCTAGTCCCTTCATAAAATAATTTGAGGCTTTTCTGCTCTTGTGGGAATACATTAATGTTTTTTTTTTTTTGGAGAAAGGTTTCCAAGAAAAAATTGCCTAAACTTTGGTGCAGAAGTATTGGGATTTTTTTTCCTTGGATTCCTTGATGGAAAAATCCAACAGAAACTCTTGACTGTGATTGTCCATGATTATCATAAAAAAAATCATTAATCGAATGACAATTCTCCCAGAATCTTCAATCTTTTGCTGTTGCGAGATTGCATCGATCTATAATTTTTTTTGCTAGTGCTTCAATAAAACATTTGTAAGATTGTTGTGAAAACGTGGCTTTTGTCCTTGTGGGATGATTTTTCTTAATTTGAATACAAAAGGCTCAAACTTGGTTAACAACGGTGCAAAAATGTTGGGGCTGTTATTTATTGTGATCCTCTAATGACAAGAATCCAATAATAGAACTCATTTGATCAAATGTGATTCTGCTAACCAACTTCAATCTTCACATAGTGCCTCGATAAAGAGTTAGAAATACATTGTGGGAAGTTGTCTTCTAAGAATCATATCATTGGCAGGTTTTCTTTCCTTGAAATAAAGTGGCCCAAGAAAAAACTTGATTAAACGTTGGTGCAAAAGTAGGGGTGAGCATGGCCCGCCCGAAATCGACAAACCGCTCCGAACCGAATGGTTTCGGTCGGTTGGCCTCGGTTTTAGGCAAGTAGTGGCTCGGCAGCGGTTTGCATTTTAAAAAATTTTTAGTTTGGTCGGTCAGCTCGGTTTTCAAAATGTCCGGGCCGAAGCCGACCGAAACCGACCGATTACTATTACAGAATATGTATATGAGATTTCTATAGGGCAATGGATGTCGATAAATTCCAGAGATATTAAATAGCATATATGCAAAACATCAAAATAGATTTCTCTCCTACGCTGGAGAAGAATACCATTAGCAGAACTTTTGATTCTAGATCTGGAGGAAAATGAACTTGGTGAGATGATTCAATTGATGATCGCGGCTGCTCTCGAGATCAATTTCGTCATCCAATTTGAAAATTGTGCAACGACTTGAGTTCCCCTCCCGCATTGAGACTGCAAGGCCGTCGCCGCCGGCGGATCTAGAGAGATGCGACTTGACAAAACTTGAGTGGATGTGGTGATGATTTCTGATGGTAGGTATTTGAAGAAATCTTGCTCCATTTCTCTATACAAAACTACTTCCATTCCATGGAAAGGAAAGATGGCGGCGCAGGGGAAGGAAAGAAGGGAACAATAGATTTTATTTTTTATTATTATTGTAATCTCAGTTTGGACCCAAAACCGAAACCGACCCGAAGGTTTTGGTCGGCATCGGCTCGGCCCAAATTTTTGGGCAGCTCGGTGGCGGTTTGCAATCCAGCAAATTTTTTGCCCGTCGGTTTTGGCGGTTCGGCTCGGTTTGGGATCGAAACCGACTAATGCTCAGCCCTACGCACAAGCATTGGGGTTGTTTTTTCTTGGGATCCTTTGACGACAAGAATCGAAAAGAAACTCTTGACTATGCTTGTCCATAAATATCATAAAAAATTATCATTGACTGATTGCTAATTTTCTCAATCTTGTGCTACATTCTGTTGTGAGATTTGCATTCGGTCTGATTTTAAGTACGGGTGGATGTAATAATTTTTTAGTGTCGTTTTATTTTATTTTATTTTGGAGTGTGCTTTATTTGGTTTTGTATTGTCGGCAACGGTCACAAATGTAATAAATATAACTTTATCTGTTTCTGTATTTGAGCAGTGTGCTTTAAAATTGTCAGCAATGGTCAAAAAGTAATAAATATAACTTTATTTGTTTCCGTATTTGAGCAGCGTGCTTTGAAAATTGTCAACAATGGTTAAAAAGTAATAAATATAACTTTATCTGTTTCTATATTTGAGCAGTGTGCTTTATCTGTTTCTGTACTTGAGCAGTGTGCTTTGAAAATTGTCAGCAATGGTCAAAAAGTAATAAATATAACTTGGCAATACAACAACTCTATTTAACCAATTCATCGGTCATAAATATAGTTGTTGATATTTTGGTTATATATACAACTGCTTAAACTTTCTTTCATATCATTAACAAAATATTCTTTCATCCAAATACAAAACTTTCTTCAAAATGTCTGACATTCCTAATTCACATGAAATTGATGAGATGTGGAAGCAATTCATTCGAAATTCGGCAACAAATCTGATTATGCGAGAGATGATTGCTATGGCTGATGCAGAAGACGCAACAAGAGCTCAAACTTCATGAAGAATAATTGGTTCTAGAAGATATAGGGATCGGGAGCGTGAAAGTGGTCATGATCGTCTCTTTCGTGATTATTTCTGTGATGAACCCATCATCGATGAGATCTTTTTCGTCGACGATTTCGAATGCGGAGAGATTTTGTTTGTATAGATCGTTGATGCTTTGAGCGACTACTCACCCTATTTCATATTGAGGTGAGATGCAACTGGGATGAATGGTCTATCACCACTTAAAAAGTGCACTGCAGCTATCAGCTATCACACAATTGGCATATGCGGCTCCTGGTGACGCACTTGATGAGTATATGAGGATGGGTGAGAGTACTGCGTTGGAATGTCTACATGAATTTTTCTTGTGTATGATTGTCGCTTATGGTGCTCGATATTTGAGGAATCTAAATGCAGCAGATTGTATGCATTAGGAGTGGAGAAATTGTCCCGTCGCGTACAAAGGTTTCTACACACGATGAGATCACGAAGTTCCTACAATAGTTCTTGAAGCCATGGCATCGACAGATTTGTGGATATGGCATGTTTTTTTTGGTATCGCTGGAGCAAGCAATGATATCAATGTTCTTTATGGGTCTCCTTTATTTAATCCATTTCTTTAGGAAAATGCTCCACCAGTTCAATTCACGGTGAATGGTCGAACATATAACAAAGAATACTATCTGACACATGGAATCTATCCGACATGGGCTTCATTCGTGAAGAGCTACCCGGCCCCGAAAAATCCAGTTAGAAAAATATTTGTGCAGAGACATGAGGCGGCAAGGAAGAACTCCGCAATATAATGCTCACATGTATTATTCTGCACAATATGATCATTGAGCATGAGGGCGAAGAAGCGGCCAATTGGTGTGAAGAAGATGCAATTCCTCAGTAACCAATACCAATAGGTACTAATAATTGGGAAGCATTTGAAAATTATCTCAAAAATCACAACGATTTAACAAATAAAGAAGCGCATCTCCAACTTCAACACGATTTGACTCAACATATTTGGGCATTATGTTTATGTTCCAATTAATGTAATTTCAATTTTAGTAATGCAATTTTCATTTTAGTAATGTAATTTCAAAATTTTAGTTGTGTAATTTTCATTTCAGTAGTATATTTTCAGTTTTAGTAATGTAATTTCAATTATTATTTGTAATTATAAAACTGTTCTATTTTATTATATAAAATATTAAATATAGAATTGTAAATAATATATAAATGATAATGCATATCAAATTAATTGGAGAAATATAGATATATAGATACATATAAAAGATAGTAAGTATTGGTCGGATCCTAAAAAAATGTAGAAACTGGCTTCATTGTTGGAGGAGAGGTTAGATAAAAAAGTAGGCGAGTTCCAAAAGCTGATGTAGCACTGATGTGGCATATTAGAGGGTGAAACTGGTTCTTAACCATTGGAGGCACCCTTAGTAGTACCTCTACACTCTCCCATCCTCCTTTTCTACAACCTGTCACCACTCACCAGGTTGGTTACTGATACTGATCCCACAACTTTTCCTGAACCACCAGAATAGTCTGGAAAAGCAATATGATTCGCAATATGTAGAGCTGGGAATTTCTGATAAAAGTTGTTAGAGCAACCTCTAATAAACTGTGTGCTTCTTCCTCCGTTGATGGCTTTTCTCTATTAATTTTCGCTTGATACACCACCACCTTAATACAATTAGATGGAAGTAAGACTTAACTTCAAATGATCTACTCCCAACCATGGGAAAACACCAGAAGAATACATATTGGAGTCCATGCCTTTTTCAGTGTTTTTTATGATAATATTGAACAAGAGGAAAATGGGTATAGGTTAAACACTGTGTGTAAATCAATTGCGGGAGAAGGTGAAAATATTGCAGAAGGTCCAAATTCAACCTAATTTAAGCAAGGGAAACAAAGAAAACTAAGATTAGTTGTTAACTTTTGCTCCCCATGCAAATGTTTTTTTTCGAATGAGTGAATTATTAGCTATCTAACCACCACCAGGTAATCATAGGTTGACAAATCACCATGCTGATGCTGGTCACAAATATATAGCAAAGTAATATATAGAAGAATCATACATCCAATGTAATTTTAATGTTCACAAGCAGATTAAAGGGCATATAATTAAGCAAATTAATAACTTTAAGCCCGAGCCAGTGGTGGTTCATATATTAACTTGAACACTGTCTTAGTTTAAGATGGTCCACAGTAATGAATTCCATAAAAATAATAGGAATATGTTCCTTAATTGAGGCCGTTCAACTATTTGGATTGATAGCAACCCCCTAACATTTACAAATCTGATAACATTAATTTATGCATCTAACAAAATGTTATCCAGGTCTTTACTTATTCCAGTCAATAATATATACTGTCCCAGACATTTGTTCAGCGCAAATACAAGTTTCGGCAACATATATAAACAGAGGGATATTTATCATATCATGTATAGATTGAGTACTGGACCGGACTAGCTATATACCGATCAATAAGCCACACTTTACCTTTTAAGAGTAAGAGGTTTGATAAAAAAATAAGAGAGAGAGAGAGAGAGATTCCCATGTCATGAAATCTACTACAAGTATACAATTAATGCGTTGTTCAAAACACACACACACACGTATGTATATAGCATCAGGCGAACTTATAAATCATTTACTTAATACTTAGGAAGAAGAACCAAAATCAAACATTTGAGATGAAGTGCAAAACATAAAGCATCTTTCAAACACCTTGCCTCAGCTAGGACCATGACAAGGTCTTTCCTTCCTGATTCTGTTCTCGTCTATATCTGCAGTCTAAATGCCAAATGAAAAACAATAAAATTAATTCAGGGAAAAACAAATTTAGATTTTCTGTGACCATAAAAAAATCAAACAACAATATTCACCACTCACAACAACTTATATTTTTATGATAGCATGGACCTTTTACAACATTGTGCAATGTGGTGAAAAATCATGTAACAAATTAACAACTACAAGTCTAGATCCATATATAATTAAATGATTTTAGTTACACAGACCGAGAGTTCGTGTATAGTGTATATGATTTAAAATAAATAAATAACAGCTTGCAAATAAAGAAAGACAAAATTGGATAAAAATACCCGACTTTATACCAAAATTTGGTTTTTTGACAAACTTTTTAATTGTAGCAAAAAATATATCAAACTTCCAATTTGTTGCAATGTCTGTCCGGTGACGATTTCCGGCTAAATCGTTTCTGATGTGGATCTCCGGAAAGCTGAGATGGCAGGGAAAATTAGATAAAAATACCCGACCTTATACTGAAATCTGGTTTTTTGACAAACCTTTTAGTTGTAGCAAAAAATATAGTGACCTTTCAATCTGTTGCAATTTCCGTTCGAATTCAATTTGGGAAAAAAAAATTAATGGTGACGTGTGCAATTCACAATGACATGACGTTCAAAACGACGTCATTTTGATTAAGAATTAAAAAACAAAAAAAATATATATTACACATCATTTAAAAATTCCACCTCATTTAAAAATATTACACATCATTTAAAAATATTACCATTTATCTCTCTCACCCAACCCGTTGTCTCTTCTCCGCCGCATACACCATTCCCACAGTCATCCATCCATCCATCCTTCTCCACCATGGTCTCAATCAACGGCGTCACCGGCCACGAGTGCAACTACGCCGCCTTAAATCCCACCCCCATCCCCACTTTTTTTTTAAATTCTTAATCAAAACGACGTCGTTTTAGTTAAAACAACATCGTTTTGAATGTCACGTCATTATGAATTGTACACGTCACCATTAATTTTTTTTCCCAAATTGAATTCGGACGAACATTGCAACAAATTGAAGGCTCACTATATTTTTTGCTACAATTAAAAGGTTTGTCAAAAAACCAGATTTCGGTATAAGGTCGGGTATTTTTATCTAATTTTCACTGCCATCTCAACTTTCCGGAGATCCACATCAGCATCGATTTAGCCGAAAATCATCACCGGACAGACATTGCAACAAATAGGAAGGTTGATGTATTTTTTGCTACAATTAAAAAGTTTGTCAAAAAATCAAATTTTGGTATAAAATTGAGCATTTTTATCCAATTTTGCCATAAAGAAATGTCCGACACAATAAGCCAAATTGATATACTATGAATATTAATTATTGATTCTGCTGCTGCATCTTGGTTTGACCACGTACCACGGGAAATTCCAGGGGAGGTCGAGTGTAGAAAAGTCGACCCGTTAGATGGGTGCCACGTGTAAGGGTAGGTGGTTTGGCCAAAAACCACTGGAGGTTTTGGTCTGAAAAGTTGAGGAAAAGCTGTCAGGGGTACGGTTTCGTCGCCACAACCGTCGCCATGATCAACATTCGATTTTTAGTGGATTTTTTTATTTCGCCAAAGAAGTCAATTTAATGTATAGAATGATTATATTGTTTAAGTACGTCGTTTAAGAATTTTTGTTATAATTTTACAATTTTTTGTTATAAATTTATGTTACAAAAGTGTAAACTCTTTATTTAAAAATTTTATTCTGTAGTTTTGAATTAACCTCTTGTTTTCCTATTTTACCCTTGATCGAATTAATTTGAGTAACTGAACAGACTCAATTAATGAAAGGAGAGTTTATTCGACTCGAAGAAGAAGAAGAGAAATTAGATCTGGTTTGAGAGAGAGGGGAGCGACGAATCTGAGAAGGAGAAGTCGTAGAGAAGAAAATGAGCAACCACGCCATAATAGTGCCTTTCCGTTCGAACTCAAACTCCCAATACAACCGCGACGACGACATGGTCGATTCCCCCGGTGAATCCGGAAGCGAGTCCTCTGAAAATAAGCATTATGCTAAAAAGAACCCACAGCGTGGATATAAACAACCGAGGAGCAACACCGCGAAGATACGTAAAGGTAATTTGGATGTCCTGTTTTTTAATTTTGTTCAGTGCTGTGAGGAGTAAAAAAGTCCTGATTCATTTTTAGGATTAGGTTATTTTTTCGGTGTAAATTGGGTATTCATATACTTGCCCTAATTTTTCTCCATCTGTTGGCTCAATTCCTATTTGACTAGTTGATTATGCCGTTTAATTCAAAAATGTTGTAATCGTTGAGTTGTGAGATGATGAATTTTGCGGTCGATAAATTTGTTTTTGTGTGAAAATAGGGTTTGGTTTGGATTAGGATTTAGGGCCGTAACACAGTCATTCGTTGTCATAGTTTAATTCGTAATTTGTTTTATTTGAAGGTGGTCATATATCAACGAGAGCCCATATTTGGTTTCTCGACAAAGTAAGGAAACATTTGTCCCCAACTCATATGGCTGAAATGCAGGCATCTTGCTTTGGTCAGTTTTTTAACATTCCGAACATGCAGTTCCAAGGTCAGTTGATCTATCATCTAATATTATGCCTGCAAAGTAGTTTTAAGGATTCTGGTATTCTGGTTTTCCAGATTAACGGGAAATTGATTGAGTTTGGTCCAACACAATTTGCACAAATGACCGAATTGAACTTCAACGCAGCTGACCCCCCTCCGAAATCTAGTGAGGCACATCATTTGTTTTTTCAGGGAAAACGTAAAATTGTAGTTAATGATCTTTACCAAAAAATGAAATCAGAGGGTCGTAATAGAACGGCCATTGCAGTTAAATTGGCACATTTGTATGTTTTGTACTCTCTGCTTTTGATTAGGGATCTTACGTCGAAAGGGATCGACATGCGTTATTTTCACTTGATTGATGACATGGACAAATTCAAAAACTTCGATTGGGGGCGCGTGGCTTATGATTTCTTGGTTAGTAGTCTATATAATGCAAGAGATAACGTAGTCAGACGTAAGGCAGATAATGAGCCATCACTTGCGAGTTGCACGGCTTCATTTATGCCCTACAAGCATGGGCGTACGAGGTGATTCCTGGTTTGGGATCCTATATTGGTTTTCGTGTTACAAATACTGAAGATGCTCTGCCGAGGATGGTCAGATGGAATGTTGAGTATCCGTTAGGTTTTGAAGACCTTGCTGCTAGATTTTTTTTTTTGCCTTCTTCTGGCATACACCCGGTATACATTTTTTTGTATGAATGGAGATGCATTTGTTTTTCAATAATAATCCTAAATTTTAACATGAAATGAACAGGTTCCTATGGTGGTGTCGGAGGATGAGGTGCAATTTCTTGCACGCTTGGGCATTCCTGAGCCTACTGTGTCCATCCATGAGGAGTTTGTGCAGAAGAAACGATCCTGAAAGCTTGATTTCGAAAGTGATGTGCATGTGGATGGGAATGTGGATGAGGATGATGATGATGAACCCCATAAGAAGAAAGGTAGAAAAGATACAAATAAGAAGATGGGAGAGAAGATGACGTTCCGAAAGGGTGGCTTTCGTAGATCAAGTAGAATTAGAGTGGACCGAGCTTGTAGTGGAAGCAGTTCACCACAGAAGGATACTCGTGATAATTACAATGATATGAATGTGAGGTTTATGAACTTTATGTACTTATTTATGAACATGCATGCATGAATCTAATAAATGAATTATTGTTGCCGGAAGCTGACATGGGTGAGATTAAGAGGTGCCTAGATGACATGGAAGACTCTCACTCGAGAAGATTAATGGCTATTGAATCTTCCGTGCAGGAATTGAAGGAATTGCTACTTCAAGTTGTAAAAAAATTGGAGGTAGGACAGGGAGACGAAGAAAAAATGATCCTTCCAATGATAGCTCATATGAACGTAGGCTTGATGAAATCTTTGAGGAAATCAAGAAAAACAGTTCTTCACGGAAAGGGAGCCCCGGTAGTCATTCTCAGCCCGAACCCCAAATTGTCCCTGACCCCGAACCTGAAATTGTGTCTCAGCATGAACCTCAAATTGGCAAACAACAAGCAGGATTTCTGCCTCGTTCATCTACTCGGTTAGCCAGCAAACAAGGTACGGAATTTGTGTCAGAGAAAAATGTTTCTACATCGTCGAAGTCCAGAAAGAATCCATCAACTGGCCAGGGTACTGTATCACCTCCAGTAAGTACCCCGAAATCATAAAAAATGGCCGCTGTTGAATCTGATTTTGAGCCGTCGGATTTGGGTTTCTATATGTCCAAAATGAAGTTGTTTGAAGAATGGAAAAAAGGTTGTAAGGCTGGAACAGCACGGTAAGTAAAATCTAGATTTTGTGTAAATGAGCTAAACACATAAAATCTTGGTGTGATCTCATAATTGTACATATCTTATTTTGACTTTGCAGCCCAGCTATCGCAAGATTGCCCAGTAATCAAATGGCAGGTCCAGAATGGTTTGTCCAGCTTCAGAAGCGAAAAGGGTCAACTTAATGAAATGGTAAGTATTGTATTATGTTATTAGAGAATCTCATAATGGAATTGAATAGAGCAAATTGAGGTGTTCTTATGTGTTTGCAGCATATCGACGCTTTGCTCGCTTTGATGTTGTACAACTATAAGCGGGATGTTAGCTCTGAAGTCAGGTCCAATAGGGATTGGACCCTCATCGAACAATGGGCCACGGTATGTTTATTGTAGTGTTTAATTTGATATCCACCACTATTGAACCATCCACATTACCAGTTTTCCTTTTGAATTCATAATTGCAGGATTCTCTTGGAAGAGCAGATTTCCAACGTGTTCTACAATATGTTTTGCCATATGTCAATGGAAAACGCCCATATGTTGAGGCCATGCCATGGAGTAGGGTAAAATGTGTACTCGGTGTTGCCAACATAAATAGGGAGCATTGGGTCGCATATGAAATTCGTTTTGAGGAGCAGAGCATCACCGTGTATGATTCTGCCATGTGGCGCTGGGATCAGGTGTACGCCGTTTTTAACTAGATGCGCACTCATATTCCGAGCATTTTCTGGCATACCGGCCTGTGGGGGAAGTTGGGGATACGGAGCAAATTCAAAACAAAATGGGATTTGTATAGGGAAGAGGAGTCTCCACAGCAAGTTGGAACGGCAGATTGTGGTATAATTGTTGTCAAAGTGGTGGAGTGTTTAGCCCATGGTGTCTCTCCAAAACTGATTCAGGCAGATAGAGGTGGCCTCTACAGGCATTCCTACTGCCAACAATTGCATGCCTATTCCCTACAGCACCCCCCTAACTCCTACTACACCTGATTCAGAAGAAACTCATCTGCATAGCATCGCAAGACATTTTTTTTATGTTCTTTATTTTTTTCCTGTTGGTGTAAATTTTATAATATTGAAACTTTGTTGACACTTAATTGTTGGAATAGACGAAAAATTGACATGCGAAGGAAAATTTTGCACTAAATAGGGAGATAAAATATTACACATCATAAGGAGAGATAAAATATTACAACATAAGCAAGAAAATAAAACAATGGTGATCATATCACAATGACACAAATGGCTTTAATCAGTGTCGTATTCGTCTTCTTCATCAACCATCTACCTCCAGTGAATTTCTGGGAATGAGTCAATGTCCCATGAAGGGGGTCGAGATTTGTCCAGCTTCAAACATCGGCGCATAATATTGAAATTGTCGACGTCCTCCCCCTTCGTCTTGTATGCTTCCACCAGAGGCTTGGTCTAATCAATCAAATTTAGTGAGTGAGGGCACACAAAACTGGTTCAACATACATGACAAAAATAATAATCACTTACCGCTATAACCTCTGGAAGGTTTCATCCGAAGCTATAACTTTGTTACCATCCCACTCCACATCAGGCTGTTGTATTACCCATTCAACGTGTTGTAACGTTGCTCTAGAAACATGAGTTTCTCACTGTAGAAATCTTCGTCATTATGCAAATCATAATCTCGATTAATTACTTCGCTTACCCGCTGGATGAATTCTAGCCGCATCTCGCCGATCAAGCTAGTTTCCAGCCCTCCATGGTCTAACATTTCCAGGCGGAGCTCGCTTATGAACCTATCTTCCATTCTTTTCGTCCAGCGAGCGTCGTAGAACAACTCCTCCTGCGTTTTACCAGCCATGGCACAAAGCAAAACAGAATACTAAAGAAAGAAAGATAATGAGAAGGAAATTTATGGAACAGATTAATTTATAGATAAATGTTCCAATAACAGACAAAATGAGAATAAATACTAGTCTCAAGGAACAGTAAACAGATGGAAAAACTCTGAAAGATTCCTAAAGAGAAAGAAAACAAAAGCCACATAAAGACAAGGCTGAATCAATCTGTAGGGGTGGACAGGCTAGGGGACTGCGCTTTATTGACTCGATCAACAGCTTCACAGCTTGGGGTTGATACACAGAAGGTAGAAGTTCCTCTAAGACTAGAGTCAGTCAATGCCTCAATCGAGAAGATTCCTTCAAGATAATGCCAGTTTTCTTCCCCTTGGATCATATACACGCATATCTCCGGCCGAACCTGTAACAACAATTGCAATGATGGGTTCACTATACAAGAGAAAAATTTGACCAAATAATTTACAAAACAGAAGAGAGACAATGCAATGAATTTTTTACACTAGCAATTCTACTCCAAGCTTCTAGGCTGGCCTGAACTTTGTTATTGACGTAATCACAACGAACATTTGGTTGGTTAACCAATCACTGAAAATTGAGGTGACGATTCTTCCACTCACTGAACTTTTTCCAGTAGGCCGCTAACGGAATATCTACATCAAATTCTTCAAACATAGCATTCTTCACCTTTCTAAGGACCCTTTCGGTATCACCTATATGAATTAATTTCCAGCCTCCGAGCCACCTTTCATAGTCTAACTTTTCAAGAACCCTAGTCTCAACCTCACGGGTCCATGGACCTGTGAAAAATGTATTTGACTGTGAAATAGGAATTGGTGGTGCCATCAAAAAATGCAGCCAAACATCTCCCTCCCAGCAAACTTATAAACACCCATGCCTATAGTCACTGGCCCCACCTACTTGATGTTCACAAGACAGTCATTGCTTTTTTCTTGTGGTAAAAACAAAGACATATGGTCAAAGCGAAGAGAAATCTTACTTGTCAGCCGGTACGAAACTGTGAAGTCTGAGGCATTGAAAAGGAGGCTCCACCATCAGATGCTTGAGATTGTGAACCATAAAAAGAAGCAGATGGGGACCTATAAATCGTCTTTTGCTCTGAGGCGTTTGAGTGCATGTTGGTTTGGGCCCTATACAGCAAAGGCCCAATAAGGATGAACCCCAAACAGATGGAGATATATAAATTTGACTCTACAGCCACGATGGATTAACTCTAAAATACCTCGTTTGGTCTTAGGAGAGTCGTGGTAAGACTGAAATCGTTTCGATCCCCCCCGAGGCTTCTTACCTATCAGATCTCGCGTTTTCTTCAAATGTGCTTGGTCCGCATTTTCCCCTTGCAACCTTGCACATACCTTCCTATTCATTTCAGCCAAACCATCCTCGATGATATCTTCACAATTGCGGCCGTTGCACTTATCAAGCATATCATATAAAGTGCGCATGCTGCGGTTCCCAAAACCAAGTATACGGACGAAGTCAGGTCTACCCAATGAGACATCAAAAGTCAAATGGTCATGTGAAACTCTATTCTTCACTTCTTTAGTCCATCTACAGAGAATTAAGTGCTCTGGCAGTATATAAACCATGTTAAAGTTATAAACTTTTAATATGTGCCGACAGATGACACCACAGGTTTCAAACATATGACAACTACACGTCGCGTTGTGAGTGTACCGGTTAAATTTTACAGTCCGGATAATCTTAGAGCCACCATGCTTCATCATACTGTACTCCAATGTTGCATTCTGCAAATCAGGAGGAGATTTAGTTATTTCACAATCGAAGGAGAAGACTAATTCTTCGTGGAATATCTTAAATACTGAGCGCGTGTAAATTTGTCCAACATGCATTAATAATCGCTGGTGCGTTTCAATTCCCCCCGGAATTCCTCTATTAGCAGAATCCTCTTCAGCCTCTGCTTCGCGCCAACCTCTAAGTAAGAGTTCGTATTTTAGAACTACATCATAAAGAGGAGTATTTGCGCTGCACAAGTCTTTCAACCTTTTATTTGTGGACTCACTGCTACTTGTTGAGTTGGATCCTCCTGTAAACTTGTTCTGCGTGAACACTGAAGCCCACTGTTTTCACAACTTATACATGTTCTTGAACCAATCACGATAAGTGCCTGGCTTATGCGATTCAATCATTGCTCTCCATCTTTCCTCAAATTCGGTCTCTATCTCACACTCTTTCATGCAGTAATGCCATTCCTTCATGAAATCGGCATCGCGACTGAGCGTTCCAAAATGATTCTTAGTGTTGCGATTAATGTGCCACTGGCATAAACGGTGGCTGACTTCATGGAAGGTGTAATCCACGCCATTCATCATAGCCTGACATTGATCAGTGAACACTACTTGCGGTTCTTTGCCATCCATAGACTCCAAAAACTTGCCAAACAACCACTCAAAGGACTCCGTCGTCTCGTTCAACAGGAAACCAATTCCAAACATCACGTTGCTGCGATGATGATTAATTCCAGTAAATGGCACACAGTACAAATTGTATCTGTTTGTCTTGTACGTGGTATCAAAAATAGCACATCACCAAAATACGAATAATCAATTTTACAGCGACTATCCCTGAAGAAAAAATTCACTATCCTACCATCTTCATCTGTATCTACGTTGGAATAGAAATTATTCTCCTTGTTAGCCCTATCAAGGAGAAATTTGACTAATGCACTTGCATCACCATCCGGCTGCCTCTGTTCCTTATGCAATCTATCAAGATAGTGATATGCATCTTTCTTTAGAAAACCAATATTCTGGACACCTCCTGCCTCACTAGACATAAACCTATGGGCTTGACTCACACCAATTCCGGCAGCATGAAGTGCCTCAACCAAAGAGCCTTTCCCTCCTGTCAAGTTCCTTGCCGACTGCAACACATATCCTTGGTGTTGAGGCAGTAAGTCGTGATTGTGATGGGTCCTGAACACTGTTACTGTCCATGGAAGATCCACTCTTTCCTGGCAAGCTCGTAGCCTAGCCTTGCATTCGGTCCGCATAGACTGTTTCCGGTAAGCAGCCTCCTTCACAGCATTACGATTTTCGTCGTAGCAACCCTCAGCCGAGCATAGATATACCTTCATGCGTAAATCATGAGATCCCTTGAAGTAGGCTTGACTCCCTTTCTTAACTCTAAACCCCGTTAGACGAGCATATTCGCAGTATAACTGAAAAATGTCCTCAAGATCATCAAATCTGGTGCCAACTGAAAGACCTCTTGCTGTTCCGAAGTCATGATTTTCACCGGAAGTCCTCCTGTTACTAGATGATTCATTTTTCTCGTCATTACCCAGTGATGTGTTCAGATCTATGCCCATTTTCGTGTTTAAATTGAAAAAATACGAGATGCCAGTTTCATCGACCAAAATACAATATAATACGCATAATCACAAAAAACCAATTCCACGGATGCCTTATTACCGTGAAATCAGCAGCCCCAATTGAAAAAAAATATCGGAAAGCTTAGGTCGCATCCGAAGTTGGGTGTTGATTGTTCTTACCTTTATCCTGCCGACGATGGTCTACAGCCACGATTCCAGTTTCTTCACTAACGACCACACCTGGCTTTAGGGTTTTCGACGATTCTGAAACTATTGGGTTCGACTCGGGGAGGATCTGAGATGTGGATTTCCATGGAATTTCTAAACTGGGTTAGCGAAATCTATGGGTGAAATGAAGAACCCTAAAGAAAGAGAGGGGCGGGTTTCAGATAAGAAATCGAAATTCAAATATTGGATTAAATATTTCAACAAGCCATATCTGGAAATATTAGGTGATATAATTATAATTATATCACAGAAAATGGATATAAATATATAAATATATAAATATTTTTTAGTATAGAATTTAATCAATATTCGATATTATATATAGTTATTTATATTATTAAAATCCAGTAAATTTGTATTTTTTTTTTATTATCGGTATCAATTTTAATTTAATTTGATGCCAACCGAGCTACTTAGAATGAAGTAATCGAGCTAGTCTCGTATCAAATTAATGATAATATAATAATGCCCTGAATAAATTAATTTTTTTAAACCACATAAGATATTGTCGATCTATGATATAAAACCATCGATCATACCAACACTGTAGTCTTTCTACGAAGAATGAAGTAATCTAGCTATACCTATATCATGTCTCGGACTCAATATTGAGCCAAATCTGGAATAATGTCGATCATACCAACACTGCAGTCTTTCTACGAAGAACGAAGTAATCGACCTATACCTATATCATGTCTCAGACTCAATATTGAGCCATATCTGGAATAATGTCGATCATACCAACATTGCAGTCTTTCTACGAAGAACGAAGTAATCGAGCTATACCTATTACCTATATCATGTCTCGGACTCAATATTGAGCCATATCTGGAATAATGTCGATCATACCAACACTGCAGTCTTTCTACGAAGAACGAAGTAATCGAGCTACACCAAAAGAAGAAGGTCGAATTGATTATAGAATGTAGTGTGATTATCACAAGTGAAGTAATCGAGGTACACTCTTATCAGTTTTTGAATCACATAAGAAGGAGGACCGTTTGTCGACTCAAAATGAAAGTGAATCACCACAATCTAAAATAGCCCTACCTAAATTTACTTATCGATGTCGCCAAGTATATGAATAAGCGAAGCTTATAAATATCACTTAACAAAGATATTGCCATAATCATTCAATCATCGTCGCCTGTAATAATACACCAAACTCCTTTAACTCTCGAAACCCTCACAAACCCTCACAAACCCTCCCTAACCCTTGAAAGCCAAACCCTCAACTCCAGTCAACACTCCAAACCCTCAAAATTGCTACGAAACGACGCCGTTTAACTCTAACTCAATGCGAAGGAGTTATAAAATCATACTTCACATCCTTCACTGCATCAATTGGCTTGTTCTTTTTTCCCCTCTTCTGTCGATTCTGTCTAATTAGGGTTCATGGCTAGTTCGTCCTCAACTCGGCATTCTTACGAATCAGTATTGTGTGACCATGGCGAAGATGCATTCGAGGATATTTGTCACTCGCAGCAGAACCCTGAAAGGAGATATTATCGTTGCGCTCGAATCACGGTAAGTGTATAGAAATCGCATTTTTTTACTTTCAACCTCTGTTTTTGCCGAAAAATCAACTTGTTTTTTTCATCAGTAAATTATTGGTAGAAAAACCACCTTCGAAATAGGGAAGTTGTGGATTTTCGCTGTGGTTAAATTCAACCTCTGTTTTTGCCGAAAAACGCACTTCTGTTGTTGATTAGTAAATTGTTATTGTTGTGCCCAACGTCAATCTAGGGAAGTTGTGGATTTTCGCTGTGGTTGGATCCAGAGCTCAATTCATACTATAAGTTGAGCATCAACAACCTGAAGCTGGAAAGAGACAATGCTCTTCTCGATCTCCAAAATTGCAGATTGATGCACGAAGTGTAAAATAAGCGAATGGAAGAAAAATATGAGGAGTTGATGAACAAATTTGAGGAAAAGTGTGCAGAGACTGGAGATATGTTGCTTCTTACACAAAGACAGGATATTGTGATTAACAGACTTGAGAGGAAAAGTAGGATTATGTATGTTATTTTGTTCGTCATTTTTGCTTTGTTTGTTCTTAATAAATGTTTACAATGCTTCTTTCCTCATGTGAAGAAGAAGATACATTAGATATAACATACAAGACTTTCTCAGTAGTCGGAATGATGATGATGTAGTTCTCTATCCTACTATTAAACTACGTTTTATTTTTTCATCTGCGAGGCTTGAATTATAAGTGTTGGGCTAAACCAAATAATCACGAGATGGGCCAAAGTCTTAGTCTTCAGTACGAGATGGGCCAAACCAAAAATCAAATTATTGTAATTTTATTCTTCCTGCAGTCCTTGGAGGCTCTAGACCTAGATGGGCCAAATAAGCATAGTGGGCCATTAAAAATACATGTCTTCAGAAATAGAGCTACAAGAGATGGGCCAAATAAGCATACTGGGCCATTTCAAAAACCAAACTTAATATGAATATGAATGAATAAGCAAGACAGATGCAATGAACATGACATTTTTCAAATTTGTGGCATTTCCTAAATTAACTTATGTGTGTGTGTTACCGCCAAAAACAAAATAAGGCAGCACAACACAACATAACGGCGGGGGGATTCAGAATTCAGTGTTCCAACCACAAATTTTCCAAAAAAAAAAAAAAGGAAAGAACAAATTATCCACATACACACCACATCATAATAAATATTGTTTTAAATACTGAAACTTAGAAGTGTTTGATTAAGCTTCACCAAAATATATCACTGCACATGGATCGATCAGTTGTCATCTGCCATGACTGAAGCCGAGTGCTGATGAAGGTCGACACAATATTGGAGCATGTAGGCGTGGCAGTGATCTGCATGGATCGTCGAGAAGGATTCGCCACGAGCCATAGCTTCCAGGCTTTTCATCAGCAGAACCCCACAATTCGTCTTGTCACCTTGAGTGGGGTTCGTCTTCTCGAAGGTCAACTCCAACAGCGGCTCATTGGCTGCGTATACCCTTTCTTCTCCCAGATCCCATGCTTCTCACAGAGCCGTGGTACATGATAACGCATGGGCTCGAAGTATTTCCCAAGGCGTTTCCTTCCCAGGTGCAGTGAGTCCACCACAGTGATGCGCTGCAGCCTAAGATTTATCTCAAATCCGACCCAGTGCTCATCAACAAATCCAAACCCATACACCTGTTCCATACGATCCCATGCTCGGCCAATATTCAGAGGATAGCTTCCACGCACATACGGCATAACCTCATCAGCACAAGAATCAGAATTATCTTGGGTCAATCCACCATAATGTGAAATAAAATGGAATCATGAGTGAAGAACTCAATATATTCTCAAGAAACTTAAATAGTTTAATCACCAAAATACATGCTATATTCTCAAACAACTACAATACGTGCTATCATCACCAATATGTTGAAACTGAAAAATCAATACCAACAGCTCAAATACAATAGTTTGAGAAATGATCAATGATACTCCCCAAGATTTTGTTGAGAATATACCATGTATTTAGTTTCGAAACTAAATACATGATATATTCTCAACAAAATCTTGGGGAGTGAATTCAACAACAACTTAAATCAACAAGTGAAATCAACATGCTAACCAATAAATAGATCAGCAACTCATGAAGAGTCATGAAGAGGCAAGAAAACATGCTAATCGAGTTGAAATGGGCCGCAATTAAACTCAACACTATATTCTCAAGAAACTCATGAAGAGTCAAGAAACAACAACTAGAATCAACAACTAAACATGCTAATTAACTGGATGAAAAGGAATCACCAAATCATGGAAAATGAAATTTAATCAAATGCCACAACTTAAGAGTAGAAAGGTAAGAATATTACCCAGCACCAAAGCTCCATGACTGACCAGTCTCTAGTAGGCTTCTCCAAGTCGTGCTTCACCACCATCAAATTGATCAATACGTCCATGTGCTAGGATATAGAAGTACAATTACGAAGATGAATTGATCAGTTAATCATCAACTTAACAAACTATGTAAATATATACTCTCAAATTAATCCAAATGAAATAAATTTAATAGAATCACTCATGTACTCAAGTAAACATGAACAACTAATTACTGTTACGTTGTACTATCCTCATATATCAAATAAAATGAGAGGTAAGTAAGAATTTGAAACTCAAAACAGAAATCTTCACTTGATAAAATACAAAAATGATTTCTGATTTCACCTCCTTAAACTTAATTTAACATGCTTTCACCTTAGACAGCTTCAAACAGATTTCAACTTCACAAAAACATCATATTTTCAACCACAACCATATAACATATACATATATATCTCATCTCCACCAAATTCGGGGCAAAAAATCCAGAATAGGACCTAAATTCCCAACAAGATCACGTAGAGCATGCACACATTCAATTATCACACCACAAAACTAATAACTGAGACAATGTCGAAAAATTTGATTCAAACTACAACAAATAATACATTTAAACAACAAACACACCGAAAAAATATTACCTCATCCCTCAGACAGATTTTATCATTCATAAGCTCTTCAAAAAATTTGATGTTCCCAGTTCTAACCACGGCAGAAGGGAGCTTAAGTGATTGTGGTCTGCAAAATAAAGAATAACAAAATGCTTCAGAAAATAAATACGTAAGTTAAATTAAAAAATGAAATCAAATATGGCCGATACCCATCGAGGGTTGAGGTTGGCTGCATCCAACCCAAGAACTCATCGGCTTCAACCACCAGCGGCGCCACATTAGGGACAGGGGAGGCGACAGGGGTAGCCTTTCTCCTACTACCACTCGGCAGGGTAGATTTAGGGTTTGCGGAGGCCGGAGATCTGTAGCATGCTACAATCTTGCAATCGGAAGAAGTGCCGCATCCACCACCCTTCTTCGCCGGACTCTCACCCCTGCCCTTAAGAAGCACGCGCATCATCGCCTTCAGTTCACTTATCTCCTCGGCTTGAGCATCGAACCGCCGGATAAGCTGCTTCATGTCAACAATTTGTTCCTACAAGCACAAGAAAAAAAAAGGCATTTTCAAGCTTTCTTCGTCAAATAAAACAAAAACTAAACATTTATTTCAAAAACTCTTACATTGTCACATACATGCTCAACAACTCTCCTTGACATAGAATATGCGGTGGAGTTGGCCAATGGAACCCTCAGCGCTGAAGGGAAGGCCTTCTCAATTCTCTCTACGTCAGCACCCGAGATCTTCAAGCCATGTCGGTTCATCGCAGCTTTCTTTGTCGGCTTTGGATTCTGGTTAGCCGACGTCTCATCCCTGGGTCTGCCCTGCTTCTTGCTTGGAGCCATTGCTGTTCGGCGGGCTGCTTTAGGTGGTGGCACGGGCACGGTGGCTAGATCGGTGTTCTCATCGAAGAGCATGCGCTGAGATGGAATCCGCCCACCATCGTACCCCACTTTATACTTCGGATATGGGGGTTTCTGCCAATCGTCATCATTTGAAGACGACGAATCACGAACTCGATTCATTTTTCGAACGCTTCGAGCCAGATCTATGTATCTATTCTTCATTATGGTGGTTCCTAGATTTGAAATTCAAGGGAGGCGACGCTTCTGCTTCACTCCATTTTCCTTAGCCTTTATATCAACCTAATCTCTCACATGGCGACGATTCGCAATTACACTGGCCCGATATTTACATTTCAGGGGTAAAATCGTCCGAATGGATACTGTAGAAAATAGAGAATGCATACTGTGATGGGAAAAAAGGGGTAAGGGTGTAATTTCCATTGACTCGACCGTGTTGAATGGCGAAGAATTGATGTTAATTCAGCGGGGTTGAGCAGTCGAGGAAGAAAAAGAAGGGGGAAGGACAATATTAGGAGGGAGGGAAAAATATTGGGAGTATTTTATTATGGGGGCATGCATTTAAATTAAATAGGGGGTACAGCCTACACAACCTACACAAAAAGTTAGTAGTATTCAAAACCATTGACTCAACAGTGCAGCCACGTGGAGCAGATCTAACGGCTCGACTTTTTTGAGTCGATCCCCCGTGGTGTCTCCCACGTACCACTCTCCTGCAACTTGCTTCAATTTTAAATAGTTGTAGTACCGTACCAGTTGATTGCAGTTTTATCTAACTAATTATTAGCCTTGATTACAAGTAGTCTCATTAACACATGCTAATTAGTAATTATTTATAAACTGAGATTAGTTTCCTAATTGTTGTTTGATCATCAGATGCTGCATGCATGGCATAAAAACAGGTAAATTACCGAGGGAAAACACCGTCGCTATCTCACCCAATGCCGTCGGTAATATGATTACCGATGCCACGAAACCGTCGTTGATCTCATCGTCGGTGATGACATTACCGACGACGTTGACGACCGTCGGCAATTACCGACGGCAATGCCGTTGGTAAATGTCATCGATAATCCGCGGTGGATCACCGGATTATTTCCGGCGGAATTACCGACGGTATTGCCGTCGGTAATTACCGTGGGGAATGTTGTCGTCGGTGATTTCACCGGTTTCCTAATAGAGATCACCGACGGCAATGTCGTCGGTAATTACCGAGGGTACGCTTGTCGTCGGTAATTTTATTTATTTTTTAAATTTTTTTTTAATACATGCTTCACGATTCAATTACATAACCCACAATATAACAAATCAAATATCAAAACTGTAAATCAAAATATCCCAAATCATATAAACAAATGTAATATACAAGTATAAATGTAAAATACGAGTTCAATAATGTACGAAGTGTATAAATAACTGCAGGATAAGACGAACGACCTAATCAACTAGGGGGAGGACAAGGAGGTAGCTGAGCTGACCGCATAAACTACTCGAACAGGGCCATGCGCTCCTCCAACGCTGCATGTGATGCTCGTTCTGCAGCATATTCCGCCTCAGCCTGCTCGAAGTGGGCTATGCGCTCCTCCATGGCTGCTCGTTCTGCAGCACGTTCCCGCTCAGACTGCTGCAGTCGCTCCTCCAACGTGGAGATTCGAGTCTCGTACATCTCATGCGTCATGGCTGAAGTGCCAGGTGTGCTACCAGTAGAACCCCCCTACTGATCTGGCTCACACCAGCACTTCCAGTGCCGTAGCGTCGTGACCTCTCGGGATGTACGAGCTCCAAGTAGATCTCGTTCAGGTCTGTTCGTGATGTAGTCTCTGCAATGCAAAGAATTTCCGCCTAATTGATACATAACATTGCATAATTGTTAGAAATTAAATACATTTCAATATATTTAACTAATATTTGAATAAACTTAAATACTTACATCAAGTTGTTCATCCCTCTGTGTCGTATAAGTGTCATCCTCCTTTGTATGGATTCTGAGGAAAGTTTCATAGTTCAAGGCAGTCACCGGCACACCACTCTACAAGCTTTGTTAATACATGTATAGAAGATAATAAATTATTAACAAAGATATATTATATATATATATATATATATATATTATTTTTGAAATGAATTGATAACTACTAACCAAATTCTGCTGCAAGATACGAGTGGACTGAGACCCTCCAACATGTTTGCTGATCCCTGTACCTGGTCCGTCGGGCTCAGACAACCGGTTTCGGCTGTGTCGCTGAGAAACCGCCTCAACATCCTTCTGCTGCTAGTACGCCTGGATCCATGTCCAGAACTCCTCACTGAAGCCAACGGGTCTGGCCATGGTCTGCCCCGCAGTAGTCTTCAACCCCAGCTTCTTCTTAATGTCGCTCAAGTTGTCACTGAACCTGGTACGGGCTTTGGCCTCCTACATCTTCTTGACCTCCACCTCATCATCAGGCTCCCAACAATATTCTTTCTGTTGAAAAAAAATGATTAAATCAGTAGATAATATTGGAACAATAATAATTACTAATTTTATTTGTAATAAAAATTCGATTACCCCAAATTCGTCCCAGTATGCGTCCTTAACCGCTTGGGGAGTCAACTTCCAACTGTACCCCCCAGGATTAGGAATCCTCCTAAAAGTCTCAAGGGCATTGTGCGAGATGCCCGGTGTCTCCATCAACTCACTATAAACAATAATAAAAAATAATAATAATTATAACAACAACAACAACAACAACAACAACAACAACAACAACAATAATAATAATAATAATAATAATAATAATAATAATAATAATAATAATAGTCCCAAAATGCACCTTTATTTCTCATACAATAGTCTTTAAATTATACATAAGAGGTAAATCACATTTAAAAAAATTCAGGCATGATATGCTAAGTCATTATATCTCATGCCTAAATTTTTAGAATTAGCATATCATGCCTTAATTGTTTTAGGCATATCTAAATTAGTCACTATCTAAAAATTCAGGCATGATAGTCTATAATATATTTTATTAGCTTCCCATCTGTCTCGTATGTCCTATTAATTTCAATATGTAAATAATATTTATATAATGAACACTAATTAGCATTTATTACTAAATTTAAAGTTTAAAATGTGTAGAGACTTAGGGTAACTCCTAACTATGAAATAATCAACTCTAATAACAAACTAAATGAATAATAAAAATAATAATAATAATAATAATAATAATAATAAGGCAAAAATAAATAACTTACCCACTAGGCATCCTCCGAAAGAGAAGCCTCCCTCTGCTGCCCTTAGGCCATTGCCGCTTCAGCTCGGCAAGTGAGGGCCCTCTGGGCCTTTTCAGCCATGTAGAAGAAGAAGAAGTCTCCGGAGGAGTCTCAGAAACGTGTGGTGAGGTCAGTGGAGTAGTACCTAGCCGAGTTGACTCCTGCTGTAAATAGGGAGGAGTCTGCTGTGAAGAGGGAGGAGCCTCCTGTGAGGTAGGAAGACGAAAACCTCTACGAGTCGACATTTTACTTGTTTCAAAAAAAAATCAAATAATCTAAGACCCAATAAGATATAATAATTTAAATTCATGTAAAATACATCAAATACATTAGCATATATTTTGAAATTACATTAACAAAAACATATCAAAAAACACAACACATACATTACCAAATATTACAAATCTGTCTCGTAACCATCACTACTTTCATCATTAGATGATGTATTTATATCTTTATCGTTGCCTGATTCATCCTCATTGTCCTCAATTTCAACAAGTCCACCACAGATGAACAACATGTGGCGGGTCATCATCTACGATGGTGTGGGTAGACATAATAGTAACAACTTTTTGTTGAAATGGTTGATCTAATGTTGAGTTTGATGTGACAGTAGAGACTTCAACATTTGATCTTGCGTTCACTTTGCATGCAGACCACCAATTTTTCTTTGCTTGATTCGTACTGGGATAGGGACAGTAAAACACTTAAATTGCCTGATTTGCTAAAACAAATGGATCATGATGGTCCCGAAACGAGTTCTGGTGTATGGGGGGGGGGGGGAATACACCAGTTAGGAATTTTAAAAAAACCCCCCTGAAAAATATCACAACCGAGTAAGAGGACTCAGCTGGAATCACAACTGAGTAGGAAAACTCAGCTGTAAGAGTGGTGCTGTGCGGAATGTGGTGGATAAAAATAACTCGAATAAAACAACTCACGCTCAGATGCAAGGTCGGTCAATAACCAAATCAGTTGAGAAAGCAAAGATGCAGTTTTGAGTGCTGGTTAGTTGGTCAATTGGATATGCAAAAAGTAACTGAACAGAAAACACAAACACACAAAGGATTTACGTGGTTCGGATAGAACTCCTACGTCCACGAGGAGTTGTGAGTCCACACAACTCAGTCCAAATTCTTTAGGACTGTTACCACAAAGCTTACACGGGCTTTGCAACCGTTCAGATAAGTTTGCGGGTACTTATCAACCTTACAGATAAGTTTACGGGTACTTATCAACCTTTCTACTCAATTTCGGGAAGAGTAGAATCCTAACAACCTTTTTAGGGGATGTGTAAAGGGTGGGTTTTCCAACTACTAGCTCGAACAAAGAAGTGAGCTAGGATCTAAGCTTGAACAAATGAAGACTCAAACTAAGATCGAAAACACCAAGACAGATTCTAACACTCTATGAACTCTCAACTAGTGATGTTCTTAGAGAATATTTTCAGTTTAGCTTGTGTGCAGTTTTTCGTTCTTCTTTTGCTCTTTAGTCTTTTCTCGTACTTGTCTGTCTTCTGTCTTGATGAATGAATGAAGGCCTCTGTTTATAGGCGGAGAGAATCAACTAGCCGTTGGAGGAGCCGTTGATCTCTATTCTGTGAAAGCGATGGCTTGTCTCTCATCTCTACAGATTTTCCCGATTTGGCAACTGTGAACTTCTGCTTTCCATCTGAGACAGCCTTGTGTTGGGCCAAATGAGGTAATGACAGAACGTCAAACCTTCACGTGACTTCCCATTTGAAATTCAAATTTCAACCTTTGTCTTTCAACATTGGTTGGTCTGTTGAGAAGTTTGGTCTTCATCTGAGTGGTCTTCAGCTAATGTTCTATCTGATTGCTACCTTCATCTGACATTCTGTCTGAATAGGAACAGTTGAACCCTCAGCTGCCTTGAACTTCATGTTGTCGATCTATCAGATTGAGTCCTGCAACTGATGTTCCATCTGAACAGTTGGCTTGAATGCTCAGTTCTCTTTGTTACATCTGATGATCTGTATCTTGGACGCTCAGTTGTCTTTCTTACATCTGATGTTCTGTATCTTGAACGCTCAGTTGTCTTTCTTACACTTGATGTTCTGTATCTTGAATGCTCAGTTGTCTTTCTTACACCTGATGTTTTATATCCGATCAGTTGGCTTCACATCTGATGTTCCATCCGAGTTTCCATCTGAAGCTCTATCCGAGTAATGCCATGTTGCCGTCTTCAGCTGGAGACCTGTAAAGATAAAATCTCAACATTGCTCAAATAGCGAGCCTAACTACTAACATTAGGATCTGGCAACATCTACTCGGTTGGGGTCAGTTGGTTTTGGAATCAATCAAAACTTTACTTAAATTTCCCAACAGATCATATTTCTTATATCTCCTTGTGTGGTTCACTGAAACCAACTTGAAGTCTGTATCAATAGAAGTTCCTTGACTAGACAAATCAAACCATTCACATTTGAACAAAACTGTCTTCTTAATTGGCCAACCCTGATACTCCAGCACACACACCTCTTCAAGACGCCCATAAAAATCTAGCACATCTCTGCCATATATCGAGCCTTTAATACAAACGCCACTGTTGACGGTCGCACTATGTCTGTCATGATCAGTCGTGTGAAATCTATATCCATTAACCAAATACCCCGAGTATGTTTCAATCTCAGTTAAGGGTCCAGCTGCAAGTGATTTAATATAACGGTTCAAATCGCTGTTAGATTCAAGATTTCTGTTCCCGATCTCGGTTCTGGTGGATTCACTCTGCATATCTTATTCTTCAAGAATGAAGTTTTATTTCTTCTAAATACATGGTCAGGAGGCAAGAACTTCCGATGATTGTCAAACCACGATTGTTTTCCACTTCTCGGTAGAGTGAATGCTTTTGTATCCTCCATACAATGTAGACAGGCCAATCTTCCAGATGTGCCCCACCCAGACAACATAGTGTACGCTGGAAAATCACTAATAATCCATATAAGAGCTGTCCGCATCTGAAAATTTTGCTTTAAAGATATGTCATAAGTATTCACTCCTACCTCCCACAAAGATTTCAACTCTTTTATCAGCGGCTGCAAGAAGACGTCCAACTTCATCTTCGGGTTAGATGGCCCAGGCACGAGAACTGTGAGAAACATGAATTGTTCTTTCAAACACAACCACAGGGGCAAGTTATACGGTGTGACAATAACTGGCCAAGAAGAATACTGACGTCCTGATTGTGCAAACGGGGCAAAACCATCTGTACAAAGGCCCAATCTCACATTTCTTGTCTCTTGAGCGAAATCAGGATGAACAGAATTCAAGTGTTTCCATACCGGAGAGTCTGCCGGGTGGCGCATAACCTTATCGTCTGTAGAAGTCGCATGCCAACGCATGTCTTCGGCTGTTGCTAGAGATGCAAACAACCTCTGCAGTCGGGGAGTCAAAGGAAAGTAATGCATCTGCTTGGCCACCACATGTTTTTTTCGGCGGCTTCCAGATGCACGCAAGTTCTCCTTATATCGAGATTCACCACAGAATTTACAGCTCTCCAACTCACTATCATCTCCCCAATATAGCATGCAATTATAAAAACAACAATCGATCTTCTCTACTGGCAAACCCAAACCGCGCAGACGTCTCTTCGTACTATAGAAATCGTCGGGACACTTGTTATCCTTGGGTAATGCCGATTTAATAAACAAAAACAACTGATTGAAGCATCTCTCTGATATGTGGTTTTCAACCTTTATGCTCATGAATTGTGTCATAAAGGATAACTGGGAGTAAGCATCACACCCAGGGTACAATGAATTATCGGCTGAGTTCAACATGTCATAAATTTGTTGAGCAGCAGGATTGGGCGGTTCTTCCATATTTGGAGGATATTCAAAATTACTAGAACCAGCATGATCATACACCATCCTTTGATAGTTATTGTATGACGCATCATCCTCATCCGTTCTAGTATGTTCTAGCTGCCTAGCCACTGGTGTTTCCCCATGATAAACCCATGTTGTGTAATTGTGGACAAACTCATGCCTAATAACATGTTCTCTAACTGTAGGCACACATAAAAAGACCACATGCTTGCACTTCTTACACGGACACCTAATGTTACCTACTCCATCTGTGTAAACTGTTTGATTTATCGCATACTCAAGGAAACCCTCAAGTCCAATTTCAAATGCAGAACGATCATTATATCTCGCATACATCCACTGACGATTATCATTCATTGTTGTAATTTCTAATTAAAAAAATAAAGAACATCAGTCATAAATCAGACGAAATTTCGACAGCATAACCCCACTATCCTAACTACCAAGTGCTTGACTCTACCAACTATGTTAACCAACACAAACATATCAAAGTCACAACTTATGCATATTCATCTTAACTTCATATTCACAACTTCATCTCAACATGTTCAAGTTTCAATCAATTTCAAACACGAACACCAATACAAAAATATCAAATTCACAACTTATGCATATTCATCTTAATTCATATTCACAACTACAATTCGATCCAGATTCATAAGAAACATGCATTCAGATTCAATTTTTGAAGCTAAGTAATAAAGACCCGTCATAATCATGCATTCTAGTTCATATGCAAACTGATGTGAACCTCGGCACACGCACGCGGAAGACTCGAACAAGATACGATAGATGGAGATCCCAAAACCTCCGTAACAGTTTCTCACAAGTGAACTAGGCGATTAGATCCCTAGAACCCAACGATAGGACGCTACGGCAACTCGGGGATGATGAATGACACACAACGAGGGATGATTGACTCGTTGATTCGCCGATAATTGAATTCAACTTGTATCGAACAAGAGGAACTCGATAACTCTCAAAAGAGAATAAAACTCACAATATCATTAATAAAAAAGGTTCAATTTTCGTGCATAACAAAGGGCCCTATATATAGGGTGCTAATCCTAACCCTACTAGGAAACTAAACATGGAAATTAACTCCTAATTTAATAAGGAAACAAATCCTTATTCAAAACAAGGTAATAAACTCAAATCTCACTCTATCTAAGGCCCAAACTTGGCCACCCTATATCAAAAACGAAAATAACAATTAAAATAATAAAACAACCAAAATAACTAAAATAAAACTTATAAAAAACTCGATTAAATAAGCCCACATATGCAACGGATCTTGGGCCTTCAAGGATCACATCATAGAGAGAGAGAGAGAGAGAGAGAGAGAGAGAGAGAACTGAGAAAGAGAGAGAGGGTGGAGGATTACCGGCGGCAAACAGCGGCGAGCGGCGGCGGCCTATGGTTGATGGAGAGAGAGATAAGAGTTAGAGAGGGAGGGAGAGAGAGAGAGAGAGAGAGAGAGAGGGAGGAGGACTACCGGCGGCAGAGAGAGGACGACGACGACGGAGCGGCGAGGACGACGGCGATGGAGAGCGAGGACGGTGATAGCAGAAAATGGGGAATTAAGGCTGGAAGCCCCAATTTGATTCAAACGATTACCGACGGCAACGTGTGCCCTCGGTAATTACCGACGGCAGACTTGCCCTCGGTAATTACCGAGGGCCAACGCCAACGGTAATTCTATTTAATATTATTCAATTTTTATTTAATATATTACGGAGGGAAATTGCCGTCGATAATTTACCGAGGGCGAATTCTCTCGGTAATACCGTTGGTGATTTCAACGGAAATCATCCCTCCAAAATGTCATCGGTAATCCGTCGGTAACTTTGTCAAAACCGACCCGTATTTTTTGCCGTCGGTAAATGGTCGGTAATTACCGAAGGTACGCTTGCCCTCGGTAATTTTCTCGGTAATTAGGCTAATTTTTGTAGTGATCCAGTGATGCACAGCTTGCATGCATGCATTATGCATGTTGTTTAACATTAACTGATTGCTTCTTTTATTTGGTTCCTAGATTTTCATTCATGTTTCTTTAATCAATTCCATCATACTCTGAATCTACTATTTGATTTTAGAATTTCGCAGGCTAATATTCTACAAATCGATCTTAATTATATTATTATATAGAATAAAATATGACCAAATTGCCTTCATAGTACTTGATTGTTATATCTCTGATCTAGTTATGGGCCAGACTTCTTTTTATTGTATAATAATAATAATAATAATAATAATAATAATAATATATTTTCTTTTTATCATTACAAGTTACAACTACTATTTGCAATAGTGGCTAGACAAAAACTTCCGTAGAAGTCTCCACGGTGCAAATGCTCATGACCCGACCCGATTCCTTTGACCAGATTTTTTATTTATTTTCTTTTACCCTTTTTTTCCGCTTCTTCTATGGTCAAGATTCGAGCGAGAGGAGCCGAAGGCCTCGGAGCGAACCGAAAAAGTTCAAATTGTTGCCCGCCGATTATCCTTATTTTAGTAATCGAAGCCTTCAGCTCCGTCGGGAAAAAAAATTGGAAAAAAAAGATTAGTAGGGCGCGTGAAGCCCACGTGCGAAACGGGCGTGTGGCAGGTCGGGTCGGGGCTTGGCGGGGCTCCATTTCCACGGTGCAAATCTGCACCAGAGACCTAACAGCTATGTTGACGAGATATGGAGAAGAAGGAAAAAGACGATTTAACTTTTTGAGAATAAAAACTTCAAACATAATTTATCTCCATTGGCACAGGCGCCCCATTGGTTTTCTCTTTATTAAATTGATTTAACCTAAAATCCGGACATGGGAAACAGTCCAAAAGAGTTTGTAGCTAGCACTTGGACACATCTGAAATACGAACAAGAAATCTTAGTTGAGAAATATTATTATTTATTAAAAAAAATTATTTGTGGCGATGAGGGTAAAATTGTACTTCATATAGTATTTTTTAGTATTTACTTTAATAAGTAGGATATGAAGAGTAAAATAGGTGCTACATAAATAATCAACCCATAGTCAAATTAACTCAAATACATGTTTCAAGTTTTTTTTTTTTTTTCTCTCTTAATTTAACTGAGGCACAAAATTGGCTATTTGTTGGCTAAAATCTATCTGTTGCTGAATATATGGACTATAAAGTAAAAACCCAAAAGCAATATTAGTGGATTATTTATTAAATCAACCTGGTCTGCCCCAATTAAAACTCGTACTCCACTGTTTTAATTTTGTAATAATAACGTATCGGTCTGTTAAAAGAAAAAACGACTTTTAGCTAGTATTTCTGTAATTCAAGAATATTCTTATCGGATTTTTAATAGTTGCAACACGGTTTGCGACCCAAACTTCTGCGACAGTAACAAAGGGGACAACTTGGGACATTTCATCTTTGAGCTTCATGATTATTCTAACAATTTAATTGTATTTTCTAAAAATAATAGTAACAAATTAATAGAACTTCTTTAAAATCATTTCTTTATTATTGTTTGGAAAGAATCGTAATAAAAAACATATCGAAATAAATTATCCTGCCTAAAACTAAACCGATTTGCTACGCCATACAATACAAGTATACAACTAAATCCGTACTGGATATATTTTCAATAATTCATTGATAGGACAAGATCAATATCAATATCAATTAAATAAATAATTGCCTCGAATTTCAAAGTAATCAGCTGCCAACTCCAAGATTCCAGGATCATACGCAAGAAAGCCCTTTTATTCTTAACTGCTCACTTTTCTGTACAAAAAAATTGTAGAGAGAGATCTAAAGAGAGAGAGAGACATACTATGATGATAATATGCAGAGAGAGAGAGAAGTGAAATTAAAATTAGCTCCCAGGCGGTGGTCTTGGATCATGATGATTATTAGCACCAGTTCCTGAATAATCTGCCAGCTCTACATCAATCCTTCCTTTCTTCAACTGCAATTAAATTAAATTGTATATCAATTCCCTAATTTTTGTTAATTACCTTCAACGATTATTCATACATACATAAATAAACTAATTAAACACCATCAAATTAATTCCTTGTTTTCATCTTCAAGAAATCAAATGAGAATTTAAGATTGGAAAATGACCTGGAATATTTCATGATATAGATGTGGATTTGATTCATATCCATGAGTGACTGATTTCAGGCTTCCTGCACAAACAATACATAATTACTTAAAATAAAAAACAAAAAATCTATGTAAGATCGATATTGAATGATTTACTTGAAGATGGGACTGCAATCGTGGAAGGAAGAGAGGATAAGAAGGCAAACAAGAAGATAAAGAGGAAGATTGTAGCTTTCTCTCTCATTTTCACTTTCATTTCATGTAAGCACAAGGAAGGATATAGAAGATAGGCTATCCCAATAATATTATAGAAATAGAAATGAAGAAAGAAAGAATGGAAGTTTAGTGGTGAGACAATGAATTGTGAACAATGATGGTGGGATTTATAGCTAGCTCATTTCATTTGGGATGTTGGTTTAAAATGAAAAGTTGTGTTGTTTATGTGTGGATGCATGTGTTGTGTTTGTGAGTACATAGATTGTGTGTGTGTATGTGTGTGTGTGGTGACTAGTGATTGTATAATTAATAGTAGGAATAGTGATGCAACAGTGGTAGTGCAAAAAAGTCAACTTTAAAAAAACACATGTGGAGATGAGAGTGGCCACTTGCCTAACATTATCCTCCTCTGCTCAAGAAATGGTTTTGAAGAAAGATCTCAACTAAAGTGCTCTCTCCACCCACCATTTTTTTCTAATTAAGATGGCAAACTAATTTTGTCTGCCCAATTAATGAGAGAGTACTACTTGAAAGAAAAAGTAAGGATAATTACCTAACAAAGAAATCCTAGTAGTTTTGATCAACATCCTAGCTATCCCTAATATAAAACGACTATCTTGCAATCTTTCTTTCTCTAATTAAGATAGCATCTTTGACACTAATTAACTATATTTTGAAACATCATCATCATATCTGATAACAAAATGTTTCTTTATGGTGATGTAATGAAATAGAAGATGAAATATTATTTTTGTGACAAGTGAGGGAAATCCACGCAACAATAAATAAAAAACATAGATGTGGAATAAAATGCATTGTTATAGGCAGTGGAATTAAGCCTTCTTGAACATAATTCTGAAGGGGGCAGCATCAATGAGAGTGACAGTCAAACGCCTGAGTCCATCTTCTTCAGTAGAAATGCTAACATCTTTGCATATAACTTTGCAGAAGTTGCAGACAGTGGGGCAGAAAACAAGCTTGTAATCACTCTCATATTTCTCAATCTTGAACCAGTTGCTGATAGTCCCCTGCCCCGGATTCCCTTCCACTCCTCCTGTTGTTATCACGTATTTCTGCGTTGTTTCTTCGTAATCAAGCTTCCAAACTGTGGATTGAACGCATATTGAGGAAGCTGAGAATTTGATGTTGTGATCAGTTGAGACTCGGATCACTCCTTTCTTGGCGTTGACGGGCTGGAAGGTCAACGGCAGCCCGCTTTCGACTTCGTGCCGCTCTTGCACGACGTCCACAGGGCACGTTTTGTTGCCGGTGCTGGCTAGCGTGAGCCCGCCGCCGCGGCCGCGTACCACCGGCAGTATGTAGTAGTCTGTTCCTGTCCGGAGCTCTTTCCCGTTGACATCCACCACCGGAGCAGGTGCTTCGGCTGCCGCAGCGGTGGCAATGTAAACGGAGAGGAGGAGAAGAAGAAGAAGAAGAAGAATGGAACAACACTCTGATTTCATATCCATATTGATATTGATATGAATGTGGGGAAAATATTGACTGGTTTTATAGCAGCAGCAGCTATCTTTAAGTTGGATTGAAGCAAAATATCTTTGACTAAGATTCATGGGCAAGTGAGATGAAAAGTTTGAAGCAACTTCTTTGACTAGATTTGGCGTTCATTAAATTAAAGATGAGGAGGTGTATAATGTCAAGAACTAACAATTTTTTGGTCAAATTTGGAAATCTATTTTATATTCTAAATGGGAAGGGACATGTTGACATTCGTGTGATTGTGGGAGAGGATGACTGGATAAGATAAGATCCATCACATATATAATATGCATGATAAGATCTACATTAATATCATCCAAATTAGGACATGAAATAAACAAAGATTATTATGAGGTGAGTGAATATGCAAATTCTATGGCAGTTTCAAGCTTACAGCAGCCATTATTGAACTTATTCTTACAAATTAAATTCAGAAGAAAGGGATGAGTAGTAGATCAAGTTGAAGCCTTGTTCAACATAATCTTCAGGGGGACATCACTCAGAACCAAACGCCTCGTTCCGTTTTGCGCCAAAACACCAACTTCTCGGCATATGACTCTGCAGGTGTCGCACACCCCAGGGCAAAACACTAGCTTGTAGTCACGTTCAAACACGTCCATCCTGAACCAGTTGCTTATGGTTTCACGACCAGGGTTCCCCCGCACTCCTCCCGTTGTGATGAAGTTTGTTTGTGTTGCCTCGTCACGTCCCAGCGTCCACACTGTGGACTGAACGCACGTTGAGGAAGCAGAGAATATGATGTTCTGATCAGCTGAGACACGGACCGTGCCTTGACTGGAGTTGGCAGGGTGGAAGGTTAATGGGAGGCCATTGTCCACAGCGAATGGCTCTTGGATGACGTCGAGAGGGCAAGTTTTGTTGCCGATGCTGGCTAGTGTGAGGCCGCCCCCTCTGCCGCGGATGACTGGCAAGATGTAGTAGTCGACTCCCACCTGCACCGGTTTCCCATCCATGTCTACAACGGGAGCACGTTCATCGGCAGCTGCAGAAAGTAAGGAGTTGGCAGAAATGGACAAGAGAATCAAACATACAAAGAGTTGAGTTATCTTCATTTTGAGATATTGCAAGTTATAATAATTAATGGATGGGAGTTGCTCTTATATAGGAGTAGGATTGCTGCATCAACCCAAAACTTGAATGAGAATCAAGACTTGTATGGCTGGCTAGAGAGAGAGAGATGAGGCTGCACGTAAATCAAACTAATCAGTCTCAATTTGCTGGATCACAAGTTTTATTTTTTCACTTCATTCGCAATCCAAATGGACAGCAAGAGGTATATCAATGAATGCTTAGATGCCTATATTTACCATGAAAGATGACACGTCTCATTTTCAAGAATGTGGACAAGAGAAGTAGTAACAAGTTTCTGAATAATCAATGGTCAAACGTGCAAAAATGAACTCCATCCTTTAAGTTCTTTGCATTACGTACCAAGAGTGTACATTGACATTAATCGCACTAAAGTGGGAAAGGGGTTGGCGAAGTTCTGACTTCCCATCTGCTCTATCATCGCCCCTAATACAACTGAAGAAAAAATACCTTATGACAAGTCTTAGCTACCCCTCAATGCGACCTAACTCCAACAAATAAGGCATCTACCATCTATAAAGCAATTTACAGCAAGTTTGAGCAGTTCATTTTCTTTTTATCAAATGACGGATGGATTATCAAAGTTTTATGCTAAACTCAAGGCAAATGACGCCAGGGCAGAAAATGATGAATCTAATAAAATATATAGAAATATAGAGTTTCTATTTGTATTGCTGCTAGGTCACCTTATTTGTCTGAGTTGTCACTTTGTGATAGGTGATTAGTTGGTTATTTCTTTTATATAAATATATAGCAGAGATGTAATAGTTGTAAGACACGTTTTTACGATCAGAGCTATGAAGATATTTTCCCCCAATTCTCTTCTTCCTTCTTCATCGCTTTCTTCCCCAAATTTTGTCATGGTATCAGAGCGATAATCTCTTCCGCAAATTACTCTGTTATTCTGTTCCTTCCTTACGAATCATGACTAAAAACAAACATGGTGAGGCGGCTGTCTATGAAGATCATACCGGCCCCTATTTTCTTCATCCGAGCGACAACCCAGGGATTCAGCTCTTCACGCAGCAATTGACCGGATCCAACTATAATAGTTGGTACCGCTCCATGACAACAGCGTTGATGGCGAAGAACAAACTGGAGTTTGTGAATGGCGCTCTTCCGAAACCTAATTCCAATGATGATTTGTTTTCACAGTGGATTAGATGTAATAGTATGGTGATTTCATGGCTACGCAACTCGGTTGTGCCAGAAATCAATTCTAGCTTGATGTATCTGGAGGATGTCGAGCAGATCGGAGACTTGGCTCGGATCTATCAACTCCGACAGCAATTAGTCAGTCTCCGGCAAGGAAGTGACGATATCGGAGCTTTTTTCACCAAACTTCGCGTCCTATGGGATGAATATCGTGATTACCAGCCGAACGGGTGGTGCACTTGTGATGGCTGTACTTGTGGAAGTGCTAAACGATGGAACTGTTTTCAGGTGCAGGAATGTGCGATGCAATTTTTGCAAGGCTTGAACCCGTCTTATTCGCAGCTCCGATCTCACATCCTTTCTGTTAGCCCTCTATTGCCGTTGCAGAAAGATTTTCTCCCTTGTTTTGCAGGAAAAGAGGCAACGCTCCATCGAATCGGTAATGCCTCCTCCCTCTGCTACTTTGCCTGAATCTTCTGGTTCAATTATTAATGCTGCTTCTGGTGGAAGAGGACGAGCTGGTAGAGGAAAGCTCCTCTGCCTTAAGTGTGGTAAGACAAACCACACAGTGGATAAATGTTTTGAGATTATAGGCTATCCACCAGGCTATGCGAGAGGTATAGGTCGTGGTAATGGTGGTAGCAATGGCCAGAGATCGATCAATCAAGCGAGCACTGGCAGTCTCCTCATCCTCTTGTCTATGACAATACTGGAATGAAGTCTAGTGAGACTGGTGTTTTGACTCAAGCACAACTCACTCAGATGTTTCAGTTTGTTCAAGCTCAAATGCAGAATCAAGCAGAGATCACTGCTAATAATCAAGCGCAGACTACACATCATCAGGCCACGAGCTCAAGTTCATCAGTTGTTTCTTCTCCGTTCAGTGGTACTGTTTTTACTTCTCCTCTCATTTGTTCTACTTCTGTTAATACATCTGTATGGTTGATGGATACTGGCGCCACACATCATGTATGCCATGATCCATCCTTGTTCACTCATACATCTGCACCTCTCCATACACATGTTAATCTCCCCAATGGTCAAAGTGTGGAGGTTACATGTGTTGGAACTATTTCTCTTACCTCTACTCTTCAACTTCACTCAGTCCTCTGTGTCCCCTCTTCCACTTATAACTTGATTTCTGTCAGTGCAATCACTGATTCTTTGCATTCTAAGGTAATATTTACCTCCTATGACTTTGTTATTCACGGAGTTTCACAGGAAATTGTGATTGGGAAGGGTAAACAGATTGGCAACCTCTATGCATTAGAAGTGTCCTCATCCCCTGCATCCAGTTCCTGCATTTCTAGTGTTTGTGTTGTTGTTAGTGCTGATGTTTGGCATCATAGGTTAGGCCATCTCTGTTTTAATAAGTTGCAGTTGTTAGCTCAGACTTTGAGACTATCTTCTTGTAAACAAACTATCTGTGAGATTTGTCCCCTAGCTAAACAAAAGCGTTTATCCTTTCCTGATTCAGTTCATGTATCCAATGACATTTTTGATTTAATCCATTGTGATATTTGGGGTTCTTATGCTATTCCTACTGTTGATGGTTTCAAATTTTTCTTGACCATTGTTGATGATTATTCAAGATTTGTCTGGACTTTTTTAATGCGACATAGGTCTCATGTCAAGTCTATTCTCACAAAAATTTTTAGCAGTGTTCTTACTCAATTTAACAAAAGAATCAAGGTCATTAGGTGTGATAATGGACCTGAATTCACCTTAGGAGAGTTATATACTCAATATGGAACCTTAGTTCATCATTCTTGTGTCTCTACTCCACAGCAGAATGGTAGAGTTGAAAGGAAGCATCAACATCTTTTGAATGTTGCTAGAAGTCTTCTCTTTCAATCACATTTGCCTATGGAGTATTGGGGGGATTGCATCCTTACTGCATCATACCTTGTAAACAGAACTCCTTCTTGTGTTTTACCTCACCATTCTACACCTTTTGAGTTTCTATTCAAGAAACCTCCATCATATTCTCACTTAAAGGTGTTTGGTTGTCTGTGTTTTGCCTCTACATTGAATAGGAATAGATCCAAATTCTCACCTCGAGCCACTAAAAGTGTTTTCCTAGGATATCCACCAGGGTATAAGGGTTATAAAATCCTAAATTTAGATCTCTGTTATTTATATAAAAGAAATAACCATCTAATCACCTATCAAAAAGTGACAACTCAGACAAATAAGTTGACCTAGCAGCAATACAAATAGATACTCTATATTTCTATATATTTTATTACCCCCCCCCCCCTCAAGATGGAGTATAGATGCTAGTGAAACCCATCTTGGCAAGAAGATTCTGTAAGGCTGGAGCATTTAGAGGTTTAGTTAGGAGATCTGCCAACTGTAAGTGATTGTTCACATGAAGAGGCAGCACAAGATCCTGCAAAAACCTGTCTCTAACTGTATGAGAATCTATCTCAATATGTTTGGTGCGCTCATGGAACACCGGATTATTACATATGTAGATTGCAGCTTTGTTGTCACAGTAAAGTGGAGTAGCCTTCTGTTGAGTAACACCAAAGTCTAACAATAAATTTCGGAGCCAAATCACCTCACAACAGGCCTGTGCCATGGCTCTATACTCGGCCTCTGCTGAAGATCTTGAAATAGTAACCTGCTTCTTTGACTTCCAAGAAATAAGAGATGAGCCAAGAAATACAGCAAAGCCAGTCACTCATCTGCGTGTGGTAGGACAAGCTGCCCAATCAGCATCACAAAACGCACTCAGATCAAGAGAAGAATATCTGTCAAAAAATAAACTATGCCCCAAATTCCCTTTTAAGTATTTGAGGACTCTCATTGCAGCTGCCATATGCCCCTCACATGGCTTAGAGAGAAAATGACTCAGATTGTTCACAGCAAAGGTGATGTGGTGATGCACAAATATAGGAGCCTCCCTATCAATCTCCTATATGAGGTGAGCATCACCTTCTTCTGAAGAAAGATGCTTACCTGTTTCCATAGGTGAGGAGCAGGGCTTGCAATCAAGTAGTCCAGCTTCCTTTACCAAATCCATGGCATACTTCCTCTGACACAAGTGAATTCCTTGTGCACTCCTTGCAATCTCTATCCCAAGGAAGTAGGAAGGTTTGCCCAAATCCTTGTATTTGAACTTGGTCTGCAAAAAACTCTTAAAAGATTTCACCAACTCAGTGTCATTACTAGCTAACAGGATATCATCAACATAAGCAATAAGTCCAAGAAAACTATTCTTATCCTTCTTGTAAAAGAAGGAGTGGTCTGAGACTAATTGTTCAAAACCAAAAGCCTTAATAGCGTCAGAAAACTTCAAATACCACTGCCTTGAAGCCTGTTTCAACCCATAGAGTGATTTGTTCAGTTTACACACTGAACCAGCAGGATATGGCTTCCCCTGTTCATCAACTAAACCAGGAGGAAGCTCCATATAAACATCTTCTTCAAGTTCCCCATATAAAAAGGCATTGTTGATGTCTAAATGACTCAACTCCCACCCTTGAGCTGCTGCAAGAGATAACATCAATTTCACTGTCGTCACCAGTTTAGCAACTGGAGAGAAAGTGTCAAGGAAATCCACACCTCCCTGCTGTGTATATCCTTTTGCTACTAACCTAGCCTTGTATCTATCCAGGCTTCCATCAAAAAATTTTGTTTTATACACCCATTTACAACCTATGGCTATCTTATCTGCAGGAAGAAGTGTGACAAACCAAGTGTTGTTTCTGATTAATGCTTCGAGCTCAGCTTGCATTGCCTTTCTCCATTCAGCATACTTAGATGCTTGATGATAGAAAGAAGGTTCAGGAATGGAAGAAAGTGAACAGATGAGCCTATAATAGGCACAAGATAATTTGGAATAGGAAATGTATTTATGTATTGGATATTGAGTGTATATGACAGAATTGCACTCAGAAGCTGAAAGATGGGATGGAGGCCTCACTACTCTTTCTTGATCTTGTAGTAGGTAGTGAAGGTGCTGCCATTTCTGAATTTGTGTTTTGTGATGGAATAGATAAAGGTTCAACAGGTGTGGTTGTTTCCACAGGAAATGTGAATTGTGGTTCGGGAAAAGGAACTGACTCTAAATGAGAAAATGGAAAAACTGACTCATGAAAAATGACATCCCTAATGATACTAAATATAGAGTTTCTATTTGTATTGCTGCTAGGTCAGCTTATTTGTCTGAGTTGTCACTTTGTGATAGGTGATTAGCTGGTTATTTCTTTTATATAAATAGCAGGGATGTAATAGTTGTAAGACACGTTTTTACAATAAGAGCTATGAAGATATTTTCCCCCAATTCTCTTCTTCCTTCTTCATCGCTTTCTTCCCCAAATTTTGTCAGAATCTTTTGTATGTATCATTTAGTTCTATTTAAAAGTAGAGATATGATGATTATTACAATACCTCACAAATGCATGTCTCCTTGATGAACCTATCAATCTTCAAAAGCTCATGATAATTCCAAGACAGGATATGTATCTAATCTTGAATGTTCAACCACCTCATTTAGAACAATCACTATATCGTCACTGACATAGTGTTGAGAAGCTTCAGCGAGGAACTCGTGAACAACGCCATTCACTTCAATCCAACTGCAACCGGGTGTTTTCTTGATTCTTTGATTTCTCATCATTTTCATCGCGCTTAAGGCATCCTCCCACCTATTTTTTGAGCGATAGATGCCGAAAAGGAGTACATAGACTGCATCGTTATCAGGCTCCAATTCAAGTAACTTCTTCCCTGCCTCCTCAGCTAATTCAAAATTCCCATGTTCATGACAAGCAACCAGAAGCGATCTCCAGATAACAGCGTCTGGCTTCATAGGCATCCGCTCAACCAACCACAGCGCTTTCTCCAAACGTCCTGCTCGAACAAAAAGATCCACCATACACCCAAAATGCTCAATCCAGGGCTTCATGCGGTAGCCATTCACTAATATTTCAAATAATCTCTCCCCCTCAGTAACTAATCCTGCATGGCTGCAAGCTGATAAAACCGAGAGAAAAGTAACTTCATTCGGAGTCATCCCTGATTCCACCATTGAATCAAAAACAAAAAGGGCATCTTTACCCCTGCCATTTAGTGCAAAACCAGATATCATAATGTTCCATGTAAACAAATCTTTCCTCCTCATGTCATCAAATAGCTTCACAGCTGAATCAAGATTTCCACCTTTTCCATACATGTCCATCAACCCGTTATTCACGGTATCATCCAAAACAAATCTGCAGCGTTTGTTAATGTACCCATGAACAGAACTTCCTAAATTCAGCGCCCCGATATCAGCACAAGCAGAAAGCAGAGCAACAACCGTAAACGTATTGGGATTACATTCCTCTCCGACATCTTCACGTCTCATCTTTTTAAACAACTCCAGTGCCTCCACGGGGTTCTTGTTGCGCACGTGCCCGACAATCATCGCAGTCCAAGAAACCACATTTTTGTGTGGCATCTCATCAAACACCTCCTGTGCAGAACCCATATCACCATTAACAATATAGCCATTTAACAAGCTAGTCCAAATAGCCACATCTTTATAATCTATGCCACTGAAAACTCGTTGAGCTAAATCAATTCTTCGTGTTTTACCATACATGTCGATCAGCGCATTATGCACATTGGGCCTGATTATTTCTAGATACTTGTATGCCATAGCATGAACGGCTCTTCCATTTCTCAGATCCTTGCAGCGTGCGCAAGCAGAAAGCGCAGAAACTGTGGAATGACAATCGGGCTTCGCGGGACCAGACAAAATCAACGCGGAAAATATCATTAACGTTTTTCTGGGTTGTTTGATTTTGAGGTAAAGATTCTGAAGAGAGGTCCATGAGCCCACATCTCGGTCATGCATTACATCGAATATCTTCCGAGCTTCAGCCACTTTGCTGAGTTTTGCATAAGCGGCGAGTAGTCTGCCGGCAAACTCCCGCTGAAAGACGCCGGCGGTAATGGTGTGGGCGAGAATTTCGTTGAGGAGATTGAAATGGGATCCCCATTTTGCCAATAGATTATGGATTTGGGCGTGTATCATTAAATCGACTAAAAAGTTGCGATCTTTTTTCCTTCAACACCAGAAGGAAGGGATTTTGAAGTTGGGAGTCCATTTTTTGCCGCCGTTTCTTCTCTGTATACTGCTTTGTTATAGGGGCAAAACTGTCATTTTAAAATATTAATTATTTATAGAATTAGAATTATCCCCTTACTTTTGGGGAATTTCTTCGTAGGCAAAATTGGAGAGCTCTATCAGCTTGAATGATAAGCCTTAATCTTGGCCGTCCATTTCCCCTCGCCGGCGGCCGGAGTTTAAGGCGGCTGCCCCAGAATCCAGCTACTTCCCTGAGAATATCATGTTCCAACTGTGCCCTCCCGAGTAAGGTCAGTTGGAAAATTTACAAGCGATAATCTGCATCACGACTCATGTATATCTGCAGGAAAAAAAGTTTGAACGTTCTTGATTTTCATCATCTATGTAAGTGTAGAAGAGAATGCCAACTTGTTACTTTGTGGGTTATGGAAACAGTTTAAGAGGCCGTACACTAGTGTGATGATAGTGCCAACTGGAGTAGGAGCAGCTATTGGTGGCTATGCTGGGGATGCTTTGCCGGTAGCTCGAGCTCTGGCATCTATCGTTGACTGCCTCATCTCTCATCCCAATGTATGCCTATTTTATACACTGAATGAAAAATGCAAATATTTTGATTTTCCAGCATATAACTTTTTTTAATAAGGGGGCTTGGGAACTCATAAGCTTTAGCTTTAGATTGTTATATTCATCTTTAATTAGTTCATTTCTATCTAGACTGTAGAGTAAAGCAATTAGAAAGGATGTGACTTGCTTAAGATACGCTCATACACATAAGTACATGCTTAGAGTAATCCTTGTTTGTGTTGGACCTCTTGTGTTGTGATGGTGTCTACGATTTACTTGAAGAATTAATAACATACTACTATAAAATATGAATATGATGTTTCTGGATTTGAAAGTTAAGGCCAAATAAGAACTTTTGGCTATCCATTTGGACCAAAAAGGTTGCCTGGTTTTTGAATTTGTTAGCTTAATCAAGAAACTGATCCCATTAGTTGTTAGCAATTGTGGTGGATTGTGTATGGCGGTATTTATTCGTTAAAGGCTGTAATTCTTTCAGGTTCTTAATGCAGCCATGCTTTACTGGCCAATGCCAAATGTGCTATATGTTGAGGGCTATGCTCTGGATAGATTTGCTGAAGGCCTTTGGGCACTGGAGCCAGTTCGTCAAAATAAGGTCACATACTGCATCATTTTTCTTGTCATGATTTTATTGCTTCCTACATTTCGTCACTTGAAACAAAATGTGTGCAATGCCAATTAGGTGGGGCTAGTTCTTGATTGTGGGATAGAGGAAGAGCTTCGCCTTCGTCAGCTACAGGTGGTGGATGCAACTAGGGCTTCTCTTGGTTTGCCTGTTGTAGAATATACTGTGACAGATGCTCCGCTACAGGTATGCAGCTAATACTAAATTAAGTTTCTAATGGACTTGACAGGTTGTAGGTTTTGTTTACTTAACTCTGTTAAAACCATGAAGGTCCAAAATAATTCAATAATTATTGCTCAACATGCTTCAAAATCTGGACACACATCAGATAACATAACTTACAGTAGTCAAAGTTATTTTCCCAATCATTATCTCACTTATGTGGTATAAACTAATAATTCACTATGAAGACTTGGTATTTTGCTTTAAATTTTAGTGTGAAGACTTGAGTTGATGTATGTAGTAGCATATGTGTAGGTGGAGAAGTGGGTGGACCCCAAGACTGGACAGTCAACGGGGAGGATATGCCGGCCTGATTCCCTGTTAAGGGCTGTGGGGACATTGGTAGAGAGATGCGGGGTTAATGCCGTAGCAGTTGTAGGTCGGTTCCCAGATGATGATGATAGTGATGTTGATGTAGACAATTATCGACAAGGAAAGGTACTTGTATATATTTGCTGTTTTCGTGTTCCTATTTGAGTATGAGATGAGGGGTGAATTAATCTTGTTTAGCATAGTAATATAATGAGGGGGGTTTTGATTTGTTTTGGGAAGAGCAGGGAGTAGATGTTCTGGCAGGTGTAGAGGCGGTGATAAGTCATCTAGTGGTGCAGAAATTTGGGATTCCTTGTGCTCATGCCCCTGCTTTGTTACCTTTTCCATTGACTCCCTCTTTATGCCCAAAATCAGCTGCTGAAGAGGTACATCATATCATGATCATGATCATGATCATATCAAATCAAATCATATCAATTTGTGTTGTAATTGTTGTTAGTGCATGGTTAAAATATGTTGTGATGACAGATAGGGTACACATTCTTGCCGTGTGTGCTTGCTGGCCTCAGTACTGCTCCACAGTACAAGTCCTTGACCTTGTCATTGGGAAGAAATAGTATAGTAGCCAGTGACGTGGACAGTGTGATTCTGCCGATTGATGCTTGTGGGGGAGATGCAGCTCTCGCCTTTGCTACTAGCAAAACTAACAGGGTAGGACTTGATTATTTTAGGTTAGTATTATATTCAATGATATTGATATGGTTGTGTGTTTGTTTGATTCAGCCACTAGTAATTGCCGTTGAAGAGAATGAAACTGTGCTGAGTGATACACCTCATAAACTCGGGATTCGAGCGGTACATTTGTAGCTTGATGCTGTTTTACTTATTCAGACAACCTCAGTGGCTGCATTAATGCTGCTATGTATGGAATGGATATGAGCAAATGCAATATTAAAGTAGCTGCTTCTATTGATTGATCTATTGTATTGCAAATTGCAGGTGAAGGTATCAAATTACTGGGAAGCAATAGGAGTGATCGCAGCTCATAAAGCAGGAATTGACCCCTTCTCTCTCCGCAAAGACACAATCTACAACATACAACCTACTACTACTACTACATCTACATCTTCAATTTCCTTCTCCCTCTCCCTCTAATGGGAATTCCTATTATTCACTTGTACACCACAAATAGAATTCCTTGTGCTCATAAAATTCAATTCTTCATCTTATTTTGCCTGCCTTCTCTTAATTCTAATGGGAATTCCTATTATTCACTTGTACACCACAACCTGCACTCCTAACTTACTATTTGGATGTTAATAGTACTACATTATATTATTTCAGACGGAAAAAAAATAGCCAAGTAATGGTAATATACAAAGCTTATTCAAACTTCTTTCTCAAATAAATAATAAGAAGAAGAAGACGACCAAGAGGAGGAGGCGCTGCATTCAGAAAAAAGGTTTAAAATACTCTAAAATAGCAAGGTTAAGAGCATGCACAACGAGGGGTCGTTTGCCGGTGTTGATCCCCCCGCTCGACTCCACCTATCAACCCCAAGGAGTTGATTGCCGTTGTGGAGGCTTCGACCTCACAGTGTTGATGAGCGGTGTCGATGGTGGTGTCGAAAAATTGGCACCCCTCTCGACCTCATGTTGTTGCATTTTGGGGACATGTGGCATGTCCCCATTTGTCCCACATATTTTTATTTTTTATTTTTTCTGACAATAAAAAAATAAAAATTAATTTAATTCATCCTCAACGGCTATTCATCTCTTCCACCTATAAATACCCTTCAATTCATTTATTCTTCATACCAAAATTCACTCTTCATTCCAATTTCTTTCTCCTTCAATTTCAATCTTCAAATCATGATTTTTTGTGCTACAAAAATGTGTGACAACAAGAATCAGTTCAACGCGTGGTACCAAGCCAAATTCGGTTCAAATCCATCGAACCAAAGTCCCAATCCAAACCTCCAATTCTTCCCTTCTCTCGGTTTCTCCCAATTCTCCCCTGCTGTCGGGTTCTCGCAGTCTCCGTGGTTTTTCCAATTCCTCTCGTCTTCCGGCTTTTCGCAGTCTCCGGAGTTCTCTCAATTCCCCCCCCCCCCCCCCATTTTCCGACTTCTCCCAGTCTCCGGGGTACTCCCAAATCTCACCGTCTTCCGGCTTCTCCCAATTCTGCACGCCACCCGGTGAATATCGTTCGTTCAACACGCTGCCTACAGAAATGAATCGTATTAAGAAGGATCAACCTCAACAACGATGATGATGCTGTTGAGGTGGAGGTTGAGGCGGATGACGAAACCGGGCAAAGCTGTGACATCAAGCACGACCACTTCTCCGCCCAAGGGGAAGGGGAAGGTGAAGGGAATGGGCAAAGCTCCGGCATCAAGCAGTGGATCCGGCCACGTTCAAGGCGTCAACTACACACCCGACGATATTTTTTGGCCGCCAAGTGCTACATTGATATTGGGCTGGACAAGGTGACCGCCAACTACCAAACCCAGAATAAATTCTAAATGAAAATTAATGTCCGCTTCAATAAGCACATAGCTCCTGCTCCGCCGCGCCAGAAGGGTTCGGTGAAGTCGCCATGGGGTCGTGCCAAGAAATCTATTATGTGATTCAATGCTTGCTACCTCCAGCTCGAGAGAGAAAACGCAAGCGGGCAGAATGACCTCAATCTGTACACGATGGTCGCGGATAATTACTACGCCTTGTACGAGAATGAATTCAAATATAGGAAGGCGTGGGAGATCTTGAAGAATATCCCGAGTTTTTGCAACCCGGAGACGGAAACAGCTTCGAAGCGGACGAGGATCAATGAAGACGGCGACTAGACTTCGTCTACTAGCGCCAACACATCCGTGAGCGATGCAAACTCCACCAAACTCGTCCCATCGGAGTGAAACTACTCAAGAAGGGAAGGAATGGAAAGGGAAGGGGAAGGGGGATGCCAAGGCCAAATTGAGCACCATCGCCGAAGAATTGTCGATCACAAACGAAGTTAGTGGAATGAAGTTCGCGTACAACATAATTATGCGAGACATGACGGATATGACTCCAACACAATTGGAGGCGAACCTAAAAGTCTGTGGGGGCTCGCAAAAAAATATGATTTGGAGTAGTTATATAATTTTAATTATTGTATCTTTTTTATTTTAATTCAATAAAATTGTCATTTTTAAATTTTTCTATTTAATTTAAGTATTTATATTATTATTTATTAGAAGTGTAATGATATTCGGCCACACTATGGCCGACCATACAAGATAAAAATGTAATATAAGTTTTGAAAATGGAAATATACCTTAATTGGGAAGCATAAACTCGAAGGGGGAAATGTGATTATTTTCATTTTTACAGTCAACTTTCTTTTTTTTTACGCGTGTGGCTGGCCACAGTATGACCGAATATCATTACCCTTATTAAAAATACAAAAAAGAATAAAAAAAAAATTAATCAATCATTATCAATGATTGGATACAAAGAATCTATATATCAATCCAATTATCAAATTTTCTACATGACTCTATCCAATTATTATCCCACCAAAAAATCACGCTCTCTAACTATAGACCGGAGTTCGCTCTAAAATGGGTGGTGAGAAGGGCAAATTTGGCAATCTACATTAACTCACAGTGGAAGTGTATCGTCGTCTCTCTTCTCTCTCGTCTTATCCTGGGTTGGAGCGGCAAATGCAAATGCAATACAGAAGAAAATGAAAGCAGCCTTGTTTGGAAGCCTCCGCCATGATTAACTCATTCTCCAATTTTCCCATTCCTTCACCAAAACCAGTTGCCCATAAACCTCTGCTGTTCCTCTCCATTTCTATTTCCAAAACTCAATTCCTCTTCCGAAGGACCTGCTGCATAACCTACATCAAAAAGGATAAAAAATTTGCAGCGGTCGTCGTCGAGGAAGATGAAGACGAAGACCAAGACAGCGCACAAGAACAACAAAAGGGCTCCACTTCGATTGATACTGCTGCGAATTGGGAGGCGCAATTTCTTGGGGAAATAAACCCTCAAGGGAACTTGCCCTCTAAGAAGCAGCCCAGTTCCAGTTCCAGTTCCAGGTTACTCCAAGAAAGTGCTCCCATGGATTGGTGTGTTAGGGCTAGAAAAGTTGCTCTTAAATCCATCGAGGCTAGAGGATTGACTCCCAATATGGAGAGAATGGTTACCGGCGACAAAAAGAAGAAGAAAAAGAAGAAAAAGAAAAAGCAGCCGCCTAAAACTGATGATGAGGATGATGATGAGGATGAGGATGGGGGTGATGATCTGGACTTTGGTGTGGATGAGGATGAGGATGATTTCAATCTGGACTCTTCGGGCAAAGCAAGTCATCTTAGGAAAACAGTGAGTAAGATTGCAGATGGGATGTTCGAAAAAAAGAAGGAGAAGACAATGGAGACATTCATCGAGAGGCTTTCCCAGTTTTCTGGGCCTTCCGATCGTAGGAAAGAGATAAACTTGAATAAGTCGATCGTGGAAGCGCAGACTGCAGAGGAAGTTTTGGAGGTTGCAGCTGAAATGATGATGGCTGTGGCCAAAGGCCTCACCCCCTCGCCTCTTTCGCCTCTCAACATCGCGACGGCCTTGCACAGGATCGCCAAGAACATGGAGAAAGTGTCGATGATGAGGACTCGTAGGCTGGCATTTGCGCGCAAGAGAGAGATGTGCATGCTTGTGGGGATGGCAATGGCGGCTTTGCCTGAATGCTCCGCGCAGGGAGTTTCAAACATTGCGTGGGCGCTGTCCAAGATCGGTGGGGAGCTTCTTTATCTGTCTGAAATGGATAGGGTGGCTGAGGTGGCTGTGACTAAAGTGGATGAGTTCAATTCGCAGAATGTTGCTAACTTGGCTGGAGCTTTTGCATCAATGCAGCATTCTGCTCCGGAGCTCTTTGCAGAGTTGTCGAAGAGGGCGGCTAGTGTGATCCACACATTTCAGCCTCAAGAAATTGCGCAAGTGTTGTGGGCTTTTGCTTCACTCAATGAGGCTGCAGAGCCTCTGCTCGAGTCTCTCGATCATGTTTTTGAGGGCTGCTCTATAATAGCTAATCTGGATGATGAAGATGATGATGATTATGATGAGAGAGAAACAGAAACTACTATTGAGGTTTCAGGCCCTAAAGCACTCACATTTACCAGAGATCAGCTTGGTAATATAGCTTGGTCATATGCAGTTATGGGGCAATTGGATCGCGTCTTCTTTTCACACGTGTGGAGAAGTTTGAGCCATTTTGATGAGCAGAGTATCAGTGAGCAGCATAGGGAAGATGTTGTGTTTGCTTCTCAGCTTCACCTAGTGAAGCAGTGCCTCAAAGTTGAGTACCCTCAGCTTGAGCTGTCACTGGCGAGTGAGGTGGAGAAGAGAATTGAGGGCGCTGGGAGAACAAGGAAGTTCAATCAGAAGGTGACTTCGTCGTTTCAGAAGGAGGTGCTGCGTCTCCTTGTAAGCACTGGGCTGGAGTGGATCAAAGAATATAGTGTGGATGGCTACTGGGTGGATGCAGTGTGTGTTGATAAGAAAGTGGCTCTAGAAATCGACGGCCCAACTCATTTCTCAAGGAATACTGGTGAGTGAAGTGTGATTGTATTATATTGGCTCATCTGATCTGCAGCAAAATGTGTGTAGTGCGTGTAAGAGATTGTTTGTTCGTTTGTTTGCAGGAGTGGCGCTGGGACATACAATGCTGAAACGTCGTTACATTGCTGCAGCCGGGTGGAGGATTGTCTCCGTGTGTCATCATGATGTAAGTTGTTAATGTCGATTGCGTGCTTCGTGATGTTGAGAATTCGAATATTAACATGGTGTGTGTGGTATATTTGCAGTGGGAAGAACTCCAAGGTGAATTCCGGCAGTTAGATTACCTTAGAAGGATTCTTGACTTAGGTCATGAGAGCAGCAATAATGTATACTAGGAAAACAGAGTTGTTTTATGAGTGGGTCTTTTTTTGTTGATCAGGCAACACATTGAAAATATAGACTGTATACATTATGTTTTTGTTTCGATTGAATATCAAATGTGTGCTTTGGAGTTGGGCAATAATAATTACCATGAAACTTACATTCTGTTTTGTTGGGTCCAATCAAATCCCTCAACATAACATAACCAACGACGTACCACATTTCATTTCAATATCCAAAATTCACTTACAGCATACCAGTATTGTGTATGCTCAGCCAGTTTTAGCCTTTGATGGGATCATTACCGTGGTCCAAAATGTGGCAACAAAACAATTACTATATAAAAATCATTCAAGGATATTAGAACAGCACACATCAAAAGTGCAAATATTACATGCTACAGAAATTAGAAAAATTACAGCAATCTGAATCACTATAGCAAGCCTTCGGCATTGGATCTTTCCGTCCCCAACTCCATGTAAGAAAGAGGGAGAAATACAAACCATGCCCTCAATAGCATTAGCTACTGCAAAGAGAGTGCAAGGAAGACAGTATCAGAGACGGGCAACCGTGGAAAAAAAGCCATTTCAAGGTTACTTACACATATGCTCACCACCTCTCATCATATGGCACTAATTTTTTCACAGACGGAGTTCACATCACAAACTTTCCTCACACTGCAAATTAGCAAAGGCAGCAATGAGTGTTTCATAATGAATTTCATCTTGTTAATAGGACAACTTTTTTATGTCTTGCTGAAGATAAATATTTGCCGAAAAGGATTACAAAATTTGCAAAAATCTTGAGGCTTCAGCATAAAGAGGGGAACTTACTTGTACAGAAGGTCACCACTTGGTGCCATTTTCTTACAAATCCAATCTGGGGCCAGCTTCTCAAGATTTTCCATTTGCATTTCAACCTCTCCTGAGCAAACAAAGAAAAGCGCTCAGAATTTCTGAATCGAAGTACAGAATATGCAAGATGGTAATGAAGAAAATAAATGAGATGACAGACTCTGTGCTTACTGTGATCATCAAACTCAAAACTATTCATAATAATTTTCTGAACAAGCTCTTCCTTTGTTATTGGATAAAACTTTACTGATTGGAATATTTGATGAATCAAGAGGACAAGGTCGGACAGGCAAACTGAATTTCGCTTGTGGGGAAAAAAAGTATCTTCGCCATCAAAGTTATTAAAATCTAATGATTTTTTAGCGGTTGCAGTGGACTGTTTATGGCTTGAAGCCATCTTGTTCTGATCTTCGCAGGTAAGCACTGATCTCTTCGGAGAAATTGGTCTCAGTGGAGTAGACTGTGATGGTGTTTCAACAGCAAGACAATCAACCCCAACCAAAGGCTTCATAGGGGTAGTCTCACTCATGTTAGCTGAACTAGAGCCAGAAGGTAACCTCACTCTTTCAAACACTTCATTAACCTCACAAGCAGATTTCACCGGTAAAAGGATACCAGTCTTTTCCATCGCTGAAACAGCAGCCTTCTGATGAAAGTGCGCCTGGAAAGAGGGGGGACTATGGGATGAATTCAATATCTCTGTTTCATACAATGTTGGCAAATTTTCAGAAGTTGAATATTCCTTAATGGTGGTTCTTTTGTGGCTGAATGGCTCTGGTAATTCAGCTTCAGGGATATCACACGCCTGCTACAGTATAACACAATTTCAGCACACGCGACAGTTGAATAATGCAACAATTACGAAACAATCATGTAAAAGAAAGGCACTATTACCTCAAGATGTGTGGCATTAAAGTCTCTTAGCCTTGAAGAGAAAATATTGCTCAGAGCCACATACACAGATTGTTCATTATGATATTTTACAACATCAAATAGCAACCCAATCTTCATCGCTGACTTCATGCACTTGGTTCTCTCATCATGTATGAGAATCTTATCGATCTGAACTGCTTCAGGAAGTATATATTTGATTTGTGCAAGATGACTAAGTAGGAATTTTCTGACAAGAGAATGTAAAAAGGAAGGGTAAGACTCCATTCCACAAATTAACAAATGTGTCAGACAACATTTGGAAAACAAAAGCAAGCCATTGAATAATTGTAAGTGCAACCTATCGTATCATAGTAGAAACTAGAACTATCGTATATGTCTGCAGACATGACAATGTACCATAGTAATGTCAAATGACCCACAAAATCGATTTTCTTCATTAGAATGATCATCAGTTGATATACACTATATATACATATAGTCTCAACCCATGTAGAAAGACCTAAAGATTTCAACAACACTTACAAATGCTAAGCAAATTAGAGTCTTCTAATACAATTTACAGGAAGGGTGAACAGAAAAATATAATTGCTTCAAACTATATAGAAGCGAAACCGAGGCAGAAAAACTTTGTGTACCCTTTGGCCGGACTAAGCACATTAACAAGAACAAGAACAAATAACAGCAACCGTGGTCTTTACCTTCCAGTCAATACTTCAATTTGGCTGCTAACATTCTGAAAAGTTGGTGTCTTTTTACGTAGATTTAGCAACCTTAATGAGCTCATCATACGCCCAAAAAACTCCAATAATGCCGCGTACCTGCAAATTTAGTTAGAACACATCCTCCTCAGTTTGGGGATTTTAAACATACTCAAATCAAGATAATAGGCCAAATAACTGCATATACTACTGAACACACCTCTCTGGAAGCTGATCCAGCTCATCTTTGCTCTGAATGCGCGACGGCTCTTTCTTTTTCACCGGCGTCGGAGATGAAAAATCCTCCTCAATTTGACGAATTTCAGCATTTCCTTCCTTCTTGTGCGAGTCAGGAGAAGAAATTCCGGAACATTTTGCCGCCACAATTTGCGCAGCCTTTTCCTCTACGGTTTCTCCCATGTTTATTGTTTCGAACAATTTCTGAACTGAAACAAATAAAATAAGCTCCTGTTCTTCAGACAGTCTGATAAACGTGTATACTTTTTTGTGCTGAATGTGAACAAAATTGGAATTCAAATTGATCTAGGGTTATCTTCTTCTGCTCGTGTGGGAGATGGAGAGATTGGGAGGAGGGAAAACGAGTGCGTCATTTAAAAAATAAAAAATAAAAATGGATGGGCCGATTTTTTTTTTTAGGGAAGGATGGGCCGATACAAACAAAGCCTGATCTTACTATTCGGTACGACATGATCTCGTATCAAAATCGACAGCATCTATGTATTAATTGGGGGTATCTGAAATTTGAATTTGAATTCAAATTTCACCATACTCATCCATATAAACACAATTCTATATTTGGAGTCAACGTTTGGAGTCAACGTTTGGGGATGAAAACGTCTTACTCCCTTCGTATCATTTTATTATACCCATTTAGTTAGACGCACATATTAAGGAAATGAATTATTTATAATAAAATTAATAAAATAACTTAATTTTTTAGAGGTATTTTTATCACATTAAATGGAAGAGAAAAGATAGTTAGTAGCTTTTTAGTAGTATATTTGGTAATTTATGAGTTATAGTCGGGTATTATCATATATTGCATTTTCATTCTAGAAAATGAACTTAATGAAATGATACATCCAAATAATGCAAAATGAGTATAATCAAATGATACGGAGGGTGTATTACGTAATAAAAATCTACTAAATTTATTGTTGGTATTTATATCCATTTGTTATCTAAGGATAGAAATAGATCATACCCAATAGAGACAATGCCTAATTTGTTCATCAAATATCCAACGCTACTCCTTCTCATTCATGGCGAATTGGATGGTGGCACCACCATGTGTGCCACCACTCCTCATCTACCGTACACGTGTCAAGTAAATATATTATTGCATTTCTTTCATTCCCTATTTATTTTTCACTTGTTTATTACATTAAACCTTCAACTATGGTATAGTTTCTAATCCCATATTCTCATGCATCCACTGTTCTCATTTTCTACACATGCATCAAATAATTTCTAAAATGTCTTATTATATGCAAAAGACGTATACTTAATTATTAATAAGAACATTTAGCAATAATAACAGTGCAGTGTAGATTTAATAAAAAAAAAAGTAACTACTACTTAAAAGAAAAGGTAAATTCTCGATACTTAATTTTATAGTTTAGTTGGAAAATTACAAGTAATTTTGATCATTTGTACTGAATAATTCATGGAAAGCAAGTCACAATTAATTGTAAAATTTTTACATTATTGTATTACATGTTTCTCATTTTAATAGAATTAAAAACCAAAATTGTAGTTTGAATCGCGAACTAGTTAAATGAATTGCAATATACAAACGCAAACTTAAGTGATAGATAATCAATTTGCTACAACGTTAAGATGGATTTTAAAATATATAAGAGTTGTGCCAATATTTATATCAATAAAAATTATACGAAAATATAAATTTATTCCTTCTAACTCGCTGATAATGTCCATTTTTTCTTTTATGTCCCTCCCTTTAATACTATTTTATTTTTATAAATAAAAATATTTAATTCTTCAAAATTAATGAGGTATACTATTTTCTATCATTTTACCCTTACTTCTTAATAACTGTGCTCAAATAGTAGAGGACATTATCCATGGGTTGGAGGGAGTATTTGACAACTTCTTTCCATAACAAATGTGAATGCATATGTGCACAAATAAGTAGGCACACCCTCCGTCCACGATAAGTATGACCTTATTTCTTTTTTCGGCCGTTCACAATAAGTGTGACCTTTCATAAATAGAATCCTTTTACCTTCCTCACTCTCACCCACTCTTCTTCATTCCATTAAAATTAACACATTTACCTTCCCCACTCTCACCCTGATGGTTCAGGTAACGAGTGAATTGGTGTATGGAGGGGGGGGGGAGAGAATACACCAGCTATGATTTTTCTAAAACTTCTTCTAAGTGAATGAACTTGGACAGATCGTGAGGCTCGACGACTGAGAAGGTCAGTCGGTGTTGTTGACTTTTTGGACTGAGGGTCAGCTGTATACTCCGAACTGAGGTTTTTAGAAAGAGTTGCAGTGCAGAAGTTGGTGGAAATTAAGCTCGTTACTTATACTGAAATTTTTTGCAGGGGAAGGTTAAATTCTCAAATACTTAGTGCAATTTGTAAAACAGTTTGAATGCAATGTTAGTAGGTTAGGAAACTGAATATAAATACTGAAAATAAAGAACACAATGTATTTATGTGGTTCAAAGATTGACCTTCACGACTTTCTTTTTGGGGAAGTAATCCACTAGATAAGCTTACGCGTGCTTATCAAATGTTCAGCTTGATTTACCGGCACCAAACAGCCTAACCAGTTCGATTACGGTTCAAACAAAACCTTACAACACTTTTCCGGGTAAGTGTACAATCTATCTTAGATTGCGGATTCTAAGGGACCTAGACTCTTTGATTACGAGTCCAAAGAAAATCTAAGGGGTAGGGTTGGTGGTTTTTCCAACTATAAAGCCTTCTGCACTTAGAACAGTGGAGGCTTCTTCTGAAGGCTCAGAGACTCGATCTTTTTGGAAAGTCTGCTTAGGTACAGCAAGATCTAAACTTCTAGACTCGATCAAAGAACAAGACTCTGAGAGGTAGAAGGAAGCAAAAGAGAAGGACTGAAGACTCTCTGCAACTTGGCTTCTGACTTTTTGGGTGTTCTTGTTGGGGAGAATATTACTTTCTTGAATCTCCTTGAATGCTTGTGCATGTATATCTTTCTAGTAGTCTTCTCACATTGTGACCTCTATTTATAGAGAGGGAGATCAATTAGCCGTTGGAAATAGCTGTTTGACCTCTGCCAAAAAGCATGACACTCCATCTACTCTTCTGCAAACTTTCCTAAAATGGTAATTGCAATCCTTGCTTTATGCAAGTATATGTGGTCGGTCCATTTATAGAAAATTACGGGTTGTCTTGTACTTCAAGTAAATTTGAATTTGAAATTGAACTCTTCTGCTTTCACATATGTCAATTAAATTATTCTAAAAAACTAATGATGAAATCAATAATATATTAGTAAGGCATTATTACTTGATAAATTGGCTATGTACTTGGACAAAAATTAGTTATTTGGTCAAATTAAATAAGAAATCATTTTGATTGAAGAAATATATATTACATGTGATCCTCCTATATAAGTTTTTCAGTTAGTGAACCACTGGAAAATTGATGTGTGATCAATCATTTTATATGTTTTTAAGGCTGTCTGCAATCCTTGTAGTGTCTCCAAGGTGTCTCCATCTCCACTTTCTGCACTAGAGATAGCTTAGAGACACCTACCCCTGCAACCCAACTGTCTCTAAGCTGTCTCTAACTTTAATATTAAACAATTTGAATTTTCCATAAATAATTGAAAATTGGAAAATTACATTCATTAATAATAAAAATACACAAATTAATAATAATACGATAAAATTCAAATTTTCCATTAACTTTTGAAAATTGAAAAATTACATGCATTCAAAACAAAAAATAAATACACTAATTAATAAAAATTTAAAAATTACAAAAAATTAAAAAAAAAAAATTACACCCACCCTCGGCGTTCCTTCACCTCCTGCACCATCATAATGTGAAGATGGAGCTGCTCCAGCGTCATGTATATCGTATCCTCTTGGTAATTTTCATGTCAATGGCATATTATTTCGCCCGACCATTTTCGAGCTTTGCCCGAGCAGATTTGCGCATTGCCTTCGCCATCGATTGCTTGGCCTCGGCGAACTGGCCGAATCGGGAGTTGTATTGATCCAAATGGGAGTCGAGCTCGGACGACTCACTTGCCGGCTTCTTTTCTTTGGCACCCTCCTTATCGCCGCCCTTGCCGCATCTCAACCCTGAGATGGGAGAGACGCGTTTTTTCCTTCTGTGGAGTCCTCCTTCGCCGACGCCGAAGTCTTCTTCCTTTTCATGGACTGAACGTCGAGAAAAGCTTGGGCGAGGAATTTGGGATAGTCGCGGAGAATTTCCTAAGCCTCGAAATATCGGAAAGCAGAGCCGCTCGTTGATACCTTGTAGATATTTTGGGCATCATCCTTTACCATACCGTCATCGGCGCCGCTCGACCTGCGACTGGTCGCTTTGTAGAAAGTGACAATCCAGTTCTTTACCACTGTCTGGATGCCGCCGAATAAGCTCTTGCACTGCTTCTTGTTGAGGTTCGTGCCGAACCTCACGTTGAAACGATCAGTGACTTTTTCTTAGTATTTCTCGGAAGGCATGTTGCATCCGATGACTGAGTTGCAGGTCTCCTCCATCCAAATATGTGCTATGGTGGTGGCCTCTTCGTTGGTGTAGTTGTGACGCTTGCTCTCCTTGCCACCGCCGTCATCGGCTTCGGCATCGTCTTCGGCATCATCTTTAGTGGCAGCGGCGGCGGAGGTGGGCATGACTTTGCCCTTGCCCTTGTCCTTTTTTCCTTTGGCAGAAGATTGTGGCGGCGGTGGCAGCATTAGCCGATTATCTGTAGCCGGACTGTCGGTGTCGACGAAGAATGATGTGTAGGACTCGGCGGAGGCCAGAGTGTTGAGGTTGATTGAATTAAGCCCTGCCCCCGCATAAGCATACATGTCGTCGGACATGTCGAGAAATCAAGCCGACGAGAAGGGATTGTTGGGATCTATTTTTAAGAGATGAATAAGTTGTAGAATGAAGAAATGAAGAAATGAGGTGTGAAGAATGGAGTAGAAAATAATACTCCCTCTGTCCCGTTCAACATGTCTCAGTTTCCTTTTTGGGCGTCCTGTTCAACATGTCTCATTTCCTTTTAAGGAAATAATTAAGAAATCACTTTATTCACTTTATATCACTTCAAAACCACTTTATGTCATTTCAAAAACAATTTATATCACTTTATCAATTAAAAAAAAGTTATATCACTTTATTCACTATACTAAACACACAATTTACATCTAATCATTCTTTTCTTAATCTTCGTGCCGAAAAAAATGAGACATATTGAACGGGATAGAAGGAGTAGTATTTATAGGTAAAAATTAGGATTAAAAATAAATAAAAATGACAATGCCCATTTTTTTTAAGCCGTTGTCGGCATTTGAATTGAACCCATAGGCGCGTGCAATGCATGCACCATTCAATTTTTTTTATTTTTTTTCAACCAGCGCATGGGAGCCACGCATGTCTCGAGCCACCTCCCGCCACAATGCAGCAGTCTCGTTCCCCCCGTCTCGAGCCCCCTTCGAGCCCCCGTTCAAGACGGCGTTGCGGCAAGCCTAATAGAAGAAAACCGGATGATATTTTCTCTAATGAGTAATACACGATAAATTAATTATTTATTTGACTACTATTAAAAATTATGGTGATTTTAGAAAAATATTACTGATGAATTAATAATGCACATAATATACATATATAATTAGTTTTAAAAATCTCATATATTTTGAAATATGAGTGAAAAGTTAAAATACCCCTTCTTCAAAAATAAAAATAAATAATACCCTTAAATAAATAAAAGATAAATAATATCTCATACATGAATATCATACATGAGTACCATACATGACTGACATAAAATGACGAATAATATACATGGGTATCATACATGAGTAGCATACATGAATAGCATACATGAATATCATACATGAGTATCATACATGACTGACATAAAATGACGAATAACATACATGATGACTATTACAGCATATATGTGTTCATCATATGTACATGAGTGCTCATGATATATACATGAGTAACATATACGAAAACATCATGTATGTTTTTTAATATATGCTAATCATTTATGGGGTATTTTTTTTATTTTTTATAAATCATGGAGTATAATTTATTTTTACTTTTTAAAAAGGGGTATTTTTACATATTAATTATTGAAATATAGCATAAAAATTTAATAATATATAAATTAACGAAAATACTGAAAGTATTACACAAACGACGAATTCGAATTTCATGTACAATTTAAGTATCTAAGAAAATGCTGAAAATATGTCATCAGCTCAATATACATAATCTTTCCTTTTCTTTTCTTTTTTTCCTAATTTTGCAACATTCACTTGTTTCCTCCAAATGAAATCCTACATGAACATTCACTGTGAACGTCGAAATTTACAGAACTGACGGCGTCATTTTAAATAAAGTATTAAAAAATAAAAAAAGTTAAATAAAGACACATGTGCCAACTCAAAAATTTAATTGAAAAAATTAAAAATAAAATTGAACTTCAATATTCTCTCTCCTCCAAAATTCTCTCGCATCTGTTCTGCCACCAATATCAGAGGCATGGTGACCATCTTCCCCTTCATCGAGTGGTGGTGGTTATTCTCCAAATCCGGTTTCAAGCTTCTTAACGCGTTACAATTTTTTAAAAGTTCATTCAGGTTTAGGGTTCAATCATTCCCCACGTCGCTACTCGCTGCTACCGTCGGAAGTTGTGCAGGAGTGGTGGTGGTGGTCGGAGAAGATTGGTGGGATGAAGAAGGGTGAGGGAGAGAAGAGAGAACAGATTGCAGAACGCATGAGGTGAGGGAAAGAGACATAAATTGAGATTCAAATTCATTTTGCAAACGACTTATTTTAATTTGCAGAAGAGGATAACGAAGTTAAGATTTGTTTTTTCTTTTATTTTAATATTATCTCAACACATTAATGGATAAAACAAACAGTAGTTAGTCGTACCATGGTTTGAAGATTTAATTTTTCACTTAATTTTAATGTAAAAAAAACCAATGACACGTGTATGATGGATGAAAGAAATGGATGTATATTGGGTGGTGACACCATCCAAATAACCCTCATTCATAAATCATAATATAAGTCATTTTGAGGTTTTGTACAATCTATACTAACTAAAACAAATGAGCTTTGGAAAATTTCCCGCCAAAATTTTATGTTTTTCCATTTCCTTTTTTTCTATTCTCATGTGAAAAGTTGCATTGTACAAAAAACTAATTACTCATTTAATTTCACTCATTTTGTCTAACTACATAAAACAAAGGCAATATGCAATCGATATAATTTCTTTTTGCATCTTTTGTTTACAAAATAAATAGCCTTTTTTTATATTGATAATTTAGTTTTCATATATTTCAAGTGATACTTTTGTGAGTTAAATAATCATGAAAATTGTTATATATATATATAGCAAAACAATTCACATAAATTATTTATATTGACATGTAAGATTTGGAGTACAATTTATAACTTTATTTCAACTTTTAAGATAATATAAATAAAAAATTATAAAACACTCCACCGTATTGCTCGAGAAAAATACAAGTTATTAATTAAAAAAATTCTACCCACATTAACCTTATTTATAAATAAACAAGTTTGATTAATTAACTAGTATTTATTACTATACGAGGTTTAGAAAAATCAGATAGTTATAAGACTAATATATCTACAAATAATAAATAAAATATGAGAATCTCAGTTGATGTTTAACATACATAAATAATCGATTGGGATCTTTTGTCCGGCATTTCGTGTCCCATTCTATCCCAAATAGATAAAACGCTGCCATTTTAATTTAAATTTATCTCTCTACCTTTTTCACTTTTTTCTCTTGCTTCCAAGTGGCTTGGCTCAAACGATTAAAATTCTTTACATTCTTATTGCAAATCTTTCCTTACGGAGAAAAGATATTTAAATTTAAACCGTTTAGTTTGATTTTGAAATTTTTAATCTTCCTTCTCCATCTTTCTTTTCTCCATCGTCAAAAGATATATTTTTCTCCATGATCTGCCTTGTGTCACCACTCGCACTTGGATTGTTCGACGCTGTCAGCCGTCATGCCAATTGATTTTGTAGTTTTTTTTGTGTGTTTTGCATTCAAATCCTGATTTTTTTCATTTATTAAAACAATTTCTAGAGAAACAAAAGTATTCAAGAATTGCGAATCATTGAGAAAAGTAACATGATTCGAATTTCACAAATTGTGAATTGGAGAGACAAATAACAATTGGATTTGTATAGTTTTGGATAAAGACAAAATGTTGAAAGAGACATATAGGGAAGACATTTTGAAAATTTGCATTCCCAATTTTTACAATATGCGACTCGAATGAGGAATTTTGCCAAATTTTGGATGTAATTTATTGTATTCCTCCAAATATATAATACAGTACAATTCAGTGAATCTCTCTGAAATGTGTATCGGATCATGGTCCATGGATACCTTTTGAAAAATGTAGAAAGTTGTATCGAGAAATTTACAACGCACAATGTGTTTGCCATTTTGGGAGATGGACAAATAGAATAATGGCGTGCTTTTGCTGATTTTACTATTTAATGTTGATTTTATAGTATTCGAATTTTAATTAACGTGTACCCAACGGGTTTGGGGCAGTTTGAATAGTAAAGTCAATTTTTAATGGGATTTAAGACAAGTTTTGATTAAAAAAATCTAAATCGTTTAGGTTTGAAATGTTTGATGGGTGGGTATCCAGTCCATTAACATTCATAAAGTTGGGGCGGCTACAAATTGAGATGTCAATCGGGTCAATCCTTTTCGATTTTGTGTCAGTCCTATAGGGTTTCGAGCTGACTCATTCGGTCAAAAGTTTGTATTAAAACTATATATATATTCTTAGTAGAAAAAACAATTGAAAATAAAACAAGATATATATTTAAATAAATAATATGACTCTTGAAACTCATCTCCTTCTCCCGAAAAGGATTTTTTTTCAAGAATAACTACTTATTCTACTTCAAATAAATAGATCGTTTCAAATTTTATTTCTTCACCTTTTTCTGTCTTCAATCTCCACCAACGCAAAAATCTTCACCACCTTTAAGGTGCACACGACGGTCTTCTATTTTAGGGTAGAGATGACAGAAAACTTTGACTCAAAGAATGAGAGGAGATAGTATAATGTATTGACTATAATGTATATTCATAATTCATAGTTTTCTAAAAAATACTCATGCCCGACGGACTAACCTAAGACCCGATCGATTCAACAGGATTGACCCTGCAATCTTAATCACCAATCTGAATAGCCTGATTACTTATTCAGGTTGCAAAAATTCAACTTGCACCTTTTTTTTTCCTCGGGTTAGCTCATCGAATGTATTGACATCACTATGTACAAATATAAAATTTGTGATCCGAGGTGTGTACAAATATGAATTTTGTGATTTAGATTAAAATATGGCTACAATAATTCGAGGAATGTTTTCCCTTCTTACTTTTTTTTTATATTATAATTTGATATAGTCGTGTAACACTTTTGCGATGAATTGTTGCAATGTTGTCACTTTAAAAAAAAAGTATATATACATATATATTTTTAAAATTTAAGCTTATAAAATTACAATGCAATGATGGTATATATTCCTAAAACAGACTCATAAAATAAAGTTAATACTACAAATTATCTAAACGGCTTATACAATAAATGGGAGGGGAAATCTTTTAAGGCTCTTATAAGTTTTGCAAATTACTTCTAGCTTTTTTTCTTAACTCAATAATTCACAAATTGCCCCTAACTAATTCACCTCAAAACTCACATTGTTTACTCTTCACTAATTTCACTTCATCATTTATTAAATTAATTTGACAAAATAAAATCTTATTAATCCGTGTGCACTAATTTAAAAATACATATATTTTGAAAGCAATTGGGTATATGTTAAGAAAGCCAATCAATCATAATATACTATACTATATTGATGTAATTAAATTCGGTTCTCTAATCTAATAATAGTTCGGTTAATATCCGTGCCAAAGGTCACGGATTCGAATTCACTGTCATACGGTATTTAAATTTTCATATAATGTTGTTCAAATAATAGAGTAAAAAAATTAAGAAGTGTTTCTCTCTCCTCCCCCTCTCTCAAGTAAATATAATTTTAATTTTGAAAAGCTGACGTGCCAAAAATATATCGATCCCATTTATGGCATTTGATTGGACCAATCAATTTCGTTCAACTAATCAAAGAATAAATTTTGCGCTTTTGCAATCCTAAAGAATTAAAACCACCAACATAAGGTCGAACTAGTGTAAAGTTGTTGAGTTGACTTGTGGATTCTTTTAACAAAAAATGATTTATTTATTAATTATTAGTATTATTTATTTATCAATTTTTTTATTTATGAGGAAACTTCGTCACATTTTAAAAAATAGACCCATGGTAACTTAAGGTATTCATCAATAACAATTGGATAATCGTTTCAAAAATACGTTGATGACAGTCTTTTAACAATCTAGCTAGTTTGTGAACCATAACATGAGCATCACGTCTAAGATGCTTAACTCTACAAAATATGTTGTACTCTAACAAAAGTCTGCAATCATCAACAATACAACCAAATTAAGACCAATCTTTAAAATAAGAGTTGATGGCATCCACCATTATTTTACTATACGATTCAAACTCTACTTGACGAAATTATGACTTTAAATATAATCGTACAATTTAAAATTTACGAAATAAATATTTCACCATATTATATTTCAAACAATTCTCATCCGAAAGTATAAAAGATATTCTAATAGCATGCTCGATAATACACTGTCGAAGTGAAATTTTGAGAAATGAACATGCTACTAATTTGAGATACAGTATCTAAGAAATCTGGCGATCTGAAAAAATAATTTAAGAGTAGGATGCATCCCCCTTTTGGCAAATCGAGGTCACCTAACCTCCCCGACCCAGAGCAAGGCGTTAGGGTAGAGATGGTAGATATAGCCGTCCGGACACCCTCTACCCTCCACGTGTCCCAGGATGACGACATCATATCTATATCCAGCCTTTGATTGGGCGCAAGAAATATTCCCATATTTTAATGTGCGCCCACGTGGCTGCCTTGGACAGCACGTGACGTTGCCATTTGTCTGAGAATGGTCATCCCTTGCCGCCTTATTTTTTGGAAGGTGCCACCGAGCACCATTCATTGTCTGCCACGTATGTGTCAAATACGTACAAAAAGTCAACTTCAATAATCGATATTTACACGTGTCAACCCAATCTGTGCTCCTTCTCATTAACGGCATTTATTATGTCAATTATTTTGGATTCTAAATTCATCCCATCATTACAAGGTGATTTTGTAATTGAAAGTATTTGAATACGATAGATAGTTTTTCGTTCCAGTCTATTAGAGTTGTACTTGTACAAGTTACGGTATCATGCATGGATACATGTTCTCCTCTATAGTAGGAGTATCATTTTTTCTAGTTCGAGAACATCATCCCGTATCATGTTTGCATGCCTTTCTTATTTTTTCTAAAAATGAAGTAATTTTCATAATTGGGCCCAAAGATCAAACTATAAATTGTAATTTACTCCTTTTATTTTTTAATAATCGTAAGAGAACATTCTACGGTCCTAAATTTGTAAGAATTATCTAACATAATCTTTATGAGAATGATTTTTTTATTATTGACATAAAACAACACACTAGAATTTAACTATAGCGTGGAAAAAAGATACGTAAAAGAATCCAATAAGTTTGAAGAGGCCCAATATATTTGAAAAAAAAAATACAAAAACTTAAAATCCGTAATTTTACTTTAAACAAACTAGTAAGTATATATTTGAATACTTATCCATGCGTCAAGCTTTGGTATGTCTTATGAATGAGTCAACAATGACGACCTAAAATTGACTCCAAGTTTCTGGAAGAGCCACCCTACCTCCTAATATTATTATCATTCTTTCTTTTCCGATTCAAATAATATCGCCGTATTTCGTTATCTCCGTCCCCACTTAGTATGTGTGTGGGACCCTGCATAAATTTTAATGAAAAGTAGATAAATATTAGTAGGAAGAATAGTGTAAAAGGAGAAATGGTCCTATATAAAATGTATTGTTAATTTTTTCGTAGATGAAGAAAGTTTATATGAGTAAATATATGGAATTTTTAAGGGTAAAAAAGATAAAAGATACTCTCTCCGTCCATGAAATAAAATTCCATTTGGGTATCGACCCGGAGTTTAAAAAAGCTGGTAAAGTTGTTGTGAGTGGAGTTAAGGTCACACTTATTGAGAGTGGAAGAAGTGGATTGAAAGATAAAATTGTTGTAAGTGGAATAAGTGTCACACGTATTGTGAGTGGAAAAAGGTAAAATAGAGTTAAAATTGTTATTAGTAAAATAACGGTCCCACATGTTGTGAATGGAAAAAATAAAATGAGAGTGAAAGTTGTTGTAGGTTCCACTTGATTTGAATGAAAAAAAAAATAAATAGGATTTTATTTCGTGAACACGGGGGGATTATATCCTAAAAAGAAAATACCATATTAAGTTGAGATGGAAATAATTATATTAAACTGGGATGGATGAAGTATTATATTACACAAATATTTTAAATAGAAGCTTAAAAAAGAATTTTACAAATTGTAAGCCTTCGTGGACAATGTTTATTTTAAAATATTGTCTGATGATTAGGGACGTCATAACGTTTCTTCAAATATCGAGGACTAAAATATGTTATATTTTAGGAACAAATTAAGTCGTATAGATAAAATAAAATTTAGTGGTAGTTGAAATGTCGTTTTGGGAGTAGTGAAACTTTTCCTAGATTAGATTATGATTTTCCACTGTATTCTTGCCTATGGTGGTGGTTTGTCACAATTCACCTAATTGCGCAATACAACTAAAATAATTAGATATATGAGGGATAAATTAATTTGGTTTGGTTCTATAGTAGTATATATAATCCCAAAGTACGATGGTTGCAAATGTTGTTGTTTAATTACTTAAACGTACGTACAATGTTTAGTGCAGCAAAGCGTGATTATGATTATAATATTAATAAGTAGCATTTTTGTGTTCTCAGTTGCTAAAAATTATGGTGTGAATAATAAATAAGTCGAGACAGACAGAGATAGCATCTAATTGGGCTGTATGAACAAATTCTTTGGATTAGAGTAGACTACAGTCAAACCAAGTTTAATTTCAAGTGGAATATTTAAGTTTTCCTAAAAAAAAGTGGAATATTTGAGTGCATGGTTATATATCTAATTTGTCCTAATCGCATCAATAAATAAATTTGTTATTATTTTCTATGATGTCTGATGCACAAATATGTTAATATACAAACTGCAATAGGTGAATACATTCTTTAAGTTTTTGTTAAAGTATTAATGTATTGGCCGTGGATGAATTATTTTTAAGGTTAATTGCATATAAAAACATCACATTTTCTTCCATTTGACCAGTGATTGCTAATGAGTTAAGGTTACATATTTAATCTTATTAATTACCAACAACTCATAAAAACTACTGACAATCCCACATCCCAATAGTAAAAAAAACTAATGCCTAGGTGATTGCATTTGCATGTATTCATAGAACATAGATGACTATTAGGAAGTGTGGACCACATTGACTCAACTTGAGCATAGAGATAAATTCCCCCGATTGGATTTGGAGAGAGAGAGAGAGAGGTGTTTCATAGCAATTTGTACACTGTACATGGCTTAACACTAATTGAGAGAGAGAGAGAGAGAGGTGTTTCATAGCAATTTGTACAATGTACATGGCTTAACACTAATTTAATTTGGTCATACGAAATTGTCTAAGCTTTAGTCGTGGCTAGAAATATCCATTCGCTCTAGGGAAGTTGTTTCATACTAGTATTAATTACTAATCCATAAGTATTAATTAGAGTTTTGGTTTGAATTGGATTGGAATATAGTATATGATACATATTTTTCTTAATATTTTAATAAAAAGAAGATGATTCTAGTTCGAAGAGAGAAATGCGACGTTCTATTTTTATTTTTATCTTTATTTTTATTTTGAAAGTAATGCGACGTTCTATTGAAAAGTGTGATTGTCAATTTTTTGAAATTATTAATATGTGCATCTTTACAAGAAAGTTTGAAAAATTAGAGGTTCGAGATAGATTTGGTGAAGGGGCAGTAATCGGGCTATTACTACTTTATTATTATTACTGGATTAGTTGATAATAAGAAATAATAGCCGGTCAGAAGATATTTTGCAGAGTGAGACGAGAGGAGAGGGGTAGGGAGGGAGGGATTAGAGAGAGAAACAAACTGTGTTGATGGTTGTATTAAGATATGAAAACTGGAAGCGAAGATTTTTGTCTGAAAAATACATGAAATGAAAGAGATGGACTATGACCTTCAAAAAGGTCTCATTCGGCGCCATTTAAATGCAAGTTTTCCCATTGTCATTTGTGTATTGTGTTTACAGTTTACTTTTAACTATAAATATACATCCCTCCAGTAAATCTATGTATTGTTTGCATTCCAAATAATTTTTAAAAGAATACTTGGGACTAGATTTGTTTTCTCTTTTCCTCTCTCTCTCTCTTAGCTTGCTGCCTCTACTTATCAACAATTCCACTCTACGCTCCACATTGAAACTTGCAAGTCTCTCTCTCTCTCTCTCTCTCTCTCCCCTCTCTCTCTGTTTTCCTATATCTACTCTAGTGGCTTTCTCTTTCTACCTGCAAGTCACCGAGTAATTGAAATTCCACGGACCATAGTAATTGATGTTGATATATGCGCCACAGAAATTCAATTCATTCAATTCTATCCGAGTCTAAATTCAATTGGGGTTGATTCGATTCGAGTTTTGTTGATGGTCTCAACTCTTTCCACCAAATCCCACAACAGAATCAATTCCAAAAAGTAAAAAGATCTCTCTATTTCTCTCTTCCTGTATAATTTGATTAATTTCTTACTCGATGGAATTTCTCGGCTCTGTTTTACTTCAGGTATGAATATGTTCGATTCAGCTTGTGTTTTCTCTACTCAGCTACCTAATTGATTATTTTGTTTAGAATCAGTCAGCTATTACTGAAGTGTGATTCTTGCTACTTTTTTTGTTACCTTTGTGATTTCGGGTTCAATTGTGGTAAAGACTAAGGATACATGAGTTTGCTTGCTTGCTTGTATCTGAATTATGGTTTATGGTTATGCTTTACTCAAAATGCTATCTGAATGCTTCTCTCGTGAGTTAAATATCCGAAAGTCGGAAACGTTTTGCTTAAATCTAAATAACGACCTAAATCAAGATTGAAACTTTTTAAGGTTGGTTACATTGAAAAAGTTAGCATTTCCCACGCGAGAGAGAGAGAGAGAGAGAGAGAGTTGGCAATTTGTCATGGGGTTCTTGTGACATTGATGCTATCAATTTTCTTTTGTTTGTTTTTTTTACAAGTGAAGTGCCTTCAATAATTCAATTTATTTATTTAATTTTTATTTATTTTTTCAAATTTCTCAATGCAGAAATTACTAGAGAGATCGGACAAGATACCTAATTTGTGAATTATTGGGACACTACTGGTAAGCACATTTACATCTCTTAGTTATCCAGTCCGTGAGCTGCTTTCTTTATTTTGGTTGTCTTCATTTGTTGACTTGTCAAATTCAGCATTTTGCTTCTGATGTTTCTGTTGGCCGCCCAACCTTCTTGCTGTTGTAATGCAAGAATTTGTACCTGGACTCGAACTTGTGCAAATTCTTAAATTTGTAGTCTTGAAATTATTCTAATGATTCTTATGGTCAATCTCCCGTATTCCAATAGGACTGGATTGCTTTTTTTAGGCAGTGGCAGTGGCAGATCAATAAAATCTTAGTGAAATGGGATGTCTTGTATCGACTCAAAAGGACACTGGAGGGAACCGGAGGAGGCCAGCTAACATTGGGGATGTCGCTGTATTTGTTCCAGGTTTACGAATCCCTAAGCCTGCCAATTTCTCAGACTCACTGGGTGATCACCTATCTAAAAGCTTGGCGGAACGCCTTTCTGCTCTTAGAACAAGAATAGTTGTTATGGCCGGGCAAGAAGCTCCAACGATTACAAGAACCAGAAGGAAAACTGCTACTCAACACGGTTAGTTTAGTAATGTATAGATGTCTCTGAATGTCTTGTTGTTCTGCATAGTGTATCGTATTGATGTTGCACAAGCTGGTTCCTGCAGGTGGTTCAACGCTGGGTGATCTTCTTCAGGCTTTAGAAGATTATTTGCCAGTGCTTCTGGGATTGGTTAAAGACGGTAAGCATGTGCTGTTTTGCTATGCCAAATCCGATCCACTCCTACACTAGAGTGACTCTGACTCGTTTTCATTGTTCAGGAAGTCCTTTGCAACACAAAGTACAGTTCGTTTGGATCAATCAAGAAGATGAAGCAGAGGTCAAACTAACACCCAACTTCTCAAGCACACCACTATTTATTTGTCCCCTTGAACTGTTCGTCTCATTATCTTCATGCATGTCTCCAGGAAACAGCAATGTATAGTGCTTGGTACGAAGCGTTATCTGTTTTGCACTTGATGGCAACGTTATCATTATCCCAAGCTAATTTATTGCTCCTTCCAAGAATGTCAGTTGATGGTTATCAGCCCAAGGTATCAGAAGGTAGGTGTTGTTATTTGAAAGCCCATGTATTCAATTTTAGGTTCCTGTAAATAGCATCAGGCAAATTGGGTTTTTAAACATATCAAGAAGTGGATGCTGTTGCATACTTGCATTGCAGGCAAAGTGATTTGAAAACTGTTTGGATTGACACTTCAATGAAGAGCTAAAGTTTTGCTCATTATCATTCTATGACTTAAATACTAATCATTTCATAAATAATAAATATGTCAATGAGCAAGGAAACAATACTACATACAAGATACAGTAAGTGCATCATTTTTGTCTCTACAAGCCTGTGTCATGCATATATCTCCGTATGAAAGTAAGTCTGCCTTTGGTAAACCACACATTTATTCGTGTTTACACTGCATTTGGTATTCCCTAGAATAAAAACACCACAAGAAAGTTGAATATGCTATCGAAGTGGAAAATGAAATTTTCTGAGTTTGTTCAATTGTCCTTTGAACTTTCTAGTAGGTGACAGTTGTGTGCTTCGAGTAAGTTTTCTCTTTTTTCTATATGTGTCCCTTTCCCAACAGAAAGCCGTCGATCTTCAGTTGATATCTTCTTAAAAGCAGCTGGGTACCTTGACTGTGCTGTCCGACATGTTCTGCCACAGTTGCCCAACGAACTCAGGTATCCTCATATTATCTTTTGAATATCAATTAGGATTGTATCGAAGAACTACCAATTCAATATTTGTTTGCTATTATATACTGAAGGAGAAATCTTCCCGTGGACCTTGCTGAAGGAGTCCTACGGGCACTTTGCCTCCAAGCACTTGGGCAGGTATCAGTTTCTTTTGTAGCTAACATACGTCATTTCTGCCTGGTGGCCAATTCTTAGATAGATCAAGCATATTCAGCTCCGATTTCTGTATCTGTTATTGAGGCTTGTCTCAAGTTATGTTGCTTATATGGTTACTGAGTAGTTTTTATCATGAGTTTATGAAGCTATTTGTGTCAAACAACGTTGTTAATTAATGGCTTGTGAAATTGGTAAGTTAGATGATTGAAACTTCTTAATTGGTGTCTGTTAATGGGTATAAATTCTAGTTCTTACGACCAAGTCCTTCTGTGACATCCTCAAATAGATGCTTTGGCACCGTGTTTCTTAATTAAAAATAAATGAATAACTATTAGTGGTGTATGATTTTTCAACAACATAAACCTGAAATTTTCGCAGTTTTATAACAAAATAAACTACCCGTTGACATGTACTAGATTAATAAAAAGTCATCATGGAGTTTTGGATGGTACGAGGCTTTGGAGTTAAAATGAGGTTGCTATAGGTGGAAGATCATCGTAGTTATGGATGATATTGTTTGATGATATGTATACTCATGTAGGGCCTAGTAGATTACTCGCTGGTGATATGACATTTGAAGCGAATGCCTCCATGATTTGTGCGTCATTTGCTTGTCTAATTCTAGCTAGGACATTCATTCTCCCATAAAATTGCTGCTTGTGTGTTTAGCCTAGTTGTAGTGAGGTTAATGCCCGGGCCAAAGGTCACGGGTTCGAGTCCTCCGTCACGCGGTATTTAAATTTCCTAGTAATATTGTTTAAAAAAAAAAAAAAAAAAAGATTGCTGCTTGTGTTGCTTGGCCCTTCCTGTCTGTGAACAACTGTAACAGTATCTTTTAAGTGTGAAATTTGTCTCTTGAATAGGGTGTTGATATTCAGCTGGGACTTGCTATTGACAGCACAAAAGCAACACTCGCTGTAAAAAGAAGACTTGCCTGCGAGATGGTGAAATACTGGCAGCAGGTACTGATAGTCTCTTCTTGTCATCATTTCTTGTGATATACTACTCTTATATATGGTATTGAATTGGAGTTGAGTTGAGTAATACTACTATTTAATTGGTGTTTTTCATGACATCACACACGTGTAGGCCCAAGATAACATAATGAACCTTCCACTAGCGAACGGGTGGGGAGAAAAGCATAGGCTATTTGTAAAGTGGAAATACATTGAAGCTAAGGTATCATCTTGTTTACCATCCTTTTGTGTGGCCACGTGATTTATAAATGTCGTTTCTTAATTTTGTACATGTATCGTGAAGTGAAGCAGTACGTAATTGACAAAAGATGATTGTGCATGGTATTTATCAATATTGTTGGTGCAGTCTGCAGCATACTACTATCATGGTCTAATTCTGGATGAGGGGAACACTGAGAAATCTCATGGGATGGCTGTAGCTGCTTTGCAAGCAGCAGATGAGTACCTCAAAGAGAGCAAGAAGGCATGTGAAGCTTTTAATGCATCCCTTCCCCTATCTAGGTAATAATCTTTTATATTTTTATTTTTATTTGTATTTTTTTTATTTATCATCTTGCTCCACCGATCGATATATTTCAACAGCATGCAATATTGGTGCCAACTGTATTAATATTGATTGATTGTTATGCATGCAGGAACCCTCCTCTTTGGGGAACCATGAAGTATCTGTCTGAAAAGATCCCTAAGGATACGTCTAGTAAAGTGCGTATCAACAAGGACCTATACTCGTACGAGAAGTAAGTCTCGCTCCTTTGCTTTGTGAAGTGATGAATGAACCCATGGCCAAGGATCTGACATTAATGCATGGTTTAATTTGTTGTAGAATTATTGAGACAGCACCGACGCTGCCAGATTTTGCATTGGCCCTCAAACCGGACGAGTACCAGCTACCTCCTGTGGATCTCTCGTGGAATGAAGAAGCAATTGCTAAGCTCCAGATCAGCTCCCAGAAAACTAGATAATAATCGCTCTCTCCTCTTCACGCAAACGGCCTTCAATTGCAAGACCATACATTTGATGTGACCAAAAGCATTAGTATTTATTTGCTGTCTCAAAGGTCCCAATTTCGTTCCTTGTGTCTTGTGTTGTTTGAAAAATTAAATTTTCCAGTCGATCGATCCAGTGAATGAATGAATCAATGTTTGGTTGCCCATTTTGGTGTGCAAGTAAGTCAACAAGGGAAAACAAATGCTCTGCTTGCCGCACTACAGTACATAGCAGAACCAATAATACTAAATAATTTCAACCATTTCAAGAATTGCAACTCAGTTTGCAGTAACCAATACACGTTATAAGTGGGAGCCTGGATCTTGCATTCACCCAGCATGCATCCTCCCTTATATCTCCCATCCACCTGTAAATTGATTTTTATATGGAATTATTTATTTGATCTGGTTAATTTATAGTATTTTTTTATTAATCTTGCACAAAATCGAGGTAGAATTTTATTATCTTCTCTTACTGTTTGTTACTGTTTACAGATGACATAGGCACTTGGTCTCTCGTATAGCAGCGTATCTAATGAGGAACAAGGGGGTACAAATGTTCCCCAGAAAAAATAAAAAAACTTAGTAGTTATATATATATATATATATATATACATTTTTTTGAAGGATATATATATTTATACTAAAAATATAAATATTTAATTAATTTTACTACTTTAGTTATTATGTACTTTTTTTTACTAGGAAATAGTAAAACAAAAAAATCACAAGGAACACTCTAAAATCGTTATCTAATTTGTTGTGATGTGTAACTATTAACTACGATGTGTCAAGTCATAGTTTTTACTACATTATTATTTTTCAGATATAATGAAAAATACGCCTGAATCTATAAGGGATCCTATGATAGGTCCAAAATATTTTCCAGGGGCTTCGTCCCCGAACTCCCAACCAACTTTACATGTTTCTTACTCATTTCGCACCCCCAAATCTAAAATCCTGGATACGTCATTGCTCTCACACAACCAAACAATAGGATCAACTACATCCTTCTTCCCACCCCCATTCTCCGACCACCACCACCACTCGTCGTCATTCGCGTAAGAAGGTAGCGGATCTGACACAAATTAGACAAGTCGAAGCAAGATGAGTGTGGATCTGGTGGTTCCAAGCGTCCATTGGAATCTGTACGAACAGATTTCTCAGTTTATGCAGAAGGTAGGTCACACGGCGGTGGTTTGTCACCGTCGGAGATCTGAAATAAAAGTGCCTCGATTATCTGGTAGTAAACTTTCTTTTTGTCAAGGATTTGCAGAGAATGTTGAGTTTTGAGTAATGAAGGAGAGTAACCCACTCTTAAGCAACAACGACCACCATCGCCGAGTACCACTATCTAGTGCTCGGCATCACCCAATTCCACCATTAGTCTCTTTATTCACACTCTCCATCACCCAATTGCTACTCGCCTTCACGCCCTCCCTCGCCGCCTCTGGCAGCTCTACACCTTCACTGTTGTATCGCGGCTAGCCACCTGAGCTATCGTTAGCGTCTACCCCTCCAGCCGGACCACTGCTTTACAGTACTCCTCCACCATGCACTTCACCTCATCAAGGTGGCTTTCAGAGATGGAGAGAAGGGGAAGGGGGAAGAGAAAGAGATGAAATTGACGATGTTTGCTGCTAATAGCGGAGAGATGGTGAGGAGAGAGAAGAGAGTTGGTTGGGGATACCATGGTTCTATTTAAAACGATTTTGGATTAATTTTCATAGACAAGTTTTATATGCCACGTGTCTGCACATTATGCATAATGTATGCACCCTATGTGTATGCAGCGTCCTATTTGCCCACGTTATAACATATAAACATCCATATAAGATAATTTATGTTGCGCATTTTAAAATTTATAGCTACATTTGCAATATAATTGATTAGCTACTAAACTACTTCAAAAGTTATGCTACTATTAATAATCAGAAGATACATCATACTAGTAGTACATGCAGCTTAAAAGCATTTTAAAATAAAAACAATTGTGAAAGATATTCACATGATGGTGTTCTTTTTTGGGTATAGTTATTTTATGACCTGATTTTTTACCCTTTAGTTAATTTATTGTCTAATCTTTTAAAAATTATAAAAATGGCTCGATCTTTAGTAATTTATTGCCTGACCTCTTAAAAATTTACAAAAATGACTTGATCTTTAGCACTTATGTCCATTTATGGCATGTGAGCAGAAAAGCGGTGATCAAATTTCACGTCACATTGTCGGATTCATGCGTCAGGGCAAAAAAAGAAAGGAAAATGGGTGATGACGAAGTTAAAAAACATTATACGAAAATGCCATGTATAAATCCAGTAATATTATGTGAATTCGGTCACTGCTTTTCTGCTTCCTACTATAATTGGGCATAAAGATAAAAGGCCAGACTATTTTTATAGTAGTAATAATTTTTAAAAGGTCACACCATTTCTTTTCTTGTTTTAAGAATAATAATTTCATAATATATAAATACCAATTTCCGTTGCAAAATTCGTTTATAATTAAACAACAAATAACCGTGACTGAAAGAGACCGAAATAGCGAAAACCGTCGTCGGAAAAGATGGAGGACATAGGACGTGCCGCCGCCGCTTCGGCGGTGGAAGATGCCAAAAGAAGGTGCGCTGCCCTCAGCAATCAACTTCATCACATCCCTAGGAGTAAGCTTTCCCTCTCCTCAAAGACCACTCTCTACCGTTTAATTAACTCAGAGCTCACCTTTCTCCACCGCCTCTCCGCCGCCTCTCATCCCACTTCTTCTCCTCTCAGGTCCCCTTTTCCCTCCTTATATATGATTGATCATCTATTCTCCTTTTTTAAGTTAGCTCATATGATAAATTTGATCTGGCAGTCTGAATATCGGCCACTTAGAGGCGGTGGTGCATGTGCTCCGGCAGCCCTCTGTGTCCGGGGTATCGCGCGTCTGTAAACCGATCGATTTTTCAAAATCGTATAGCATTTACGTTGATGTAGTTTGTTCGCTGAATGGGAATCCTGTGTGGTTCATTGTCTCCGGCAGAAACCCTAGATGCATTTCCTGGAATGGTGGCTCTTCTGAAAAGGACAAGGGGTTGAGGAGTAAAATTCAACAAGTTGTTGATGCTGCACGGCAGTCCCCTGTAACTCTCCGCCCATCTTCTGTTGTACTTTTCTTTTCGAATGGCGTTGGTGATGATGTTTACCAGAAGCTTAGATGTGAATTTGAGGCTGTCGATGTGGAAATAGAGCCGCTTTGTTATGAAGAAATTGAATTGGAGGAAGAATGGACGAATGTGGTGCTTGGTAGATTGTTTCCTGATGCTTGTGCTGTGAGAATACAGGTTGGGGAAAATGGTAATGAGCTGGAGAAAGGAATTCATGAAACTAGGATTGGTGGCCCCTTTTGGTGCAACAAACATCATGGACACTCTGATCTTGATCTAGGCGTGTCTCTATGTTCTCTTGTTGCTAGAATGAAGTGCTGGTGCTGCTCTTTGGATGAGGAGGTAGAGCTTGAAGTTGGATCAGTGAATCAGTCATGGAGGGATGTTGAAGCCAAGTTAGTTAATTTCGACACCACAGCATTGGTTGCCATTGTCTCAGGAATTAGTAATGGAAGAACAGAGAAGCTTTTGGCTACACCGGAGCGTCAATTGAGAGACCAGTTTAAGGGAAACTACGACTTTGTGATCACCCAGGTGATAATCCGAGACTAATATGCGTGCTTTGCTGTTTTTGGTTGGTGTTGACTGATAAGTTGATATAGACAAGTGCCTTTTTATGAATTATACTATATTTTATCCAACATGATCTTTGGATGCAGGACTATATAAACTCTGCTGGTGCCTTCTCTAGGTTTAAACTATCAAATCATTTTTTATATCTACTTCACTATGTATTCTGGATTTAAGCCTGAAAACTTTATGGTGATGCAATGGCTCCAGAGATGAACATTTTACAGGTTGAAAAATACTTAAATATGTGCATATATTTTTGTTGAAACATGTACATTTTGTAAAAGTCCTATACCTCAGATTGCTTAAATGTGAGAAGCAGTAAGCAGTCGCTGTAAACTTTAGCTATTGTTTTGCTTAAACTTTTAACTTTCATTTGCATGTTTGTGTCCTGTTATTGCCTTTATATTGGTCAATTTATATCTACAAGTGACCCTTGATTTTTATTGTATTCCAGGTTGACTCGGAAAATCTGAATCCAATCCACTGTGAATTGATTCGCTTAATATCTGGGAAACGAGGAATTATATGTGAAAGTGTTCGGTCGGAGTTTCAAGAGCTCATTACAATGTGTGGTGGACCTAATGAGAAACGAAGAGCTGATCTATTTGTGAAATTTCTCAAGTGAGTTCTCAGGATCCCAATTGCTTGTGTTTGAATCATTATGAATTATGATAATCTAGTATTTGGCGACATACAACGGTGAAGAGTAAAATATAATCTTATCTTTTTGAGCAAGTCTAAAATTGAAAAGATTTTTCTTGTTGCATTTCCGATTTCATCTCTCTTGAAAAGAAAATTTGGAAACTGCGTGTGATGTGTATGATTGTTTTTAAACCTCATATTTGTTTTGTTTCTATGATGTTAATATTGTTTCCAGAGCTCTGTTCATCTCTATTGGTTAATAATTAAATGAATATGCCAGGGTAGTGCCTGATTGTCCATCAACACGACTGATTAGTCTTCCAACAACCAGAAAACTAGCTTTGAAGAACAAAGTGGTTTTTGGCACTGGTGACTATTGGTGTGCGCCAACTGTAACTGCAAATATGGCTTTTGTCAGGGGTGTCTCACAAACAGGGATGTCTCTTTCCATAATAGAGCACAGACCACGGGCACTAATTGGGGACTAAAATGTTGCCAGGGATTTTTTCCAATTGGTGAAGAGGTAGTCTCCTATCCCATCATTTCTTATGATGTATATGCACTGGAACAGCCATCTATACCTCATTGACACCACAATGCCATGCTCATCTAGAAAGCACCCCGACATCTAGGGATGCAGTTAAATTGAAAAGTGAAGTATAGATGTTTGATGACTTCAAGCAGGAATTCAAGTGGTTGTATAAGAGTTATGAAAGAAGCTTAGGCTGCAACTCAAGGGGGACTATCCAAAAGTAGGTCGAAGAGTTTACCACCCTTAGGCTTTTATGCTGAATGCTGAAACATCATCTACTTTGTTGATGGGTCATTAACATGGGCCAAACAAGAACTCCACCAATGGCACAGCACAGCAAGTCACTCCACAGGGATTGATTTATCATCTTGGATGTGTATTATCAGCAGTTAACACTTTACGAACTTTTGGCATTTTTGTTGCAGTAGAATAGAAATTGATGCAGTATATTGTGTTACATTTATTACATTATGCACGTATTTGGAGAGGACTGCCATCAATTTTTTTAAACACTCTGAAGAATTTTGTGCTTGTGTTTGTCCTTATTTGCCACCGGTATGATACCTTTAGTGAAATATTCACTTTCTGTTCCGGATTAGGACTTTTTACTTCAGTATTACAGATTCTAGTAAAATGTTATTTACAACATGCCTTTTATGCCCGAATTCATTAGTTTTATATAAAATTGATTAATCATAGAGTTTATTTGTCATTGATTAAATAATATAATTAAAATTTAAAAAGATAAATTATTGAGAAAGATGTCGCGGCGACGCAAGCAGGGTGCCTCCGTTGGGCTTCTTGAAAACTGTATGGGCCGTAACTCACCCTTTATTGGGCTGATTGGCTCGATTCTTATACTGTTGGAAAGCTCATTCAGAGGGCTACCACCCCGAGTTGCTAAATAGGAGTCATCTACCATTTATTAGGTAAAAATTATTGACGGTTAGCGTGCTTCGTTCGACACTACCCGTAGAAAATCGAGCTTATCGCACTCCAATCTAGATTTTGACCTTACTTACATGTGAGCCTCTGAATAAGGATTCCAACTGACATAATCAACCTACATTTGGGGGGCGTTCCTGCCCAAGAGAGAATCAATCCATTATAGTAAGTTGTAGTTACAGACTCTCACACATATAGTTCGTCAACCATATGAAGTCTCATAACTCACACACTTCCCAACTGGACCTTATTTGTCTATCCTGTTCCTCAACTGACATAATCATTGAAAGGTAAATACTAGTGCCATCAAAGTGATGGCAGATCCAAAAAGAAATTGAAACTAAAAAAGCTACGTACAGCTGAACATGGAGGGACTGATATGGGAAGAAAAGAAGAAATTATTGTGGGATATTTCCTTCAGAGTTTGAGTCCAAAATGACAGGTACTGGCTTTAATACTGATTAAACTATTAGTAGATAAACTATCAACGATCAACTTGCAGGTTCCCAATATCCTGACCTTCTTCAGCTTGAGGCCGCCAAGTTTAATGCTGACAGGCACATTTATCTTAAGATCGAGCGGGACCCTCCCAGTCTGTTGCTGCTCCTGCAATGCTTCCAGCAGAGTGCTCCCATACTGATTCCGGCCGGTTAGGGCGACGTCCAACGCCGTCCTGTTCTGATGTCCTTGGTAGAATTTGGGGATGGATCCTTGGCAAAGGTTTGTATCTTTGTACCACACGGTCAAACGGCTACCTTTCTCGTAGTAGATTCCAATCTTTTTATTGGGGTTGTCAGCAGTGATCCTAACATTGAACCTTGCAGAAAGGCTCAAGTCAAAATTGAGCGTGAGGTCAGATACCCTGAGATTGTCGACTGAATATTTGGGAAGCTTTGGTTGAAATACAAGGTAGATGATGCCTGCAGTGGCTCCAACAATGAACAACAGCAGCGTGAGGAGGCCAATCGTCCAGCAAAGGCATTTGCAGCAACAACGGTTGGGCTTAGGGTCGGGATCGGGGTTGGGGTCGAGAGGAGGCGGGACCGCGGCAATTGTGCGCCCTCCTGATGGGTCACCCTTTTCTATCCTGAGAGAGGCTTGAGGCTGTGTACGTGGCGGTGCTTCCACATCAGTGGCCAGGGGGTGTATCTTCTGGTGGTCTACCATTGGAAGTGCTACTCCTTGTCTCACTTCTTGTTTTGGTGGGATAAACCCAAGCATCAAAATTGTATATTTTGGTAACGGAAACTAGTTATGTAAAGCTATTTATTGCTTAAGTTATGGTGGGAATGTATTGATATCATATTTCATTAAGGTTTGTGGTGGTGTGTATATATATGTGTGTGTGTGTGTATGTGAGTATGGAAGAAGAGTAGGAAAAATGGTGAGCTTCCTTACCTAACAAGAAGGCAATAAGTGCATGAGTCAGAGAAGAGAGGAGAGGAGAGAGGGTTAGGTCAGCTAAGCATGACACGTTTTTTCTCCCTTTTTTGGCGAGGGGAGCTATGCATGGCTCGTTGAATAAGCATAAATAAAGCATGAGATGATATACAAGTCAAAATAATTTCTTTTTTCCTTTCAACCAAACTAGCGTATAATCGTCGATTTTCAACGGACAATCACACTATGTTATAAGATAATTCATACTTTCTTTTACACAAAATCAATTTACCTTTTTGCAAAATAGATGAAGACGGGCCGCGAGAGCGGTACCAAATCGAGGCAAACTCTGAATACTAGATATGACCTCAAAATAACAGGGGTCAAGGTCGGCCAGTGAGACGATGGGGGATAAGCTTCATCGTCGAGAGGGAAACAGCCCGGATCACCAGCTAAGAGCGCGTTTGTTTTGGGTACAAAATGTCACGGGTTCAAATCCTGTCATCCCTACCTATTACTGCCCCTTTGAGCAGTAACGAGGAATCAACCGGGATCGGTTCAAATTGCGATTGCGTTGCGCGGAATCGTTCATTTTTATGAAACTTTAGAATATATGCATATAAAATAAAAATGGATTCGTTTTAAAAATAGAATCTTTTCTTTACATTCTTTTCTATTCTGATAAGAAAGCGCTCTTAGTTCAGTTCGGTAGAACGCGGGTCTCCAAAACCCGATGTCGTAGGTTCAAATCCTACAGAGCGTGGTTTTTTTTTTTTTATGGATGGATCTAATTAAACTGAAATGAATTCACTTGCTTGCACAACAATTATAATTTGACCTCCTGTGGATTAAAGAAAGGAGGAAGTCAATCAAATGTGAATTAATCAAAGGTCCAATTGATCGCCACATCTATATTGTAAATATGCAGTCAAATTATGATTTGCATAAAAAGGTTGACTTGCCAATAGAATAGAAAGTGAATATTCGTCGAAAAAAAGGTAAGATAAGATATTAAGTGATAATTTTAGGAAAAAGATCTTTTAGATCTCTTTCCTTTTTTTTACAACTCTCTAATATCGTAATTTTTTATTTTTTTGTTCCTGTTTCTTTCTAGCGTATATAGAGTCTTGTATATTTCTATTCTTTAAGTAAATCATCTTGAGCCGCATATGCGTTGCTTTGCACTAAGCAAAAAAGACTATTTCAATGATGGCCCTCCATAGATTCACCTATATAAGCTGCGGCTAAAGTTGCAAAAATAAGAGCTTGAATACCACTCGTAAATAATCCAAGGAACATAACAGGGATAGGAACCACTGAAGGTACTAAAGAAACAAGAACAACAACTACTAATTCATCCGCTAAGATATTCCCGAAAAGTCAAAAACTAAGTGATAACGGCTTTGTGAAATCTTCTAAGATGTTAATGGGTAAAAGGATCGGGGTTGGTTGAATATATTTCCCAAAATAACTTAATCCTTTTTTTTCATTCTACCTTCTTTTACCTACATGAAATCAATATAAATTTAACTTTTTGTAAGTTTATTAAAAATATGTAGTTACAATTTGTGAAATTAACTTAGCAATTACATCATAACCTGTCGAAGATTTTACGGTACACGACGTTGGTTGTTGTGTCGTGTTTGGCCATCCTCATCATATGCTAAACTTTTGAGTCATGTTTGTTAATGGCTCCTGAGATTGCAATATACAACTGACTATGACTTAATATAGGTTTCAGAAGGTATATGCCTACGTTCGAAAGAGACTGTCCCTACATCTAAGATTAAATAATTTAAAAAAAAAATAAGTTGAATCGTCAGTTCGGAATCACCTGTCGACTATTAATACAAATTTGTACAATATTCAGCCTTTCTAACTTTGAATAATTATAAATCAAGTAATGTTAGGAAATGTTGCGCTATTATAATCTTTTTACACTAATATATAAAAATGTATACTATATTATTGTCATAATAATAACATACATTGTGCCACAATTATGAATTATGCAAAACTCAACTACAGAAAACATGAAAAACTTCATGAATTATGATATAGATTTTATAAAAATGTATGAATAAAAAAATGCACGAAATGAGAAATTAAAAAATTATGTTGTTTCTATAATTTGATTCTTCTGGACTTTCACTGATTTTCATATTTATTTAACACGATGTGGGATAGAGTGTTAATTATTATTAATATTTAAAATCTATTATTTTATATTCAATAGTTTAAAAAGTTCGGAGAATTTAGATTAACAGGAATAGAAGAATAATAGGGGTGTCACATATAAGAGAGGTAACCTGTTGAAAATTGATGGAGAAACACACTATGTTGTAAAACAATTATGTACTTTCTTTTACTTGCAATAATTCAATTCCTTTAATGCAATTCGATTAACTTTTACTAAATAGATTAAGATGTCATTTTTCTTTCATTCATTCTACTCCTTTTTACCTACATGAAAATATAAATTTTTAACTTTTGTAAGTTTATAAAAAATATTTAGTTACAATTTGTGATATTAACTTCACAATTACCTGATATAAATTAAGTTCTTTGCAGAGATCATTATCATTCTTGCAATTGAAAATCTTTTTTCTACATTTTACCTGACTAAATTTTTTTTTAGAACCAAACCAAATAAATTTGTTAATGAAACCTTCACATACACCAATAGAGGAGCTTGCAACTCCAAAAGGACAATAGCATGCTCTTCGAAATATTAGGCGGTGCATAAGTGTTGTCTAAGGTTATTGACTAACTTATGTAATAGACCATTGTTATTTCATGAATTGCAGAACAGTACAAATTCAAACCAAATGATATTCAACAACTTATGTATGAATCAGGATGTAAAGAAAGTCGAACATCCATGCTCTGAACAAAATTCTTAAACATTAGTATATAAATAGCAAATGATAAATAAATAAAAAAAATTGATGAATCTCAATGTTACTTAACTATTGAAACAAACAAAAATTATTTGAGTAACATCATCAACAACATCTAAATAGATTACAACTTAATGATCGACAAGATCATTCCCAGAGGTCAGCACAACCAAGAAACAAAGTCCTAATGATTACATCGTGTATATTAAATAAAAATCATTAGACTATTTCAAAATTTAATTCGACCAATCAATACATAGCCACATTAGCTAAGTATTTTGGAACCATTTATTCTTTCAACTAATAAATTGGTTCCCTATAAAAAATAATTTTCTATTGGCCAATTAATAAATTGATCAAATTAAATTAAATTATAAAAATATAGTTATTTATTCGGCCGATTAATTAATAAATTGGCCAAATAAAACTGGTAGAGCAAAAGATGAGAAAATACACATTAATTCTATGTATTTATAGGCTTTTCAATAGGTGAAATTTCATTGAATAACCGATGTGGGACACAAGATTTTAGTAGATATTTAAAATCTATTATATTTTACATTTAAAAATTCAAAAAATTGAGAATTTAGATAAATAGGAATGGAGAATTAAGAGGGGTGCCACGTAGGATTTTTTCAAAGCAAGAATCGTTTTCCTTTTAGTAATATAATAATTGTATACAAAACAATCGACTTTGCAACTGGTATTGATTGGCCTTGATTGTTGTCAAATTGGAGGTAGAATTTTGTGGGATTGAAATTAAAAATTTGGTGATTTAGTTTTTTTTTTCCCAAAATTATTTTGATTGATTCGATTTTCTTGCTAATGTGTCTATACGATTCTTTTATTTTTATTTTTATTTTTATTTTTGGATCCTCATTCTAGTTTGATTAATTGTGTATCTTTCTATCATTTTGACCTATGTTGTTGAATTAATCGATCTAATGATGTGTGGCATATACAGTCAAACCGCTAAAATTAATACACTCTAAATTAATAAACTCTAATATAATAAATTTTGCCGATCCCAACTTGGGCCCTTGTAAAAGATCATCAATTTTGATAAGATAATACTCCGTCCTGCTCATTTTGTCTCTTTACTATTGGGTACGGAGATTAAGGAAAGTTGTTTGTTTAATAAACTAGTGGATGAGATTGAAAGGGGATGAGAGAGAAACTCTTACAACCACTCATTATGTCTATATTTGGATGTAGACAAAATGAGTGGGACGTTAATTTAAGGAAAAGAGATAAAATGAGCGGGACAGAGGGAGTAATATAATTTTTTTTTGAAAATTCCCTTATAAATATATAGGTCTCATCAATACTATAAATCAACAATTCTTAATTATTACAATTATATATACTGGAGTATAATAATTTGTTAAAATATGAATTTATTGTTATCTGTTTTTCTTGAAACTAATTTTTTAATTTCATCTCTAAGTTTCTAATTACATTTGAAGATTTCAATGTCGAATTCTTCAACTGAAATAAAAAGTTGAGCAGTATCGTCGAGTTCACCATTCATTGCTTTCTTTCGTTGAAAATTGATCGATCATGAATACATTCAATTAAAATACATAAATTTCTTTAATTTCAATACATTAAAGAATTATGTACAATTTATTTCTACTCATGACCTTTATATCAATTATATTTATTGAAATTGGCAAATCACTCTTTTAATTAATAGATTATTAACTTATCGATATATTAATATTATTCTAAATTAACAAAATTTCATGTTCCTAGCATTATTATTTTATAGAGATTTTAGTGTAGTTCAAATAGTAGATTCTTTATATGATTGTCAATTAGTGGACTTGGTGATTCATTGATGTGACTGCAAGAATATTTCAACATTAGATTTTTTTTTTCCTAATCCATTATTTAAAAAATATTTAAATTATAATTCAAATAGTTGGTTAATATTGTAAGAATAATTTAACGAGTGAGAGTAGTATTTTTCAAGTAAAAGCTTTGCTGTCTTCGAGGGGACAAATAGTGAGATCCTCTGAGTTCATATCCCATCGTTCATTCCTTCTATAATGAAATTTTAAAATACATGTGACAACAATTCTATAATTTTATAGGGTAATGATATTCGGCCACACTGTGGCCAGCCACACGAGCTAAAAATAGTAATATATGTTTTTAAAATGGAAATATACCCTAATTGAGAAGCATAAACCCTAAAGAAGAAATATGATTATTTCTATTTTTATAGTCAACTTTCCTTTTTTTACGCCTGTGGCCGGCCACAGTGTGGCCGGATATCTTTATTCAATTTTATAATGTGGATTTATTACTGAAGGTTTAGTAAATTCCTATCACACTCGATACAATTCTAAATAAATAAAGAAGCATAGACCTTGAAACTCTCGCATTGTTTGTCAGAAACATGTGTTATAAATAATGGTTTGAAAATCATTATTTATGACGGTTTATTATTTAATTATTGAGAATTAAATAATAAAGGATTATTTACTTGTCCAGTAGTAAATAATCGAAATATATTCATGTTCTTAAAAATCATTATTTGGTGAGTAAGAAATGATATATTTGAGTTGTGTGTTGAAGATGAATTTATTGTCGACAAATTCGTTAATCCACATTAAAGGAACGAGCTCGAGCTTGAACCGTGGATATTGGTTTCGAATTGGGCTTTGTATTTGATTATATTGGGCTTGATGTTTATTAGCCAATTAATCAAATTAATTAAGAATTGAGCTCACCCAACTGTCGAATTAAATATTGCAATTCTGATTGTGATTGTGAGTTGATGGCCCAATTGATTAACGATGCACAAAATACAACTAATGCAGTATTATTTAGTTGTGGTGAAACTGCCGATTTTGTAATTAATTGGTAACAACCAAATTGAATTTGACAACAATGGCTTTAACATCCAATGATAGTGTATTCATTTTGAATAGATCGAAACCGACCTAACAATCAACAAGGATTGTGAATGCATTTTAAGTGCAATAATTCCCATACGTGTAAGATTAGCCTATAAATAGTGATAGATTCATAGCATTATATACACACATGGCATATCTCTCACTCTCGAAAATTGCATCTTATTCTACACATTGTTCAGTTCTTGATCTCAATTCCATTCGCCGGAGCTCGCTGGACTTGTGGTGCTACATCCGTCGAGACGAAGACTTTTTACCTTTGAGGAAGGATCGCTGAAACCGAGAGCACTATTGGGGCGAATTTATTCTTGTGGGCAGAGATTATATCTCGACTCGGCTACAAATCTTTGAGTTTGTTTCTTATTTCATGTAATTTCGATTTATTGTTTTTTTGTTCTAATTACTTTATTTCTAGTCCAATTTCTTCTATTTTTCCATGGTAAAAGTTTTAACGAGCGCCCACTTTGTAACAACATGTTTGGCAGCCGAAATCATTTTGTAGTATAACAAAACTTAATCAAAATAATTTATGCATGTCAATTCGAGCCATAGTCTTCAATTCTTTCCGCCAGCACCAACTCATTTATCTAATTATTTCCACAACTATTTTCTTCTTCTATCTAATCTATTCTCTATTCTTCTTGAGCAATTAATCACAGAAAATACTAAAAATATTTATTTTATTAGCGGGTTCATCACAATTAAAAAAAATCAATAAAACTGCAAAATATCGAAGTCATATTTCAACATCTTAATTAATGCGGCTTCTCAATCACAAAAAAATTATTTAACCGACAATTTCACTCTATTAAGGTGTGCACGCGGGCTTGCAGCCGGTGAAATGAGCTAGTATTTCTGTACGTTACTTGTCAATATTATAGTAGTAGTATTTTATTTTGATATAAAAAACTACGTACAAAACAGTGGAGTAGTTTGGTTGATCTAGTAGGACTAGGATCCATATTGTAGAAAACTTATATCGATCTTCTTGCCATGTAATGATCAATTTTTTTACTATAGCAACAAATGAAATGAAAATTAGATGATTGAAACTAGAAGAAGAAAGGTTCTTATGAACTTTATTCAAGGCAGAGGGAGATGCTGGCATAAGAAACAATGGCAGGATAACTCAAAAGGTTGATGAATCATGTGAGAAAATGACTCCACATTGCCTCAAACTCGGTATAATAACAATATTTATTGTTTAGAGAAAAATGTGAAATGGTGAGAGCACTAAAATAATTTGTATGTTGATCACAATTCAAAATTGTTTGAACTAGTAACTTGATCTGTCTACTTTGGCATGTGGATGACACAGCGCAAGCATTTTCCTTCTCTCATCAGCTCAAATGCCTTGTTTATATCTTCAAACATCAGATTGTGCGTTATATACTTGTCGATCTCAATTTCCTGCACCATAAAAGTTGTACTAATGTCAACTACCAACATTGGTTTACTAAACCTTCAATGCTCCATTCATCAAATCTGCAGATTACAAACTTTCCAAGTTCAAATAATTAAAATCAGGTCACTCTCAAGCAAGAATCCTTGAGAAATAGGGTATGAGAATATGACAACCTTAAAACAACCTAAATGGGAGAGGCAAACTAGAAATAGAGAATTTAGAGGATGGATGGATGTTCAGGAGTAGTATATTTATATTATGCTGTTACCTCCCTCAGGTACATGTCAACCAGTGAAGGAAGATCAGATTTTGGTTTCCATCCACCAAAAAGTGATCCCGTCAGCGTTCTTCCAGAGAGAAAGAGTCCATAGTGAGCTGATATCTCTGGCTTCTCTTTGGGCACTCCAAGGGTCACAGTCAAACCCCATCCCTGTACCCACAACACGTATCTGTTATTTTATTCCCCTCCTCAAATAAGGGAACCAAACGATATGAGCATTTGAGGTTTAATGAGCATTTGAGATTTAGAAATTACAGCGCAACACGACTGTAGAGCAGCAGTGATCATTCCAGTGTCTCCTACGCACTCAAATGCGTAATCCGCACCACCATCCGTCATACCATTGATAACCTGATAAAGGATTCAGCATACGAAATTCATTTTTGATAATCATTATTGAAAAAACCTGATCAGACAATAATTCTTAGGATAATATCCCGGAAACAGCATATAATCTTTAAGTTGGTCAGGACAGCTTTATTTTTAACACGATTGGTATGGTAATCATCACGTGCATCCCACTGTCTCAGCTTCTACTCTAGTTTTCTGGTTTCTATTGGCTAACTTTTCCACATAATATGAGAGAAATATTATTAATAACAACTCCGATTAATGAAAATAAAAGTGCAAACCTGTTGGATAGGTTGATCATGGTCATTTGGGTTAAGAAAGTCAGTTACTCCAAAAGCCTTAGCTGTATAATTAACCATACAAGATTGCAGTTAAGAAATCTTCTATTCTTCTTCATTCTTTGTAGTTCATGACCATCCAAGTATAAATATTCAGTACCTGCTTCGCTCTTCTTCGGGTTTGTGTCAATACCAATTATTCTAGATGCTCCTCTCTGTTTTGCTCCTTGTGCAACCTATCCACATGCAGAGAAGCACGATATAGACGTCACTAAGAAAAAAAATTAAGATTTTAGTCCAGATACAGTGAATAAATGATGCAACATGATGTTTTAATGCTACTCACAGAAAGGCCAACAGTTCCAAGGCCAAAAATAGCAACAATTGATCCTTGTGAGATATTTGCAACCTTCCAAGCTGCGCCTAAACCTAGTGGTAGGAAATTCAGGAAGCTTTATGATAATTTCATATATAAAAATCTGATCACAAAAAAAGTATCACAAGTTCTACAAGGCTACAATCTTAATCAGTGGAACAAACGGATCCCATGCACCATAGCGAAGAACACCACCAGCAAAGAAGGGAATGCTTATAACTATAAGGCTGGGGTAATGCTTGAACTTTAAGGTTCGTCGTAATCCTTGGAACAAAGTATGTTAAGTACCTGCAGCTACTCCACAGCTGAGAAGGCATATTTTCTCCAATGGTGCAATTGGGCTAATCTTCACAGCACATCCAGAGTGCACAACCGTGTACTCACTGAAGCTCGAAACAGCACAGTAATGATATACGGGCTTCCCCTTGATTGAGAAGCGGGTTTTCTTGTCACTGTGCATTACGCCTTGGCGTTCCAAGCCAAGCGTGTGGCAAATATTGCTTTTGCCTGAGGCACATGGTTTGCATCTCATACATTCTCCGGTGAATAAGGTCAGTACGTGGTCCCCCACTACAAATTCAGTAACCCCTTGACCCACGCTCTCGACAATCCTACAAATTTGAATATAAGTGTTAACTATGTTTGTTTCCCATTATGGAAAGGGGATTAACTTGTTAGCTCGCAGGAAATGAAATGACAAGTGTGACAGCTATTCAATCACAAACATCAACATTTTAGTTTTGAGTTGCAAGAAATGCAATTATGTGATGATGACGATCCTAGATAGCAAGAAGAAAATAGAGAACTGACCCTGATGCTTCATGGCCAAATATCCGAGGAAATATTTGAGGTTGAGCCTGCAAAAACAGTAAGATGAATCATGTCTTACAATCGCGTGCAAACAGCTGCGTTCAGCTGTACCCTTGAAATATGCACAACAACAGAACTAAACATCAAATGATTTCTTTCCTATTCTATTTATGGATTGAAGGTGCTCATAATTAAACCCAAGTTCCCAATTGATAGAAATAAAGAAGCAGCTTAGAATAGAATTCCCGAATTAAGTTGACATGTAGTATATATCTTAAATTCTTAATTATTAACTCAAGTGCACTGAATTCGGCAAAAGAATCCTAATCCAGCAATACAGTTGATAGTAGATGAATTGGATCAGAAAATGAAACAAAGGTGCAACTTTCGTTGCAAGAAATAGAATTGAACAAGTGGTCCTCACCTGAGAGAGCCAAGCGGAGAGGTCGCTGCGGCAAAGAGAAGTGCAGACTACTTTAATACGGATCTCCATTGGCTGCGGCGGGCTGAGCTCCACCTCCTCTATCACCAGCGCCTCCCCCGCCGCCCATGCCACCGCCGCTTTGCATTTTACCACACTTGACATCTCTGCTCTCTGCAATTCCTATTGATCACGTTTTCTTCATTCACACACAAATGAAATGGCGGGTAGGTGGCACTCGGATGGGTAATGAGGTTATTAATACTGATTAGACTAGTGTTGGCTTTGGCGGTGGTTGGTGAAGAAGAAGTGGTTGGTGAGAGAGAGAGAGAGAGAGAGAGAGAGAGAGAGTCCAACGAAAATGGAAATAAATAAATAAATATTACTAGTTCATTTTTATATACTAATATACATCAAGTTTTGATTTTGAATTTGAGAAAGTATTAAGCTCATCACATGATGACATTGCACAACTTCTCCCAACTAAAATTGTGATTTCTCTAACTAAATTCGAACAAGAATATAACTGAACTTGAAATATTAGATTAAAGATTATACATATGAAACATTTAATATATTCAGAGTAAAAGGAAGCAACAGTTGTGAGTTTCCGTTTCTCCGTCAAGAAAGAATAAGAAAAAGAAGCTAAATCTCAGTTCGAAGCAGAAAACTACATAAACATGGAAGGGAATACATCATCTACCAAATTAAGGCTGAATGCATCATCTACATCTCATCTATTCACTTTGAGTTTGAAAACATTTATGTACATTCATCAATAAGCAACAACGAATGGCGGGTATAAATTCAAGTAAGATTAGGAAATCACACAAGAACATATAGACATCTCTGGCTACTGCAGAGACTTTTCCATCACACTAACTTTACTCATCAAACAGTTAATTTCTTGCAATATAGCTTGATAATGTTCTTGAGATTGTGCTCCCTCCTCAACAACTCGAAATAGATTCTCATGCCACTGCCAAGGACTATCCTCATAAGCATCACTAATCCCAATATCTAAGGGAAACTTACGCTTGTAATCTTTATCCCAACGTCGTAGAATGTATTGGGATGGTATTTCTTCTACACCATTATGATTAAGGACACTTAATGCATGCCTGCACAAGTAGCCTTTGAAATTGAAAAACCCACAAATGCAGCGCACTTCAACCTGTGTTGTCTCGTACAGAACTTCATAATGCCTCACCTCCTTCTCATTTCCTTCAACTTCCAGTCGCTCTTTGACAGCAAAAGTCAGAATTGGACCGTTGGTAGCTACTTGCTTTATGTTGAAGCAAGAATACATTCCCTCAACTTCAATTTGACATTTTTTAAACATTTCCTTCGTGTACACCTTTGACAGCTGCAACTCAAAATTCGACTTTGTTTTCAGCTCAAACCCTGAAATTCTGGACTCAAAATCTTCCATTGCTTCTTTCAAATATTTTCTTTGTAGAGCCAGATCATACTTGTCTAGGAACTCCTTCAAGGAAGTGTGCTTGTGTACATAACCATCAAAAAATGCAGTACAGCCCTCGCCTTCACTGATTGGGAGCATTCCTAAGAAAGAAGTGTCTTTTAGGTATACTGGTGCCCACCTTTGACGATCTTCATACAATACCTGAAGCCATTTATTCTCCCTGAGGTTATGTTGACTAGTCATCTCCTCCCAGAAACTTTCAAACTCAGATATTGTCAGGGAATCAAAAACTGCTTTATTCAGTTGCCTCTTGATCACTTCAAACCCATTTAGTCCGCCCAACTTCTCAGGAACACGAAGCATGATATAAGACAGACAATAACAGTGACAAGCCTGCGGAAAAACCTCAGAAACTGCTACTTGCAAGGGTTTCAACTGATCAGTAACAATAACCTGAGGATGTTTCCCCAGCATACAGGTCAGCCACATCCTAAACATCCAAACAAAATACTCCACTGATTCGTCTCCAAGTATGCCACATCCCAATAGAACAGATTGTCCATGGTGGTTTATTCCCACAAACGAAATTAAAGGTATCTCATACTTGTTCGTCAAGCTTGTTGTGTCGATCATGATGGTCTCAGAGAAGAAATTATATGCAATCCTGGACCTAGCATCAGCCCAAAACAGATTTCTCAAGTGCCCCTCATCATCAAGATCCATCAAATAAAAAAAGTTTGGATTTGTCAGCTTCATACGACAAAAGTAGTTATATGCCGCAAGTGCATCCCCTTCTTTGAGGGTTAGATGCTTTGAATGACCAATGGTGTTTCTTTCATCTCTTTTATCTGCCTTAGAGAGTCCATTACACAAAGCGTCCACTACTGTAGTTTGGTATAACTTAATCGTGTGTACTTCTCTTACAGGTTCAGACTGCAGTGCGTTCTTGGCAGCAAGGATCATCTTTTTGTGTGATTTATAGAAACGCTTGATTTCTGGGCTCACTGGATGGTTGTGCACAAGCTCAACCTCAACTATTCTCCACCTTCGAGCATCCACAAGCTTGATGATTACCATTGCAGGACATCCTGTTCTTGTTTCTGGCCTTGGATTGTTTGCGTCGGTTTTTTTCTTGAAACCAGCACTGCTGCAGCTGAGTTTTGCTCTATACCTCTCCCTTCTTTTTGACCGAAACCATGAGTTACTAACTCTAATCCCAAATCCTTGTCCCTTAGCATAAACATTGTAAAAGTCATATGCTTCATCAAACGACTCGAACTCCAATCCCACCATAGGCTGGAGAAATTCTTTTTCCAAGTGCATCGAGTGAGGTTTGTCACCATGTCCCACAATAATAGAACACTCCCCGTCTTCATATTCATCGCCTACCCCAAACACTGGCTCACTGTTAAGAGACACGAGCTCCATCTAAAGACAAAATTGAACTCATTAACAACGAGTGCCAGTGAGAATGATGAAAACAATCTCAAAACAACTACATTGAAAAAAGATATTTGGAGCATAATGGCAACATTGATCAGGACAGACAAGTGACTTGTTTAAATTAAGAGGAACTTAAGAAATATCACCCAAGTATAAGTATATAAGCTGAAATAAGCCATTGCCCAAGTCCACACATGCCACGTTAAACATTGATGTGGCGGGCAATGAAATGACAGCAGGCAGTTCCAACTTCCAAGCGCCCGATTTCAAAACTTGTCCAGCCCTCCCCTAAATAGGAAGGCAGTTCCAACTTCCAAGTGGGCATGTGGTACGAAAATAAAATACTATTGACATGCGCTATGCAATCAATTGCAAGGGCATAAAAACACGCTAGCTGGCACAAGTTAAGTAAATTAGTGCACCTGAAAAACTTGGTTTGGTGTAGAAAGTGACAAGAGTTATGTTATGGCATCGTAAAGTGGAAATTGGAAGTGAGCAACTATATACCACTTCTCTCCTGCATTCAGTAAAAGGGGTTTCTATAACGGAAAAACAACACCTTTAGTTACTGGTGATGGCAGGAAATCAAATATGAAAGAGAAGATAAGATTCCTCAACACAACACAACACAACACAACACAACACAACACAACGATCTTATAGGATGAGAATAAAGGGATGGAATAATGAAGTTAAATATTTCAGTATAAACATTTACAATGGCCCTTTCAGCTCAGACTCAGTTACTATCTTGAAATAATTTAGCGTAATTGGTTAAACTGAAATTCGGCAATTAAGAAGGAAAAAATCGAGCTTACTGATTCTACATCATAGGGATGATCGTCAGCATCAGCTCCTCCCTCCCTCCCTTCCTACCATTTGTAAACTCCTGGTTTGTTTGCCCACTCAATTTTCCAGATAATTCAGTATATCATCTTTTTTCCCGCAGCAGAAACCCTAGTTGACTGTAATGTAGTTAGGACCAAAACGGATAGGGCTTAAAATTAATCGGCGGTCACAAGTACTGGCGCTGCTATAATTTCCTCTCATTCTTTCCTTGTTTGCGCTTCTCTCTCTCTCTCCCTAGGGTGAGGAAAAAAATTCGACATCCGAAAATCCAAACCGAATCAAACCGAATGAAATTTTGTTTGGATTTTGGATCGGATTGGATCTAATTTTTCAAGAAATTCGAATTTCGGATTCGGATCGAATCTAATCTTTAAAAATTCGAACAAATCCGAAATCCGAAATATATATAATATATTATTATTTATATTATTAATTATTAATAATTATATATATATATATATATGGGGTGATTCCCATGCAAATGACCCTCAAAGTGAGAAATAGGAATTAATTTTCACCATTGATCTTATCTATATGGAGGGTCAAAATTTAGCTTGGTCAAACCCGGGTCAACCCGGGTTAACCCATTGACTTTTTTTTTCTTAATTTTCGATTTTTTTTTAAACTGTCACACAAGATGCACAACTTCACATATTCAGATGCACCAATTCACATATTCGGATGCACAACTAAGTGTATTGAGATGCACAAGATTTTAAGTTTTTTTTTTTATGTTTTTTTTTTTCGTTTTTTTTAAGGTTAGGTCATATGCATCACATCATGTATTCATATGCACCACACTATATAATGAGATGCACCACTAAGTACATTAAGATGCACTAGTTTTGCTTTCGTTTTTTTTATTTTCGTAAAACATTGTGCATCTAGTTACACTATGTGGTGCATCTAGTTACACTGTGTGGTGCATCTAGTTACGCATTGTGATGCATCTAATTATTTTTCAGTTTTTTTTTTTTTTCGGTGCATCTCACTACACATAGTGATGCATCTCATTATGTATAGTGGTGCATCCGAATATGTGAAGTGGTGCATCTTGGGTGACTGTTTTAAAAAAAAATTGAAAAAAAAACTGAAAATCTTGTGCATCTAAATGCACTTAGTGGTGCATCTAGTTATATAGAGTGGTGCATCCGAATATGTGAAGTTGTGCATCTTGGGTGACAGTTTAAAAAAAAATTGAAAAAAAACTGAAAATCTTGTGCATCTAAATGCACTTAGTGATGCATCTAGTTATATAGAGTGGTGCATTCGAATATGTGAAGTTGTGCATCTTGGGTGACAGTTTTTTTTTTAAAATAAAAAAATAAAAAAAAAATCAACGGGTTGACCCGGGTTTGACCCGCTTTGACTTGGCCAAATCTTGACCCTTCATCACCAATAGATTTATGGTGGAGATCTATTCTCATTTCTTAGGATAATATTCATTCTCATATAATCTCTCTCATATATATATATATATATATATATATATATATATATAGAGTGATTCCCATGCAAACTCCCCTTAAAGTGAGAAATATGAATTAATCTCCATCATTGATCTTATCTACATGAAGGGTCAAGATTTAGCTTGATCAAAGCGGGTCAAACCTGGGTCAACCCGTTGACTTTTTTTTTCGAATTTTTTTTTAAACTGTCATACAAGATGCACAACTTCACATATTCAGATGCATCAAGTCACATATTCGGATGCACAACTAAGTGTATTGAGATGCACAAGATTTTAAGTTTTTTTTTATGTTTTTTTTTCGTTTTTTTCTTAAGGTTAGGTCATATGCACCACATCATGTATTCATATGCACCACACTATATAATGAGATGCACCACTAAGTGCATTAAGATGCACTAGTTTTGTTTTCGTTTTTTTTTTTTTTATTTTCGTAAAACATTGTGCATCTAGTTACACTATGTGGTGCATCTAGTTACACTGTGTGGTGCATCTAGTTACGCATTGTGGTGCATCCAACTTTTTTCAGTTGTTCTTTTTTTTTCTTTTTTTTTTACAAATTCGGTGCATCTCACTACACATAGTGGTGCATCTCATTATGTATAGTGGTGCATCCGAATATGTGAAATGGTGCATCTTGAGTGACTGTTTTAAAAAAAAATTGAAAAAAAAACTGAAAATATTGTGCATTTAAATGCACTTAGTGGTGCATCTAGTTATATAGAGTGGTGCATCCGAATATGTGAAATTGTGCATCTTGGATGACAGTTTAAAAAAAAAAAATTGATTTTTTTTTTTTGAAAATCTTGTGCATCTAAATGCACTTAGTGGTGCATCTAGTATATAGAGTAGTGTATCCGAATATGTGAAGTTGTGCATCTTGGGTGACAGTTTTAAAAAAAAAATCGAAAAAAAAGTCAACGGGTGACCCGAGTTGATCGGGTTGACCCGGATTTGACCCGCTTTGACTTGGCCAAATCTGACCCTCCATCACCAATAGATCTATGGTGGAGATCTATTCTCATTTCTTAGGATAAAATCCATTTTCATATGATCTATCTCCTATATATATATATCAACTAATTTATCAACTAATTTGAGATTGGAGAAGCATTGATTTGAGAACTAAATTGGAGTTGTTTATTTTTATTTTTATGTTGTCGATTTGAGATTTGAGAAGCATTAGTTTGATGGATATTTTGTAACTCTTGTTTATTTTTACGGATGATCAAATATTTATATTTATTTTGCTTAACTGTAGTGAATGAAATGAATGGTAACTTAGGATTTTATGAATGTTCAATATTGATATTGTGATTGGATAAATTACATATTATTTCGATTTTTTGTATTTTTTTTTGTAGGATTTCGGATTGGATCCGAAATTGTGGTTCGGATTTCAGATTTGTTCGGTTCGGACTAGTTCGGATTTCGGATTATGATCGGATCCAATTTTTTGAAAATTTCGGATTTCGGATTAGGATCGGATTGAGCAAAAATTCTGTTCACTAATTTCTTTCACACCGCAAGTGCACGGGTGTAATTGAGCACAGGGAAGCAAGGTCGTATTCCACAGGGATTGTATTAATTCCAATAAGTACTACTTTCAATTGTTCTTCCTCTATTTAGACTTTCGAACTTTAGATTAATTAACTAATGCAGCAAATAATTAAATAAAGCAAACAAAAGCAAGAGCAAAAGAAAAAAATATTAAAGATTCAAGATAGAGAAGATATCCTAAGGTTTCGATTTCAATGGAAAATCAACTTCAAGATTCAATCAATCAATCAATTAACACTGAGACTCAACTCTTCTTAGAACAATCACAAAAATAGCTTAAACATACTCCCATAACGAATAAACCGTTGATCACATGCAAGGGTTTTCGTTCCCGACAAACATCATATGCATGCAACTCCAAAAAGATCCTAAGATTAATGCTCTCACACAAGGCTCGTCCCCTCCCGGTTATTTTGCAATGCGTGTCTTATATTCCAGTTCATGTATTAATCCTCATCTCCCGACTATTGAATTAACATAACTAATTGTGCTAAATTGGTGATCAATCAACTAGCATGCAAAACAAATCAAGAACATAAGAAAGAAGCGAGGGTCGTAATTGATCAATCAAATAAAAATCAAAGTTAATTATCCATCTACTCTCTAGTCCTAGGATAAAGGAAATTAGTTACTTATAGACATCATAGACAATATCCAATAAATAACATAAAAACCGTAGGCGAATCCGTAGTTCTTGAGTGCCTCTTCTTCTCGTTTCCCAATCTTCAAAACTCCTCCAAGAAAATAAATCTAAACTAACCTAATCTAAAATAATAAAAGAAAAATATAAGAGAATAAAAGATGAGATGAAAAGATGTAGTAAAGGGTTGTCTAGATGTATTTTGGAGGACACACATATATAGATGTGGAGAGTACAAGGTTGTATCCTAATAGGAGTAGGAAATAACCAAAATAGGAGAAAATAACCAAAATAGGATAAATCTCGAAAATCTCGCGTCTGGCCGCGTGTATACTGGGCTAGCGCGCAACGTTTTTGTTTTGGCCCGTTCTCCTTCGTTATAACTCCGATTTTGGATCCGTTTTCGCCTACGAACTCCTATCGAACTGTACTTTCATCCTATTATGCTCAATTTGCATAAGATTAACTTTAAATTTCTGCAAAATCAAATAAAGTACGAACGAGCATCATATTTCACAAATTAACAATAGTTAAGCACAAAACTCACTCCAAACATGATTTTCCAATACAAATTGACATCAATTAAGCTTATAAAGATGAAAAAATTCATGTTTATCAATCCCCCAAACTTAAAGGGTTGTTTGTCCTCAAACAACGAAAAGAAGAAAATACTAATAAAAATAAACATAAGGCAAAGCGGCAACTTCAATGGCTTCAGAAATTTTCAACAAAACAACAATGATGCAAGATCACAATCAAAATCAAGTTCAAACCAACAAATCAATCATTATAGCCTCAATAAACTTTTGAGTCCTCACGACATGGGAAGTATTTAAGTGAACTTTCAACTCTCAAGTATATTTGGTACTAAGTGTATACTTTCAAATCAAAACATAACATGCAACCTATCATAAGCTTGTCAATTATCTAACCTCGCCATCGTTCACATATATGCTTCAAACTAGGATAAAAAAAGACTTTATTTTGGTTGTAATGTTGACTCTTTGGTGAGGTAGAGAAATTTAGGCTAAGTGACTCAAATCAAACAAAACCCCAACTTTCAAAATCACCACAAGCTCTTTCATCTTAACAAACACTTCTACCCTTCTTTAACTTTTCAACCATAAAACCACAAACTTTACTAGCACCAAATTATCAATCAATCACCCTTTTATGCTCTTATTTTTTTCCCTCTTTTTTTTTTCTTTTTCTTTTTTCCTCTTTTCTCTTTTTCTTTTCTTCTCTTTTATTTTATTTTCCTTTTCAAACTATAACTTTTCTTCTTTCATGAGCTTATAAGGGCTAATTTCAACTTGAACTTTTAAAACATAAGTGCTTATTCCTTCCCTGCATTCTTCTTTTAAGCACAACCAATTCCCTAAAAAGATCTATCCCAATTCACCATTAGTTTATCAAAGAAAAGACTCAAAAGCTCAAAAGTGGCAAACTAGGATAAATTTAGCAATTTGGACAACAAAGAGGAAAAAATGGCTAACAAGGATGGCTTTAAATCATCTCCTAACTCTTAGCACACTAACACAACCTTGAGGAAGATTCATGGCAAGTTCTAGAGATTAACACGCATGCTTGACAAATCACACAAGAATGAAATAGACTATGAAAATATAATAGTCATGGCTCAAATCTCACATAAACTATTTTTAAGTTAAAGAGGCCAAAACAATCAATCTATCAATCTATACTCAATCCATCATGAAAAACTCACAATCATCAATTTTTAATTCAAAACAAAATCCTTAATTTCATCACAAGCCAAGTCACACAAATCACCGTAATCATGCTTATCTCAAAACAACTTTAAACACTTTAAAAACGAGGCAACTCAAGACTTCATCAACTTTAAAAACATTAAACAATTAAAACAAAAAACAAAAATCTACCTAAAAAGCAATATAAAGATAGAATCTACCCCCTTCTTCATCCTCCCAAACTTATTCAACGGTTAGGAATAATAAGTTTGCAAGTAGAAGATGAGGTTCATTGAAACAAACTCACCAAATTAATGGTGGTGGTGTAGGTGGTGGCCACTTTTCATCAAATTTGAGTATTCCATCCGTTGCATCCCGATGATATGGTGGCATAACATCCTTGAAGAAATCTTGAAAATCACAGCAAACCTGCACACGATCTAGAATACTACCAAACTCAAACAATTCCACATTAGAAAATCCAGACATAAAATCAAAAGAAGGAGTTAAATAAAAGTGGAAGAGGCAAGCCTTTGAAGTATCACCCATGTCAAGGTAAGGATCGACCATATTTATGACATTGCATTCTTCAACTCTTTCGAATTCCTCATCTTTATGGAATTGCAGAGGTTGATGGATAAAACAAATTTGGCTCTCTTCTTGAGAGAATTTGGGGACTGACTCATTCATACGTTCCACTTGAAAGCATTGAGGGAGAAGCGGAAGAGTAGAAGTAGAAAAACAAGGAGGAAGAGATGTAGAATATGAAATTTCACTAACTTTTTCATTCTCGACTTCTTGTTTTTCATTGACTCTTTGAGGCTCTTCACTTGGAATTGATGGCTCCTCATGCAAAGCTTCATTGCACGTCTTCTCTTGAAATTGATTATTCAATATGGTAACAATTTGTTCCATTTGAGCAACACACTTTAGCATGCGTGCTTCCAAAGCTTCCCTCCAAGCTACGTATTCAATCATGTACTTCTCGAATATATCTTCTAAAGATGGCTTTTTCAGCTTATCAACAACTTCATTCTCGTACGAAAATTCATCATAAAATTCATAGCCGCCTTGATAGCCTTCTTGGTGAGAATAGAAGTTCCCATAATAACCATTGTTGAGATAATCCGTATTTATCAATGACGGTTGACTCTCTATGGAATTAATCCACATATCATATGTACCATCATAGATTGGCATCGGCTGAAACATATCTCTTGAAGAAGTTGCATGGTACCTTCTCTCGGCTTTCTTTTCATCTATATAGATTTGCAATTGCTGAATTATTTCTTGCATTTGGTAAGCCATCCTTCATAAGCTTCAAATATCCCCCTCGTAAAAGAACAGGAAAAAAAAAATTAGAAAAATAAATAATTTAAATTTGTCTAAACTAGTATCAAACAACCTAATCGTAATATCACTAGAAATAAAAACAATCCCCGGCAACGGCGCTAAAAATTTGTTCGCTAATTTCTTTCACACCGCAAGTGTACGGGTGTAATTGAGCATAGGGATTGTATTAATTCCAATGAATACTACTTTCAATTGTTCTTCCTCTATTTAGACTTTCGAACTTTAGATTAATTAACTAATGCTGCAAATAATTAAATAAAGCAAACAAAAGCAAGAGCAAAAGAAAAAAATATTAAAGATTCAAGATAGAGAAGATATCCTAAGGTTTCGATTTCAATGGAAAATCAACTTCATGATTCAATCAATCAATCAATCAATTAACACTGAGACTCAACTCTTCTTAGAACAATCACAAAAATAGCTTAAACCTACTCCTGTAGCGAATAAACCGTTGATCACATGCAAGGGTTTTCGTTCCCGACAAACATCATATGCATGCAACTCCAAAAAGATCCTAAGATTAATGCTCTCACACAAGGCTCGTCCCCTCCCGGTTATTTTGCAATGCGTGTCTTATATTCCAGTTCATGTATTAATCCTCATCTCCCGACTATTGAATTAACACAACTAATTATGCTAAATTGGTGATCAATTAACTAGCATGCAAAACAAATCAAGAACATAAGAAAGAAGCGAGGGTCGTAATTGATCAATCAAATAAAAATCAAAGTTAATTATCCATCTACTCTCTAGCCCTAGGATAAAGGAAATTAGTTACTCATAGACATCATAGACAATATCCAATAAATAACATAAAAACCGTAGGCGAATCCGTAGTTCTTGAGTGCCTCTTCTTCTCGTCTCTCAATCTTCAAAACTCCTCCAAGAAAATAAATCTAAACTAACCTAATCTAAAATAATAAAAGAAAAATATAAGAGAATAAAAGATGAGATGAAAAGATGTAGTAAAGGGTTGTCTAGATGTGTTTTGGAGGACACACACATATATATATATACACACACACATATATATATATATATATATATATATATATATATAGATGTGGGGAGTACAAGGTTGTATCCTAATAGGAGTAGGAAATAACCAAAATAGGAGAAAATAACCAAAATAGGATAAATCTCGAAAATCTCGCGTCTGGCCGCGTGTATACTGGGCCATTGCGCAACGTTTTTGTTTTGGCCCGTTCTTCTTTGTTATAACTCCGATTTTTGATCCGTTTTCGCCTATGAACTCCTATCGAACTGTACTTTCATCCTATTATGCTCAATTTGCATAAGATTAACTCTAAATTTCTGCAAAATCAAATAAAGTACGAACGAGCATCATATTTCACAAATTAACAATAGTTAAGCACAAAACTCACTCCAAACATGATTTTTCAATACAAATTGACATCAATTAAGCTTATAAAGATGAGAAAATCCATGTTTATCAAATCTGATCCGTAATCCGAATGCTCACCCCTACTCCCTAACTGTATTTTTCCCCGCTTGGGATTAAATTGATGAATAAGTGAGAAAATATATAAAGCATTTAAACTTTAAACCTCCCGCTCGGATTTTTCCTAAATCAAAACCAAACAAAATATAATATAAGTAAAATAAATAATATTATACCTCGTTTTTCCTCCTTTTCACTCCAAATGAACACACCCATAAGGTTTAAATTGATTGTTAGAAACTGACATTAACTCTTGGGTTCTACTCCCTCCATTCTCGTTTCTTTTTCGTTTGTCTAATTAATAATATCTCCTTTCTATAAATAAAAATATTCATCCCTTCAAAAATACAATTCTCTATCTTCTTACCCTTGATCCTACTCCATAATAAATAATAATCGTGTCCAAAAGTTAAGGAACATTATCAATTTTTTTTTTATCTTTTTACCCTTGATCCTACTCCTTAATAACCGTGTTCAAAAATAGGGAACGTTATCAATGAGGGGAGGGAGTAATATTCTATAAAAAAAAATAAGAAAAATAATTATTTTGTAATTAATACAGGTGTAGCGTGTGCAAAGATTATTCATAAGAGCCAAAGGGTGAAGGCGGGACCAAATTGATTTCATTAGACCAAAGAGTGCAATAACTACGTAAATTATTCTAAGAACTACATAGGAATGGATGTAGGAAAAATAAAAAATACTTGTGCCGTAGAGTAGATTATGATAGAAAAGAAAAGGTGATAAAGGAAGGGCTGGGCAGCATTGCATAAAGGAAATTAATTCTAAGATATGATATGATATGATATGATCCAAACAATATGAATGAATATGGATTGGATCAATTCCAAACAATGAAGGTAGTAAGTAGACAACGAAACATAAGACGCTAAGGAATACATGCATGTCAAAAAGTACTACTAGTAGTATATAATAAGGAAGGCAAAGGCAAAGGCAAAGGCAAAGGCAGGACACATCCCCGCCGACCAGGTTTGCGCCTTCTAACACCGGCACCGCCCATCCCATATTTCTTCTTGCCTTTCACGGTCTGTCACCATCCAAACTATACTTCTTCTGTCATAGAAATCCAACAATAATATTCCACTCAAAGAAAATACGGTACTCCACTTCTTGGTCCTCGCATCTGGTTGTTCTCCTCTGTCTCCGTGAAGAACTTCACCTCTCTCTCCTAAGGCACCCAAAGTTAGATATCAGAATTACATCCATTCAAATAACAGACCCTCTCCCTTCTCTCTTTCTTGCTTTTCAAAATATATAATATACTATAGATACTTGATGACTCTCGTACCATATTCTCGTTGAAGCTCAGTATTGATGCTACATTTCCACAACGATAACAATAATTTGGTGCCGACCACACCTGCATTGTCCAAAACACAACAATCAAAATAACAGCATAAACATACAAGACTAAACCATCTCTGTCCTCAGAACCCTCATATAGAATCGGCTACTCACTGTCACGAGTCCTTTATCTTGAAACATATACTTTAGACCTTCTTGAACAAGTTGGTGAGCACGGCAAACTAGGTCGAGTTTGTTTATATGATTGAACTGCAAAATATGATTCAGCATTTAACACCTCATAATCCTTTGAAAGCAACCCGATCACCATTATCTCCTACACCCCCATACAAGTTTATCATCGATTTACCTCAGTTGTAACCCTGGATCCAAAAAGCCAGCCTGCTCCTCGAGGACTGACTGCCCATGTCTCGATATCTTCAGGATCACTCCACATTAAGTCACAGAAAGGCCCTTCATGTGGGATCTCGCAGTTACGCTCTATAACTCGAATCTGCTTAGAGAACAAAACGAAGAAGCCAATAAGACTTTATATTCAAGCATGGTGCCCTTAGAATTTACATAAAATTGCAAGTATGGAGCCCCAGGAATTTTAAGGCCAGTCTGTCCTTTTATGATCAAGAAAATTATACAATAGCTAAGCAAGTATGCGGTATTCAACAATATATTTCCCAGAACTCATTGATTATTATCACATCAAATAGGATATTTCCTCAAACTACAAATATCGTGTGCAAAACACTGTATAAATGAAAATGACCTGACCTGGTCAATGGTTCTAATATCTGGGGATAGGCCACCATGTACACAAAGTACCTGAGATTTCAAAACAGTCAGTCAATCAGTGGCATAGTAATATTAGAAATCAGTAAAAGTGGGATCTACCAACAGGAATAAGTTCTTCTTGTTCCCCTCCAGGGATTTTTAAAAAGCTAAAGACTTGGTCAGCAGGGCCTAATATTAGGAAAAATAACATTTTAACTGTTTACAGTGAGGTTTTTGATTCCACTTAAATGGTATATCTGACTAAAGAATGCGTACCGTGCCATCGATAATTGCTGATAGAGTAAGATAGTCGAACACATCAGTGCAATAACGCCAAGCATTAGCATTCCCGTACTTCCTTTGACATTCATCATAGAATCCATAAACCTACCATGGACAAACATACAGATATTCATCAGTAATCAGGAACTATTGAAACTAACAGTGATGACACAAAGCTAATGCCATATTACATGTTTTTAAACAAAACTACTGAGAACTAGTTTTTAAACAAGTACCGAGATAATACATGCTGACAATCTTGCCATATTACATGCATATTCACGCCTAAGAATATCAAAATCCAAGTATTAAGTCTAATGCAATACAGCACAAGGTAACACAGTTTGGGTTTCCACGATTTCCCTCAAGGGATCCAGTTTAAGTTTCTCGTGGAAAAAACAACTACCGAGTTACAGGGAATATTAAGAAACACTATAAGGATTTTAACAAGTAGCAAAAGGTTTAGGAGTTTTAGTGAGTGACAAGGTGTCCAATGCATATGAAACTTGTCTTGGAACAAAAATGCAATGACTAATCCACTTCTACCATACAGTTGTATCCCCAGCCCCTCAATTAAAAAAATAAACTACTAATAAACAGCAAAAATTTATCCCATTTCAGATAATCACTGTATCCAAATGCTATATATATATATATATATATATATATATATCATGTTCTATATTTTATTGTCCTCTTCAAACATTGCATTTCATCTCAAATGTTCACCTATTTGCTAAATATTGAGGTTCAAATACATGAAATCTGACAGAAGCCAATTGACTGGATTTTAGGCTAGTGAATTTTATAGCCCATTAAAATATATATGTACATATATATAACTAGGTGAATATGAAATGAAATGCAATGTTTGAAGAGGACAAAAAAATATAGAACATGATATGAGCTCAGTCAACTACATAATTAAAAAGAACTTCTGAAAGCAAATGTCAACATCATATAAAACCTTATTTGAGAAAGCCGTGTTATAGCTGACTCCTATAGTTAGTTTCTGTCTGGAGTAATTTATCTAACTGTATGTATGACAGTATGAGTGCAGTTCATATAAGTATTGTTCCAGTAAGTGACCATGAAAACATATTCTTTTACAAATATAATATCTTTTACCTGTGTTAGTTGCCTGCTTTCATGATTTCCACGTAGGAGAGTAATATTAGCAGGGTATCTGAAAGAAAATGAAAGAGACATTAATAAATAACCATAAGGAGCAACAAGAAACCATCAAATATACTCCATCTATCAAGTGCTCACTTATCCAAAAACTGAAAATCTACTTACACCTAGAAAGACCAGTAATTATGTTATTAACAAGTCTATTCAAACACCATAAATATAAAGTAGAAAGTTTTGAGAAATGGACGATTTGTAATGAGTATTAAGTGCCATTTAAAGAAATTCATAATTCTGTGTAGAAGTCTGTGAGACTTAGTTATTACAAACTTAACTGGTGGATATTAATTTGTTGGGTTAAGCTACAATAACAAGAGCTGCAGTTAATATTTTTCATTCTGACAAAACATAGTAGATTTGTTTTAAAGATTTTTTTTTTAAAGTAATCAATCATTTATAGTCAATTATTATCTTTATTAGAGAATATATCCAATTATATAAAAGATCAAGGCTCAGCTTCAGAGACCATATTCTTGATGACATAACCTTCTGGTTAAGTCCTATAAGAGTTGGTTGAGCCAACTATTAAATGGCTAAAATCCTTACGCACATGTAAAGAGGTGATGAACCGACCCACATATAAATAACTGCACAGACCAATTCTTATAATAAATATTCCTGAACTGAATTATACACACCTTGCTTTGAGAAGCAAAAGGATGGTGAAAACTTCTAGACTATTGTAACCTCGATCAACAAAGTCCCCCTGTTAGCCAAAAGTACAATTAGTATAGTCAAGTCATGTATGAGAAGTAGGACATCAATTCAAATTACTTACCATAAATATGTAATTTGTTTCTGGTACATGACCTCCAGTCTGGAAAAGTTTCATTAGATCGTGAAACTGTCCATGGATATCACCACAAACTGTGACTGGACTGTTGACAGGCTGAACATTTGACTCCTCAATCAAAATCTCCTTGACCTGAATAAGACAAGCCAGATCAAATTTTAGGAATACATTAAATGCATAACAGGTACACATGCAGAGAGAGAGAGAGAGAGAGAGAGAGAGAGAGAGAGAGAGAGAGAGAGAGAGAGAGAGAGACGGGTAACTAAATAAAGGGATACTATCAAAGAACGTCAAGTTGGTCCAAGCATTGAAGTTTCATGGCGATGATGACTCAGTATCACTTGGAGGGACTCAGCAAGGGTCTACGCAGCAGCTCATGGGACAACAAATTCAAAATGAAAAGGCCAGAATCTAAGCTACACAACAAATCCAAATTTTGATAGAATTTCCTTCAGCCACTAGTACAAGCACACTACCCCAGTTTAAGAAGAAAGTTCATTTTATTGCCATGATATTATAAGGTTACGTAGCAGCCAGCTAATATTAGATCTTATAATGGCTTAAATCATAACCCTTTTCGTGACATAATAAGGACTGCAAATTACATTTAAGTTATATCATATCAAGTACATGAATTTAATAATAGCATGGTCTTTCAGATGTAATAATTTATCCGATCACTGAAGTTGTGTTGTGGAGAAAGATGCAGTAGTTTGTGGATCCCTTCTGAAGGGCAAAAACATATTCATAACAGACGCTAGAATGGATATTGAAAATGAAAAGAAAAGCAAAATCACGCAACCCTGACTTATGTAACGTATTGTCACTGTTTCCAAGCCATTTATTTATAGATGCAGCAGATGCAACAGTAGGAGGCTATAATTAAGTTTTTAACGATTCCCATTATAAACCAGAAAATAAAGGTGGACTGGGATCACTCAAGAGTTCGACTAATGATAAATTGCTGAAAATGAATAAAGGAGAAAAAGATTAAAACTTAGCTGGCGAGGCAATGTAAATCTACCAAAATGAAAACTTATAATTGCTCAACTCATCTAGCAAATAACGATCTTCCAGAATAGACATGGTGCACATCATCATCAGTTGTCAGTGATTGATTATCAGGTAAAACAAAAACTAAAGAGAATAAAGTAAGTAGTTTAGGCGCAAGAACCTCTTCTAAAGTAAAAGCGGAGCAGCGAAAAGAACCCCATCCACACAAATCCTCAAGAACCCCAACACTTTCTTGAAAGAGTTATCCCTAAAACCCAAGAATCTAAAGATCAAGGAAAAACCCTAACTACCAGAAAAGACCAAAATGTGAGACTCGACATGAATAAACTCTAGTTACAAGGATTCCGTCCTCTCAAAAAGATTCTTCAATTAGTCGGAAATTGAAGTGCAGAGACAAGATTAATGAAGAAACAATAAATAAATGAATAAATAAAAGTGCAGAAAGAAGAAGATGAAGAAGAAGAAGTTACGTATTCGCAGAGAAGCTGAAGCTCGTCTTCGGACAAGTGCTGGCCCTCTTTCACCTTAGCTATCCACTGCTCCAAATCCATTCCCCCTTTTCAAGATAGAATTTGATTGAATCTTGATCGTGGGAGGAATTACAGTGAATCAAGAGCAACAAGGGAAAATGAGTATAATATTGTAGAAAGGAAGGTGTATATAGGTGTGACGTACGGAGGGAAGAGAGCGGCGATGGAGGCCGGAGCGAGGGAGATATTTTGATTTGGAGCTACAACTCAATGTGAACGAATGTCGATGGTGATGTTGTGATGCTATTGCTCTTCAATTTCAAAGACCATAAGATTCAGACGCCCTTCTTTCTTCTTTTTTTTTTTTTTTACTTATTAATCACGTTGCATAAATTATTATTTTTTTCTTTTCAACTATCCTGTTATCTTTTTTTTTTCTTTTTTCTTTTTTTGCGTTTGACAATAACAATCTTATTTTTTTAAAGAAAAAAAAAACATTGATAATCTCATTAATTAAATTTATTTATGCACAACCATATAAATTATCGGATTATTTCAGTTTCTTAAGACATAGTAAGACATTTGAGTTCTTTTTTTTTAATGGAAGACAATTGAGTTATTAAAACCCAAAAAAAAAAATACTATTACTAATTGTTATTTTCTCCTTATATGATTATTTTACTATCTTTTTATAGTAATATTAAAACTAAATAAATATATTTCCTGAAAATAAAAGATTCATTAAAAAGAAAAGGGCTTATTGGTCACTGGAGGGAGGTTTGGTTCGATTAAACTCGGATATTTGATACTACATCTCGTTCCATATGCAACACGGGGGCATTCCAATGTAATTGGTTCACAATGCATTTATGGATCACATTTTGTCAAGTGTCTTTCCATTTTTCATAGCATATATTAAATATAAATCAAAATTTAAATAGATGTTGGGTTAACTACCATAGTTAACCCAACCCATGCTGCAAAAAGTCAAAGATTTGCAAATCTTTGTAGGCCATCCATGTCTTCGGCTGGGAAGTGATGGCTCTTGTTGGGAAATTTAAGTAAAGTTTTGATTGATTCCAAAACCAACTGACCCCAACCGAGTAGATGTTGCCAGATCCTAATGTTAGCTTTTAGGCTCGCTGTTTGAGCAATGTGAAGATTTTATCTTTACAGGTCTCCAGCTGAAGACGGCAACAAGGCTTCACTCGGACAGAACATCAGTTGCAAGAAAGACAACTGAGCGTTCAAGAAGGAAGATGTAAGAGAACATCAGATGGAAGAAAGTCATCTGAGCGTTCGAGCCAACTGATCAGATTCAGAACATAAGAAAGTCAATTGAGCGTTTAAGATTCAGAACATCAGAAAGACAACTGAGCGTTCAAGATTCAGAACATCAGTTACAAGACTCAAATCAGTTAGATCAACAGCATGAAGTTCAAGTCAGCTGAGAGTTCAACTGTTAGCAATCAGATAGAACATCAGCTGAAGATCAATCAGATGAAGATCAAACTTCTCAACCAACTAACCAAGGTTGAAAGTCTAAGGTTGAAGATTTGAATTTCAAATAAGGAAGTCACGTGAAGGTTTGACTCTCTGTCATTACCTCATTTGGCCCAACACAAAGCTGTCTCAGATAGAAAGCAGAAGTCCACAGTTGCCAAATCCGGAAAGTCTGCAGAGATGAGAGACAAGCCATCGTTTTCACAAGAACAGAGATCAACGGCTCTTCCAACGGCTAGTTGATTCTCTCCGCCTATAAATAGAGGCCTTCATTCATTCACCAAGATGACGAAAAAAAAGACAGAGAAGACAGACAAGAGCAAAGAGTTAGACGAGCGAACATCACCAGTTGAGAGTTCATATCGCAAATGAGCAAAACTACAATCAATCTCTAAGAACATCACTAGCTGAGAGTTCCTAGAGTGTTAGATTCTGTCTTGGTGTTTTTCGATCCCACCTTGAGAACATCACTAGCTGAGAGTTCATAGAGTGTTAGATCCTAGCTCACTTTCTTGTTCAAGCTAGTATTTGGAAAACCAATCCTCACACACACCCCTAAAAAGATTATTAGGACCCTACTCTTCCCGGAATTGAGTAGATATGTTGATAAGTACCCGTAAACTTATCTGTAAGGTTGATAAGTACCCGTAAACTTATCTTAACGGTTGCAAAGCCCGCGTAAGCTTTGTGGTTTTTGTCCAGAAGAACTTGGACAGAGTTGTGTGGACTCACAACTCCCCGTGGACGTAGGAGTTCTCTCTGAACCACGTAAATTCTTGTGTGTTTGTGTTTATTATTCAGTTATTTATTGCATATTCAACTGACCAACTAACCAACATACAAAACTGCATCTTTGCATATCAACTGACTTGGTTATTGACCGACCTTGCATCAAAGCGTGAGTTATTTTTACGAGTTGTTATTTTCCACTACATTCCGCACAGCACTTCACTTCCAGCTGAGTATCATTACTCAGTTGTGATTCCAACTGAGTCTTTTTACTCGGTTGTGATATTTTCAGGGGGTTATTTTTTAAAATTCCTAATTGGTGTATTCCCCCCCTATACACCAGAACTCGTATCGAGACCATCAAGTGGTATCAGAGCAGTGGTTCAAAAGACTACTGACTCTGTTTCACGAGGTGTGAATCGAAGTATTTTTCTTCAGTGGTCAACTGAACAGATCTGTTTTTCACGCTAGTGCATATTTGCTTGCATCTTTCTTCTGTTTGTTGTGTGCAGATGGATGTTAAAGACAAGATCGTGGTCATGTTCTCGGTTGTGAACTATACATCCTGGAGAACTCGGATGAAGAAGATCCTACTGTCCAAGCATCATCGAATGCAACAAGTACTTACATCTGGACCGATCATCATCAGAGAAAAAGTCACTCGCACTCCTACAAATCTCAATGATGGGGATGCAATTGAGGAGTTAGTTGAGAAGAAGCCAGAAGACTTCACTCCAGAGGTAGGTAAAGTGAGCCAGCTGGATATCTGGGCTGAGAGCACTATCATGTCCACAGTTGGACAAGACTATCTTCCTTGGATAGAAGAGTGCGACACCGCTAAGGAGATGTGTGATATTTTGGCATCTCTTAGCGAAGGGAGTGACGAAACCAAGGAGAACAACTTCTCCCATGCTTGTCAAGATTCAGTCCATCCGACGAGGAAAATATACTTTGAGAGAAATCAACCTCAAAGTATTACAAGCCTTACCAGCTGAGTGGGACACCTTCACCAACATCCATGAGAGCCGAGCTGATTTTGGAGAGATGGGAACAGAAAGATTGTTCTCAATTCTGAAAGGAAATGAGTATAAGGTGAACCGACGAAGATCTCAGTCCTCGGTTCAGACGAGTCGACATGAGGATGCTGGTTCAGCAACAAAGACAGTAGCACTTCAAGCTGATTACTCCAAGCCGCGAACATCAAGGGCAACAAGATCTACGGACACAGCTACGAAGGAGCCAAGCAGAGAAGAGCTGCAACAGAGTATAGCCGCCCTGTCAAAGAAGCTAGCTGACATGGATACTCGGTTCGGAAAATATAAGCGGTTCTATAAATCCAACCGAACTCGAGATAACTTAAAGCCTATGACCAACAGTTGCTTTGAATGCGGCAAAGAGGGACACTTCAAAGCAGATTGTCCAGATCTTTCAAAGAAAGAAAGAGAAGCGTTGAGGGCCAAGCAAAATGCAAAGAACAAGGCCATGGTTGCAGAAGAAGCAGCTGATGACATGGACATCTTCACTAACACCGAAGATGAGGACGAGCTGACTTCCGCCAACAACGCTATCGGTCAGGATCAATGCCTCATGGCATTTGGAACCGACCAGGATTACGCTGAGGTACATTCTAGTCCTGCTAATTTAAATTCTTCCAATACTTCTAACATGCAGGAAACAGTAGAGGAAGAGTTGGAACCCTCTTGGGGTGATTTCTTAGAACTCAGTAAGGAACTGCATCAGCAATCGGTTGAGTTTAAGAGTCTTCAAGAACAGTTTGCTAGACTTGAATAATCCTTAACCGAAAAGGACGATCTGATCAAAAATCAAACTGAAGAGATTGATAATCTCAAAAGTCAACTGAATGAGGCCAACCGAACTAATGCTCCAACCGATGATGAGTTGAAGGAGCAGATCAAGGAGCAACATGATCAGTTGAAAAAGCAAGAGGCTCAGATTGACCAGCTGATAAAGAAGTCAGACGCACAGACCGAGCATATAGCTGTTCTCCTCAAGGATTTGCAAACTGAGAAGGACAACCTGATAAAGCTATACCAATCATCCAAAATCATCGAGAATCTCATCAGTTACCAAAGACAAATGGATGACGTGTCTGGACTCGGTTACGACGTGGTTAAAGATACTGGAATTCCTCCCGCAACCTTCATCAAAGCTGTGGATGAATCGGTTGCCAAATCAAATCCGGTTGAGTCTGCAACTCCCCAACATAATCCAACCTCCTCATCACAACAAGCACAACCAGCTAAGGAAACTGCAGCTGACAAACGAAATGGAGCTGTGACTGGAGAATTGAAGAATTCATCAGTTGGAACAACAACCGAGGGGAATGTTCCAAGACTCAGAAGAGGAATCAGAGACGTCGGAGATACAATCAGAACCGACCTCAGAACCTACCTCTAAACCGACCTCAGAACCGACCTCAGAGAAGATGGAACCAACCGAACCGATAAGGATTCAACCATCAGAATCAACAGCGGTTCCATCAACAGATCAACCAGAGGTTCCATCAGAGTCAACCGATGTGGAACAGTTCCAACAGCTGGGGATATTCATGCCACAACATGAATCAACAACAGGGCATGAACAACTGTCGTCAACAGTCAGGAAGATGGAATCAAACTCAGCCACAAAGATTCCAACATGGCATCCGACCTCATCGACAAAACCAAAAGGATAAGAAGCGCCATCAAAATAGGAGGAAAGCCTCTCCTCCTAAAGCTCACAATGGGAGAAACCCTTCACCTCCTAAGAAACAGAACATCAACAATAACAACAAGCCTAAGGATAACCGAGGTGTTGTTATAGTTGATGGAGAATGAAAAGTGATTTAGAATGATAAATCTATCCGAGTATACAGAGAAAAACGAATCACAGTTCAAGGGGGAACTGGTTCTAACCCTCCAGGACCCAACTGAAATTGGGGACCTAAGCGTGTTTCTCTGTGCAGGAACAAGAGAAACAGCTGAGGAAGAATAAAGCATCACAAACTATGTGGGTGATGGATAGTGGATGTTCGAAACACATGACAAATCTGAAGGATTTGCTTGGGAGTTTCGTGGAGAAAGAAGGACCATCGGTTACCATTGGTGACAACTCAAAAGGTCACACCAGAGGCTACGGTACCCTTGAAACCAATCATGTATCTATATCAAATGTTTCATATGTTGATGGATTGAAGCATAACTTGCTCTCCATCAGCTAATTCTGTGATAATGGTTTCTCTGTCAAATTTGATGCACAGGGCTACAGGGTTAAAAATGTCGGAACAAAGCAGGTCATATTGTTGGGAAATCGATCCCCAACCGGGAATGTCTACTATGCTGACTGGAATAGTAGTCCTCCTGACACCTGTCTATTATCAAAGAGCAGTTCAGATGTGAGCTGGCTGTGGCACAAAAGGCTCAACCATCTGAATTTCAAGACTATGAACCGACTTGCAAGACAGGAACATGCAAAGGGCATTCCAAACCGAGTGTTTTCAACAACACATATCTGCAGTGCATGTCAGTTGGGAAAGCTCGCTAGATCCTCCTTTCGGTTGAAAACAACTCCCTAAACCGACCAAGTATTGCAGCTGATCCATATGGATCTCTTCGGGCCAGTTACACCAAAAAGCATGAATGGTAACGAGTATACCCTTGTTGTTACTGATGATTTCTCTAGATACACGTGGACCATTTTCATGTGTCACAAGAGTGACACCCGAGATGAGCTACCCAAGCTGATGGATCGGATATCGAACCAACAAGAGATGAAAATCATTTCCATCCGATCAGACCGTGGAACCGAGTTCCTAAATGAAACCATCATCGAGTACTGCGAAAAGCATGGAATTACTCATCAAACATCAGATGCGCGTATTCCACAACATAATGGAGTAGCTGAGCGAAGGAACCGAACGCTGAAGGATGCTGCTACATCCATGTTGACAAGCTCAGCTCTGCCAAAAAGATTTTGGGCTGAGGCAATCAACACAGCCTGCTACACCCAGAACCGGTCTCTTCTAACCAAGCGGTTAGGAAAGACTCCATATGAGCTATGGAGACGCAGAAAGCCAGATATTTCATATTTTTGCGTTTTTGGTTCTAAGTGTTATATTCACAACAATGGGAAGACTCAGTTGAAAACTTTTGACGCCAAGGCTTCGAAGGGCATATTTCTCGGATATGCCGCTCGGATCAAGGCTTATAGAGTTTTCAACAATAGCTCTCGTGTTGTGGAGATAACACCTCATGTTAGTTTTGATGAATTTACTTTTGAGTGCAGGGAACAGGCTAAAGGACAACAAGCTGATCCACATGTTCCACCAGCTCTCACCAGATCACAGGTTCTAAGGCAAAAGAATCTAGCTGAACCATTGGTATGGGCAACCGAGGATGATGATCCTTGTTCCTCTGAAGATGAATGTGAGGACCCCAGCTCATCTCAAGGGAAAACTTCAGCTGATGTCACTCCAACTGCATCAGCATCCGAAGCCCAACCGAGCTCAGTTCAAAATATTGTCCATGTTGAGGATCCAGATTCCACAACTGATAAATCACCAGCATCTCCCACAGCTCAAGTTATCCCATCAGTTGAAATCACGGAACAACCACTGTTGGAAGAAGAAGGAAGACGCAACAAGAGATGGTATGAAGATCATTCCACGGACAACATCATCGGAGATCCAGCCGAAGGTGTGCGTACCAGGAGCAGAGTTGCAAATCCTGACTCAGCTGAGAAAGATTCCAACACTTACGCTCAATATGCTGAGGAGTTGGCAGTTCTGGAGGAGTTCAAACAAGCAGGAGATGTTGCCATGATTTCATGTTTTGTAGCTGATGTGCCAGAACCGAAGAATGTTGTAGAAGCTCTCAACTGTGTTCACTGGACAACAGCTATGCAAGAAGAGCTAAATGAATTTCTACGCAACTGTGTATGGGAGTTGGTAGAAAGACCAAATGGTGTCAAAGTCATTGGATTAAAGTGGATTTTCAAGAACAAGAGTGACGCCATTGGTTTCATCGTGAGGAATAAGGTAAGGTTGGTAGCTCAGGGATATTGCCAACAAGAAGGAATTGATTTCGAGGATTCTTTCGCACCAGTTGCAAGGTTGGAAGCCATCTGGATATTTCTAGCCTATGCTGCATTTCACAAGTTCAAGGTTTATCAGATGGATGTGAAGTGTGCCTTCCTCAACGGTGATATTAAGGAAAATGTTTATGTTGAACAGCCTCCCGGTTTTGAGACTGGAGATGGAAGAGTGTATAAGTTGAAGAAAGCAATCTATGGATTAAAGCAAGCACCTAGGGCTTGGTATGACACTCTCTGTGGTTTTCTTCTGAACTCGGGGTTCAAACGAGGGTCAGTTGACAAAACACTGTTCACTATAAAAGTTGGAGAAGACATACTTGTTGTGCAAATCTATGTTGACGACATCATATTCGGTTCCAAGTCGGAGGAGCTGTGCGAGAAATTCTCAACTCTCATGAAGGAGAAATTCGAGATGTCGATGATGGGCGAGATGAATTATTTTCTTGGGCTACAGGTGAAGCAGTCATCAAAAGGAATTTTTATCAATCAGTCCAAATATACCAATGAGCTCATCACAAAGTTCGGTTTGCAGTCAAGTAAAACCACAAGGATCCCGATGAATACTAACTGGAAGATTGAACCCGGATCTGAGGGAAAACTCGTGGATGCCAGTAAGTATAGAGGGATTATCGGTTCTTTGCTATATCTAACCGCCAGTCGGCCAGACATATCTTACGCGGTTGGAGTGTGTGCTTGGTTCCAAGTTCAACCGAGGGAAGCACACATGTTGGCAGCAAAGAACATCATTAAGTATCTGAAGGGAACTGTTAATGTTGGATTGTGGTATCCAAACGACGACAATATCCAACTGACCGGATACTCAGATGCGGATCTAGCAGGAGATCGGTTGGACAGGAAGTCCACATCTGGACATTGTCAGTTCATGGGAAACAAGCTAGTTTCATGGTTTTCCAAGAAACAAGTATGTGTTGCCACTTCTACAACCGAGTCAGAGTACATGGCTGCCGGAAGTTGTCGCATGCAAGTGTTGTGGCTCAAGCAACAACTGAGAGATTATGAAGTCGCAACTGGACAGGTTCCCATTCATTGTGATAGCTTAAGTGCCATAGCTATTTCTTTGAATCCTGTTCACCATTCTCGGACGAAGCACATCGACATCCGACATCATTTTATCCGAGATCATATTGAGAAGAAGGACGAGAAAATTCCAACTGAGATTCAGAGAGCTGATATCTTCACCAAACCTCTAGACGAAGCGCGGTTCAAGATATTATGTGATCTACTTGGATTGTTGGATCCATCAGATGAGGAACCAGCTGAGGTGAAGAGATAGATATCCATCTGAGGGGGAAGCTCAGATGAAGGGGGAATCTCAGATGCGGATCACCAACCGAAGACATCAGACGTCAACTGAACAGACGAACTCGAGTCAGCTGATGGTATGCCGCAACATTGAAACACAGCTGATTTCGACATCAGCTGGCATGTATCATTTATGACTGAAGGTGTTTATGTCTTAAATGAGAATGTTTGAAATAAATTCAAACATTCCTAAGCATGTCAGTTAGACTAAAATAGCCATCATAGCGCATTTAATGTAAAGTGTGGCTAAACATCAATAGCCTACTTTATAGTGCGACTGGGCTAACATGAAAAACAGTTCACCTTCTCACGCACTGGTTGGAACTCGGATTTTGACGTCAAGTCAAAGCTAGTCAACAGTCACGAGATCCCAGCCGTTGATGGATTCGCGCCATTCAACCCTAGCCGTCGATTTCAACCGAGCCACTAACCTATAAAAGGCGGAAAATCAGGAAGTGATCTCTTACCTTCTACATTTGTGATTATCAGCAGTAACTGTTCATCTTCGTCTTCGTTTTTGTCTCACTATTTTCTGCAAGTTTTTCTCTATATATATCTTCACAGAATTATTAAATGGCACCAAAAGGAAAGAAGATGGCATCCTCCGGACCTTCTCTAGTCCCAACATCCTATGAGGAATCCTTCGACATGCTGCTCTTCAAGATCCACTTCGAGCAGATTCTTTCAGAGGATGAACTGGAATCACCAGTTTTGTCTCCCCTCGCTGAACTTCTCAGGGAGAACGGCCTCCTGGATTGGGCGACGCTCTTCCCCTCCCACCTGCTAAGGCGACAAGTCGGAGAATTTTACCTAAATTTACAGTCCCCCATCGACAGGCGTGACGGGCTCATTACAGAGGTTTCTTGTCGTCAACGCGACGTTCCGGCCAGAATGATTCGCTGGGTCACCGTCCCCATTGCAGTTTCCGACTTTCTACGCCAAATCATCCCACCAAATCATTCCGCCACAGACACCATCGAGAACATCACCGATGCGGAAGCCGATGAGTTTCTGGAGAGTGCTCTCATCACTCCAGAAAAACTGAGGAGCAATATGCAGCGAACCAATTTGAAGCCAGAACATCGACTTCTGTTTGATATTGTATCCAAGGTGGCCTTCGGATACAGTGGTGCTTTCGGAGACATCAGCCGACCGAAGCTCAAGCAGATGGTTGCTTTTGAGCACAAACATAAACACAACGTCGACTAGTTTAAGTATTTCGAACACTAGCTGACTCTGGAGAGGCAGAAGATCTCCGAATCCACAACCAAATCTGGAGAGAAGTTGTTGAGTGTCAAGGGAACTCTCAACTTCGGTTGTAAAATTTCTGCTCTGATCCTGTTTGCCACTAAGGATCAGAACATGATCTGGGAAGACTGTGAGGAGACTCCTGTGAAGAGGCAGATGCTGTTCCCAACAGCCAAGAATGCTCAGGATGTGATTAGGAGCAGTTACACTCCTAAAGAGAAGAGAGAAGTTGTGACGACAACTGAGGAAAAGGACACAGCTGAGGAGCTGCCACCAGCTGTCGGCCGCATTTCCAAGTCCACAACTGCACGCCGACAAAGAGCTGAGTCGGAGAAGGAGAAAGAAGAGGAGCCAGCCAAGAAGAAGATGAGGCTGCGCATCAAGAAGAAGTCCGTTGCCAAGCCAGCTGAGGAGGTTCCAGCTGAGGATGTTCCAGCTGAGGATGTGCCAACTGAGGAGTTGCCAGCTGAGGAAGCACCAACTGAGAAGGAGCCATCTGAGTCAAGTCACTCAGTTGACGCGGCTGCCTTTGAGGTTGTTCCTCACAGAGACGTGATGGAAGGGATGGAAACTAAACCAGCTGATGAGCCAACCATCTCCTCGGATGCTTCTTCCTCCTCTGAGAAAACCGAAGACATTCCAACCTCCCCACGGCAGGAGCTGATGCCGTACTGCCCAAAGAGACTCTCACTCTCACAACCGACACACAGCCAGAAATTTCGAGCTCACCGCTCGGTGCCAACATTGAAACCACTCTTTCGGCCAATGTTGATGAACCTATTGACACCAACTTCCTCACTCAATCAGAAATTCCGAGCTCCCAGCTCGATGCCAATGTTAAGACCACTTCTCTGGCCAACGTTGAAGAAACCATTGAACCAATGCCATATGAAAATCTATCTCCCTCCCCCATCGATGACGAAGCTGATCGTCAAGCCGTCGCGTTGGAGCATGAAGGCAAGGTGGCCTACTGCTTCCAGAAGCTGATCGGGATGTTCCCTGAAGCGCGCGACATGCCGATTTTTGCTACGCTTGGAACCGAGCTACTGTATCAGTTCAACCTCATCTTCAGTCACTGGTATGTGAAGGAAGATACCATAAGGGTACACAGCTGGAACCAGCTGAAAGCAGATGAATCGCGCATCAGAGACTACTTTAACTACACCAACCTAGAGATTGCATACAACAACAAGGTAGCACTGCTTACGCGTCGTTTGGACCTCAGCAAGGCGGAAGGTAGAGACACGAGGGAAAAGGCTAAACAAGACTGCATTGCCTTCCTCGATAACATGTTCGTCAAGTCTGCCGATTTTGTTAATGATCTGGATGCAGCCACCGCCGCAGCAAAGAAAGAAAAAGAAGAGCTTCAACAGTACATGGCCAACCGCCAAGCCATGCTCACTGTTGAACAGCCGACTACATCTTACCAACCTGCTCCAGCTGATCAGCCAGCACCCTCAACTGAAGAAATTTGTGAGCTGATCGCTGAGAGGGTCAACCAGCTAAGGACGGAGATGCTTGCCAACCTCAAGCTCAACAAAGAAGATCAGCTGAGGATGTTAGAAGCACAGAAAGAAAAGCACAAGAAGCTGCAAGAGGAGAATGTTTCACTGAAGATAAAGCTGGACGAATTCTCAACATCCACCAGCCAAGACATCAATGCCCTGAAGACAACCGTCCATGGAATCCGATCCGATCTGAACGTCTTCAAATCCATATCTGATTCCAACCTCGCCAAATCCCAACAAACTCAGGATGAAGAATGGGACTCACGGTTCGAGTCACGATGGGCTGAGTTCGTTGCTTTCCAAACTGAGGTAAATGAAACATTCGCTGGATTGAGGAAAGCCGAACAAGAGCGCCATGACTCCGAACTGACAAAGAAGGTTGAGGTGGAGTGCGCAGTAGATGAGCTTTTCAACAGAGTCCAACAAGATGAACAGAAGCTCACTTCTCTAGATGGCTCAGTTGCAAGCCTTGTTGCTGATGCCAAAAAGGGGGAAGGTGAGTTGCAGAAAGAAGTTGAGACTGGTGAAGATGTGCAGGGGGAAGATGAGAACCGGGTAGATGAGACCCAGGCTGAGGAAGAGATTCCAGCTGAAAAATCTCAGCTGAAGACCCAGAAGAAGAAGTCCACTCCTAAGCCAACCGACATCGGTGAAGCTGAAATGGCAAAGGACTTGGAGCAGGCAGAGCAGTATGGAGTTTCCTACACCTCCATAGCCAAGATCGCAGCCGAGCTTGATGTGGAACTCGACGGTATTACAATCGAAGAGTGTATTGCTGCATCTAAGGCTATGGATGTTGCAGAGAAGGACTACATGAATCCTAGCTGGATCAAGAAGTTTGTTGCCAACCAAGCGAGAAGAGTCAACCAGTTTGAAGAGGAGCTGACCAAGATCACCAAGAACCTGGACAAGAATGTTGCCTCCCCCAGCCGACGCTGAATTGAAAAACATCAAGTAAAGGCTGAGGCAAGGCTGAAACAACAGAGGCTGCCAGGGAAGGTTAAGCTCCAAAGTCGGTTCAGGCATGTGGATAAGTGGATGCCAGCCGTGTGGAATGAGGACTGAGAGTCATTCAAGCAGGAGTTTGCGAATGACTTCTACTACAGAAAAGTCTTCACAACTGAGGATCCGAGGAAAGCTTTCAAAGAAGCACTGACCGAGCTACACTCTGGGGATCCGGGCATGTTCAGCCAGTTCAGCGCGAGCAATGATAGATGCAAAACTGGATATGAACACAGTCCCGGTCCCTCAGAAGGTCAGGTATCTCCCTCCCTTCCTCCCAGACTCTCGAAACCCCAACCGATAGAAGATAGCAGCTGAGGCAAGACAAGTTTGTCGAGAGCACGAGGTTGACATTTCAAAGGAGTCAGAGGCGAAAAGAGAAATTTTTGTTCGAAGTCTTGGGAAGTATGGGCTAAAGTATTAGCTCAGTTAAAGTTTTTGAGGAACTGATGTATTTTTTTGATTTTTGTGCATCCTTTGTAACCATCAGTTGTAATGAAAACTTTCATCAGTTATCTGATTCAACTTGACGTACAATCTCTAGTTGTCCAAGCTCTGAATCGCAAAGTTATTTCAATACCATGTTATAACTGTGCTAACCCTTTGATGTTTTAATCTTATAGACTGTCTAGAATTTCCTCTGAGATTTTAGATAGGTCAGTAGGGTTTAGATCAGTTTGATCTGTAAGGGTTTTATAAGGGTTTTGGCATCATCAAAAAGGGGGAAATTGTTGGGAAATTTAAGTAAAGTTTTGATTGATTCCAAAACCAACTGACTCCAACCGAGTAGATGTTGCCAGATCCTAATGTTAGCTTTTAGGCTCGCTGTTTGAGCAATGTTAAGATTTTATCTTTACAGGTCTCTAGCTGAAGACGGCAACAAGGCTTCACTCGGACAGAACATCAGTTGCAAGAAAGACAACTGAGCGTTCAAGAAGGAAGATGTAAGAGAACATCAGATGGAAGAAAGTCATCTGAGCGTTCGAGCTAACTGATCAGATTCAGAACATAAGAAAGTCAACTGAGCGTTCAAGATTCAGAACATCAGAAAGACAACTGAGCGTTCAAGATTCAGAACATCAGTTACAAGACTCAAATCAGTTAGATCAACAGCATGAAGTTCAAGTCAGCTGAGAGTTTAACTGTTAGCAATCAGATAGAACATCAGCTGAAGACCAATCAGATGAAGATCAAACTTCTCAACCGACTAACCAAGGTTGAAAGTCTAAGGTTGAAGATTTGAATTTCAAATAAGGAAGTCACGTGAAGGTTTGACTCTCTGTCATTACCTCATTTGGCCCAACACAAGGCTATCTCAGATGGAAAGCAGAAGTCCACAGTTGCCAAATCCGGAAAGTCTGCAGAGATGAAAGACAAGCCATCGTTTTCACAAGAACAGAGATCAACGGCTCTTCCAACGGCTAGTTGATTCTCTCCGCCTATAAATAGAGGCCTTCATTCATTCATCAAGATGACGGAAAAAAAAGACAAAGAAGACAGACAAGAGCAAAGAGTTAGACGAGCGAACATCACCAGTTGAGAGTTCATATCGCAAGTGAGCAAAACTACAATCAATCTCTAAGAACATCACTAGTTGAGAGTTCCTAGAGTGTTAGATTCTGTCTTGGTGTTTTTCGATCCAACCTTGAGAACATCACTAGCTGAGAGTTCATAGAGTGTTAGATCCTAGCTTACTTTCTTGTTCGAGCTAGTAGTTGGAAAACCAATCCTCACACACACCCCTAAAAAGACTGTTAGGACCCTACTCTTCCCGGAATTGAGTAGATAGGTTGATAAGTACCCGTAAACTTATCTTAAGGGTTGCAAAGCCCGCGTAAGCTTTGTGGTTTTTGTCCAGAAGAACTTGGACAGAGTTGTGTGGACTCACAACTCCCCGTGGACGTAGGAGTTCTCTCCGAACCACGTAAATCCTTGTGTGTTTGTGTTAATTATTCAGTTATTTATTGCATATTCAACTGACCAACTAACCAGCATACAAAACTGCATCTTTGCATATCTTATTCGATATCTTATTCCATTATTTTCTTGATTAAAGTATACGAGTATTTAAACTTACCTCGTCTAACATCTTCTTCTCGACTCGATTAAATCTTCTTTTCACTTTCTTGTTATTTTATTCTCTTTTCTTTTTAACTCGATTCTCTTGACTCTTATTTATTTAATTAACAACTTTCTTTTCCTCTTTTATTAAATTAAGACTAATTTCTTAATTAACATATTTTATTCTTCAATTATCTTTTATTTCAATAAAAACTAGTTTATCTTATTAATTTGATTACAAAATTTCTTTTTGATTTAATTTAATCAAAACTCAAATCTTCAAGTCTTATTTCAAGAATACTTTAAACACTTACTAGATGTATTTTTCTATACATTTTTCAACTCTTAACATTTTTAAAGCTTTCAAACTTCATTATTTTGTTACAACAAATCCTATTTCCATCTAGGAATCAAATTAACACTTTAACATACATTATAACATCAAAATCATCAAATCTAGTCAAGTTTTTTCGCTGCAACTCTTTGAAATGAAGTCTGTTGATATATACACTTTGATACTTGTTTTTGCTTCTGAGCGTTGGGCTCGTTGACTTTAAATGTTTTGTTGAACCTGATTCTCGTTGACTTGATATACTTTTTGTATTCTCGTTTTTGTTGAAATCTTATCCTCGTCAGCATGAAACACTTATCATATTCTCGTTGATATGTGAATTAAAATGCTCGGTTATTGCTTCCGTATGTCTTTGTTAGCCTTATTCGAGTGCTACTGCTTTTTATTGATGTTTTCCCGAGCATGTTCCCCGTATTTGAGTTGATTGTTAGATGATTAGGTTGTGTTGTTGTTCGTAAGTCGCACCTCGAGAGTCGGGGTGTGACAAAAAAACTTCGATCTCGGCATAAAACTCAGAAATCATCCGCCGATTCAATAATTACATTCATACTAAAACGGAGATTCCAAAAATGTAATCGCCGACGTTAAAATCGTCGGAAATTGAGGTAATCGGCCGGATTTCGGAGAATTGACAATGGAGCTGATGGTCCCGATACGAGTTCTGGTGTATGAGGGGGGGGGGAATACACCGGTTAGGAATTTTAAAAAATAACCCCCTGAAAATATCACAACCGAGTAAGAAGACTCAGTTGGAATCACAATTGAGTAATGATACTCAGCTGGAAGTGAAGTGCTGTGCGGAATGTGGTGGAAAGTAACAACTCGTAAAAATAACTCACGCTTTAATGCAAGGTCGGTCAATAACCAAGTCAGTTGATATGCAAAGATGCAGTTTTGATATCTTATTCGATCTTTTGATCCCTTTGCTTTGTCTAACTTGCCAACATTACAGCCGAGCGGATGCAATGGAAATCCGTCATCGAATGAAGATCAGTTTGCCGCTTATATGCATCATCAGCAAGCAACTTTTCAATTCATCCCGAAGCAGAATCTTCTAGGCCAGCCCGTTCAAGCAACGGCAATGAGAATGAAAATGAGCCGATTGATGCAGCAACAGTAGGAAAAGGATATCTTCAAGCCTTACCTAGCAATGTCTTTCCTGCCCCTTTTACTTGTGCATCTACCTCCCTAGCAAGGCCAGAAAATGAGCACAACTCTCAATTCGGTATCTCAACTGATGTAGCTCCTTACCTTCATCAAGAAGAAAACCCCAACACCCCGCCCTGGGTTGAATCTGAGCTAGCCGCGCTGAACTATACTTTGGAAGACTGTGAAGAAGCTTTGAGGGAAGCTGAACGCGAGTGTTTCGCCATTGAGGATGATAACGTCGATGAAGAAGGCCAATTTGTAGACAACATGCTTGAGGAAGAGGAAAAAGAAGAAGAAGAAGACCCTGAGGAGGAGGAAGATCCCATAGAGCACTTTGAAGTGGATTTCGATGCGGAGCAATATGACGACAATGGGTCGAGCGAAGACGATTCCTGCATGTAGAAGTGATTCAAGGAAGCCATGGAAATTTAAGTATTTTTATCATGTGTGTTTGAGAGACGAACTCTTTTTAATTTATCAGCAGTAATGTAATTTATAGTTTAAAGAACTTGCTTAATTTGAGTAGGAGAAAGGGAAATTTTCAATTGAATCCCTATTGTTTATAAGTCCTTTGAAGAGGCCGCCGTCGGGCGATATGAAAGATGAGCCTTTAGGCTATTAAAATTAATTATGAGTCTCTTGAGTTATTAATTTGAATTGAGTATATGAATATGAAAGTGATGATGTTTTATTCTGTAATTATGATTGATTGCTTGAGAAAATGATTGTCTTGAGAATATGTGATGATGATGTGAATGCTTAACGGTTACTGGAAATTGAATGAGATGCATGTATATATGAAAATTTGAAATAATGAAGTTATTTGAGAAAGTCCTTGATTTGCTTTTAATTACTTAAGTACCGATCGAGAATCGTATTCCTCCTAAAAGAGAAATATTTTCAGAATCGAGAAAGGTTCCTAACGAACTAAAGAATTGGAGTGGCTAAAGTTTTCTTGTCGTAATTTTTAGAATACCGCCAAGACGTAGAAATGTCAGAATCCCTGAAGATAACCCTGAGGGACAGCGTGACCCTACTCCGCCCCCTCCGAATGAAAGACGAGTCGAAGAGCTTTTTCTTCGTCAAAATCCCCCAACCTTCGATGGTAAAGACAGTCCAGCTGATGCTGAGGACTGGATTCGTTCCCTTGAGCGAATTTTCCGTTTTCTTTGTTGCTCCGATCGTGAACGTCTGGAGTATTGGGAAATTTAAGTAAAAGTTTTGATTGATTCCAAAACCAACTGACCCCAACCGAGTAGATGTTGCCAGATCCTAAGGTCAGTAGTTAGGCTCGCTGTTTGAGTGTTGTTAAGATTTTATCTTTACTGGTCTCTAGCTGAAGACGGCAACAAGGCTTCACTCAGATAGAACATCAGTTGTGAGGAACACAACTGAGCGTTCATCATATTAAAAAGGGGGAAGTTTCGTTCAAGTGTCAGTTCGATAGTTGAGCATAAAGATGCAAAAATCGACTAAGTATTCAAAGGAAGAAGTCTCAAGAGATAGAACATCAGTTGTAAGGAAAACAACTGAGCGTTCATCAGATGAGAAGCAGTATGGGGGAAGAGAACATCAGATAAAAGGAAATCATCTAAGCGTTCAAACCCAACTGAGAAGATACAAGGAAGACAACTGAGCGTTCAGCTTCCGAACATCAGTTGTATATTTCAACCCAGAAGATTAACAGCTTGAAGTTGAAGTCAGCTGAGAGTTTAACTGTTAATAGTCAGTTAGAACATCAGCTGAAGAACAAGTTAGTTGAAGATCGAAAGTCTTAACCGACCACTCCTTGCTGGAAGTCTGTTGTTAAGATTTGAATTTCAAAAAGGAAGTCACGTGAGGGTTTGACCGTTCAGTCATTACCCCATTTGGCCCAACACAAGGCTATCTCAGATGGAAAGCAGAAGAGCACAGATGCCATATCGGGAAAGTCTGCAGAGATGAGAGACAAGCCATCGCTTTCAAAGAACAGAGATCAACGGCTCCTCCAACGGCTAGTTAACTCTCTCCGCCTATATATATAGAGGCCTTCATTCATTCAAAAAATATACAAGACACACACGCGAGAAGAAACCAGAGAGCAAAAGAAAGAGCTATATTCTTCACGAGCTGAACTGCATTCAATCTCTTAGAACATCACTTGTTGAGAGTTCTAGAGTTAGTTAGTTTTTGTGTCTTTAGATCGAACCTTGAGAACATCACTTAGTGAGAGTTCGTAGAGTGTTAGATCATAGCTCACTTCGTGTTCGAGCTTTTACTTGGAACCCCATTTTCTTTCACCTGAAAAGGTTTTAGGATCCTACTCTTCCTGCAACTGAGTAGATAGGTTGTTTAGTACCCGAAAACTAAACTGTAAGGTTGATAAGTACCTGCAAACTTATCCTTAACGGTTGCTCAGCCCGCGTAAGCTGAGTGGTTTGTCCAGAAGAACTTGGACAGAGTTGTGTGGACTCACAACTCCCCGTGGACGTAGGAGGTTTCTCCGAACCACGTAAATTTCTGTGTGCTTGAGTTTATTCTTCAGTTATTTCCTACATTTTCAACTGTCCTTCTAACCAGCATACAAACTGATCTTAGCATTTTTAACTGTCTTGGTTCTTGACCAACCGTGCATAAAAGCGTGAGTAAATTTTAACGAGTTAATATTCCACCACATTTCGCACAGCACATCACTTCCAACCGAGTGTTTCTTACTCAGTTGTGATTCCAACTGAGCTTCCTTACTCGGTTGAGATATTTTTTAGGGGGTTGTTTTAAAAAGTTGCATCTGGTGTATTCCCCCCTCCCCCATACACCAGAACTCGTTTCAGGACCATCAAGTGGTATCAGAGCAGTGGTTCAAAAGACTACTGACTCTGTTTCACAAGGTGTGAATTCGAGGTATTTTTTTCAGTGGTCAACTGAACAGATCTAATTTTTTACGCTAGTGCATATTTGCTCACATATTTGTTCTGTTATTGTGTGCAGATGGACGTCAAGGACAAGATCGTGGTCATGTTCTCGGTAGTAAATTATACATCCTGGAGGACGCGGATGAAGAAGATCCTACTGTCGAAGCATCATAGGATGCAACAAGTACTCTCGTCCGGACCGATCATCATCAAAGAGAGAATCGCTCGTACTCCTACAAATCCCAACGATGGGGATACAGTTGTGGAGTTTGTGGAGAAGCAGCCGGAAGACTACACTCCAGTGGAAGCCAAGGTGAGCTAGTTGGATATCTGGGCTCAAAGCACGATTATGTCCACTGTTGGACAAGATTATCTTCCTTGGATTGAAGAGTGTGAGACTGCCAAAGAAATGTGGGATATCTTGGCATCGCTGAGTGAAGGAAGCGATGAGACGAAGGAGAACAAGTTCTCACATGCATGCCAAGACTTCGACAACTTTTTTCTGAGAACAGATGAAACAATTGATCAGCTAGAGCTCCGGTTTATTGACATCCTCAGAAGAATCCAGTCCATCCGAAGAGGAAAATACACACTAAGAGAAATCAATCTCAAAGTGTTGCAAGCTCTACCGGCTGAGTGGGATACCTTCACCAATATCCACGAGAGCCGAGCTGACTTTGGTGAAATGGGAACTGAAAGATTGTTCTTAATTTTAAAGGGAAATGAGTATAAGGTGAACCGAAGAAGATCTCAGTCCTCGGTTCAGACGAGTCGACTTGAGGATGTTGGTTCAGCCTCAAAGTCAGTTGCTCTTCGAGCTGACTACTCCAAATCGAGAACATCGAGGCCAACAAGATCTGCAGACACAGCTGCAAAGGAGCCAAGCAGAGAGGAACTGCAACAGAACATTTCCGCCCTGTCAAAGAAACTAGCCGACATGGACACTAGGTTCGGAGCATACAAGAGATTCTATAAGTCCAACCGAACTCGAGACAGTTCAAAGCCTGTGACCAACAGTTGCTTTGAATTCGGCAAGGAGGGACATTTCAAAGCTGACTGTCCAGACCTCTCAAAGAAAGAGAGAGAAGCGTTGAGGGCCAAGCAAGCTGGAAAGAACAAGGTCATGGTAGCAGAAGAAGTAGCTGACGACATGGACATCTTCACTGACACTGAAGATGAGGATGAGCTGACTTATACAAACAATGCCATCAGTCAGGATCAATGCCTCATGACACTTGGAACTGACCAAGATGATACCGAGGTACACTCTAATCCTGATAAGTTAAATTCTTCCAATATTTCTAACATGCAAGAATCACTGGATGAAGAGTTGGAACCCTCCTGGAGTGACTTTCAAGAACTCAGTGAGGAACTCATCAGCAATCGGTTGAGTTTAAGAGTCTTCAAGAATAGTTCTCAAAACTTGAAGAATCCTTAACCATGAAGGACGATCTGATCAAGAGTCAAACAGAGGAGATTAAGAATCTCAAGAGTCAACTGAATGCGGTCAACCGAACTAATGCTCCAACCAACGAGGAGTTGACAAAGCAGATCAAGGAGCAGGAAGAACAGTTGAAAAATCAAGAGACTCAGATCGACCAGCTGATAAAGAAGTCAGATGGACAAACCGAGCAGATAACTGTCCTCTTCAAGGAGTTGCAAATTGAGAAGGATAATCTAATCAAGCTGTATCAGTCATCCAAGATCACCGAGAATCTTATCAGTTACAGTAGACAGATCGATGACGTGTCAGGACTCGGTTATGATGTGATTAAAGATAGTGGAATTCCTCCAGCAACCTTCATCAAAGTTGTTGAGGCCAAGGTTGTCAAACCTAATCCAACTGAGTCTGAACCTCCCGAAAGTAATCCAACTTCCACTTGTCAGCAAGCTCTACCGACCAAGGCAACTACAATTGAGAAGGGAAAAGAAGTAGTTGATGGAGGACAAAATGTTCCATCGGTCGGGATATCAACCGAGGGGGAATGTTCCAAAAGTCAGAAGAGGAATCAGAGGCGTCGAAGACATAATCGCAACCGAACTCAGAATCAGAAGAGACCTCTGCATCAACCTCAGAGTCAACATCAGAAAGAATGGAACCGACCGCAGAACCGACAAGGGTTCAATCATCTGAATCAACAGCAGTTCCAACATCAGTTCAACCAAAGGTTCCAACCGAGTCAACCAACAAGGAACAGGTCGAACAACTGGAAATATTCATGCCACAATATGAACCACCAACAGGGCATGAACAGCTATAGACAACACTCAGGGAGTTGGAATCAGAATCAGCCACAAAGATTCCAACAAGGCGTCCGACCTCACAGACAAATTCAACAGGATAAGAATCGCCATCAAAACAGGGGGAAAGCCTCTCTTCCGAAAGCTCAGAATGGGAGAAATCCAACTCCTCCCAAGAAACAGAACATCACTACTAACAACAAGCCTAAGGATAACCGAGGTGTTGTTATAGTTGATGATGAAGGGAGAGTGATCTGGAATGATAAATCCATCCGAGTTTACAGGGAAAAGCAACGCACAGTTCCAGAGGGAACTGGTTCTAACCCTCCAGGACCCAACTGAAATTGGGGACCTAAGCGAGTTTCTCTTTACAGGTATAGGAGAAACAGCTGAGGAAGAATAAAGCGTCTGCAAAATGTGGGTGATGGACAGTGGATGCTCGAAACACATGACGAATCTGAAGAATTTGCTTGGAAATTTCGTGGAGAAAGAAGGTCCATCAGTTACTTTTGGTGACAACTCAAAAGGTTACACCAGAGGTTATGGTACACTTGAAACCAATCATGTTTCAATCTCTAATGTTTCTTATGTTGATGGATTGAAGCATAACTTGCTCTCCATCAGCCAATTCTGTGATAATGGTTTCTCTGTCAAGTTTGATGCACATGGTTGCAGTTAAAAATGTCGGATCAAAACAGGTGATATTGTTGGGAAATCGATCACCAACCGGGAATGTCTACTACGCTGACTGGAACAGCAGTCTTCCTGACACCTGCCTGTTATCAAAGAGCAGTTCAGATGTGAGCTGGCTGTGGCACAAAAGGCTCAACCATCTGAACTTCAAAACAATGAACCGACTTGCCAGACAAGAACTTGCAAGAGGCATACCAAACCGAGTGTTTTCAACAACACATATCTGCAGTGCATGCCAGTTGGGAAAGCTCGCTAGATCTTCCTTCCGGTTGAAGACAACTCCCTCAACCGACCGAGTGTTACAGCTGATCCACATGGATCTCTTCGGGCCAGTTACACCAAAGAGCATAAATGGCAACGAATACACCCTGGTTGTAACTGATGACTACTCAAGATATACGTGGACCATCTTCATGCACCACAAGAGTGAAACCCGAGATGAGCTACCCAAGCCGATGGATCGGATATCGAACCAATAAGAGATGAAGATCATTTCTATCCGATCAGATCGTGGAACTGAGTTTCTAAATAAAACCATCATCGAGTACTGCGAGAAGCATGGAATTACACATCAAACATCAGCAGCGCATACTCCGCAACAGAATGGAGTAGCTGAGCGAAGAAACTGAACACTGAAAGATGCAGCTACATCCATGCTAACAAGCTCAGCTTTGCCAAAGAGATTTTGGGCTAAGGCCATCAATACTGCATGCTACACTCAGAACCGGTCTCTTCTGACCAAGCGGTTGGGAAAGACACCAAACGAACTATGGAGACGCAGGAAGCCAGATATTTCTTATTTTCGCATTTTTGGTTCTAAGTGTTATATTCACAACAATGGGAAGACTCAGTTAAAAACTTTTGATGCCAAAGCTTCGAAGGGCATATTTCTTGGATATGCCGCTCGAATTAAGGCTTATAGAGTTTTCAACAACAGCTCTCGTGTTGTGGAGATAACACCTCATGTTAGTTTCGATGAATCTACTTTTGAGTGCAGAGAACAGGCTAAAGGACAACAGGGTGATCCACAAGTTCCACCTGTTCTCACAAGAATCTAGCTGAACCACTGGTATGGGCAACCGAGGATGAGGATCCATACTCCTCTAAAGATGAATGTGAAGACCCCAGCTCATCTCAAGGGGGAACTTCAGCTGATGCCTCTCCAACTGCATCGGCATCCGAAGCCCAACCGAGTCCGGTTCAAACTAATGTCAATGTTGAGGATCCAGACTCAACAGCTGATCAATCACCAGCTCTGAAGACTCCAACTCAGATCACGTAACAGCCACAGTTGGAAGAAGAAGTGTAATGCCCCGGAAATTCCTTACGATCTCAAAAATTTAAAGTTAATAAAATAAATGGCTTTGCATGCCTAAGTTTACGATTTTGAATTCTAAGACTAACGGTCGAATCCGTTTCTAAAAATAAATTACGGAAGTCAGCTAGACGACTACTGTATTTAGTGTTAGCGCGTACGAAAAGTTTTTAGTTCGTGAACTCAGAACGGAAAACTGTCTGATTTTTTACATTCACGAAATCGCGATACGAACTCGCCCGAGAAAGTTCATTTTTATGATTTTCCGGACAAAACTCGGACTGTGTCGTCTCGAGTTTTTGTCGGAATTAATTTTATAAATTTTATTTTCCGATTAAGTTTTATACGTTAGAATTTTTGGACGAATCGGAACGTGACGATTTTGTGCCGAGCTACGTTTTTCGTCGTTCGATTTCCGTAACGTCGTATCGCGTTGGAAAAGCGCGTATTTTCCCTCCCTTCCCTCTCATAGCCGATCTCTCTCTCACTTTAGCAAGATATTTCATCTTTTATATAGTTTTTACTTTTCACCTACTACTATTACTAACACTATTCAAACCTATATACCTTTTTAACCTAAAGTAATATCTTATAACCAAATTAAATCTCACATCTCCTCCCTCCCTCAACCCCATTTTGGCAGCCCCTCCCCTCCTCTCTCCCATTCTTCTTCTTCCTCCATTGTTGAAGAAAGCTCCAAGTTCTTGAAGAAGAAATCACACAAGTCCTCATTCATCCATCAAAACCTATTACTTCCTTTGTTAAATCTCAAGGTAATCCTCTCCTCTATGCTTCTATCCATCCATCATCCATTTCTTTTTATGAAATGCCATATTTATCTATACTTATGATTATGATTTCGGCATCGTGCCCACTAAGTACTTTTGTACTTAGCCCTGCATTGTTTTCTAAATGTGCAGGTTGAAGCGACGTGAGCGGCAACGGTTGAAGTTGAGTTGAAAAGATAGGATGCTTTAGTTAGGACTCTTCCGCTGCCAAACTCTAAGTCTTTTGAGAACTTGTCTATTGAACAAAACTCTGTAGTATAAGTCTATAAACTTGAACTTAGTTACTATCCTGTACTTTTGTCGAGTAATCACTCGTGATTAACTCTTTCTTTGTTATGTTCAAGTCTTGTTCATTGATCGTTTGATGTCTTTTATGTATGTTAGTCAGTTAGCCCCCTTCTTCCCCGCTTCTTTAATCCAACCCCAGTCGCACCCCGGCTTCAGCCGTCCCTCGGAATTTGGGGCTGTGACAGAGTGGTATCAGAGCAAGGCTTGCTTCCTGCTCTGATTATGAGTCAATTTTCTAGTATGGGTCATTTTTTTTTATTGATACCACAGAGTGGTATCGGAGCAGGTTCGTTTTCTGCTCTGGTCATAAGTCATTTCCCCAGTATGAGTTATTCTTTTAGTAATACCACAAAGTGGTATCTGAGCAGAAGTTCGTTTTCTGCTCTGGATGCGAGTCAGTCTTCTAGACTGAGTCATTCTTTCAGTAATACCACCAAGTGGTATCGGAGCAGTAAGTTGTTTCCTGCCCCGGTTATGAGTCATCTTTTTCTAATACGAGTCATTCTTTCTAGTAATATCACAGAGTGGTATATACAAGTCTTCCTTCGAATAATAGTATAGAGTATTCATTTGTACTCTATATCGAGTCTTCTTTCGAGTCATGAGACAGGGTATTTGTATATACTCTAGATCAGAGTCGTCTTTCCAAGTATAAGATGAGAGTTAGACTACAATACTAAGATTGAGAACGTAGATGTCAACTCAACCGCCCGCTACGTCGACTCAACAAGTAAAAGGAAAGAATTTTATGATGTGATTTCTTTTAAATAAGAAATTTTATGAGCAAGTATTCAATAAAAAAAATTGAGAATGAGAATGAGTTGTGTTTTGAAAATAAGAATTTTACATAAGGTATAAAAATTATACTTCATACCTTATGTGATTATGAGATAGTACAAGTACTATCTTATGTGAAATTATTTGCGCAATGATTTCCTTTTTATGAAAAATTATGCGGATACAAGAATAAAGTCGGATTTTAGGGATTTTTCCCGGTTCAATGAGAACGTAGACTTGAAACCTAAGAACTTTCCGGTTCTTCGAGAACTTAGACGTTTTTAAGAAACGTTATTTAGGAATGATTTCGAAAGGAGATCCCCAACGCGAGAAGGACTTCTTCTGATGAATGTCACATGCGTTAAGTGACATGAATACAGATTTGGCAAAGTCGAAATCTGTTTTAAAAATCCGAACTAGAGTTTCCTGCGAGGAAAAAGAAATAAAATGAAATAAAAATGATTCGATAAATCGTGATAGTAAACGAAGGGAGCAATTGGACGTTTGAGAAGCTTTTGGCTTCGAGTTAAGAAGGATATGAACGAGACGACGAAGATCGAGTAAATAGAATCAAAGCTAAACAAAATAAGTGAACGTTACTTACGTGTAAGTAATTAAATGACGTCATTTCGTGTCACGTCATTTCTTTTTCTTCTCGTTTCGTGTTTCAATAGGGTTCGCCTTGAACGAACTTTACGAAGAAAAATCGTATAGATTATTAGGAGTCGAGCACGAAGCTTGATTAAAAATTTTCCATCGATCGCCCGATTCTAGCGACGATAACTGGAACTTAGTTTTCCATAAAATTATTCTTAAGTTATATTCCTTTTTCTTTTGGAATTTAATTCCATATTTTGTCTTTGAGCGACGACTACAACTAGTACGAATACTAAGAGTCGTAAACGACAAATTCTTTCGTAAATAGGTGTTACTTTTGAATAAGTAACATGAACGAAGTAAACGTACTTTGTTTTAATAAGTGAGAGTCGTTAAGAAATGTGTTGAGAAAGAAATAAAGAATTAAAATGAATAGAAAAATTTGGTAAAATAAAGAATGGAAATAAAAATCTTGATTTCTTTTAATTATGTATGTTGTTTAAGTGCAATTTCTTGAATTGCTAGAAGTTTTGATAAATGGTTGACTTAGGTGATGAAGTTACAATTGAATAAGGAATATTCATTTTGTAATTTAAGTTTTTCGTTGAGATAAGTTATTTTCCCTACCTGTTACTGATCCGTGTTTCCTTAAAACTTTTGTAGGATGGCTAGGACTCGTGTTACGGCTCGGAAGAGCCAGCCTTTGGCCTCGTGCGAGCGCACTATAGTAGACATGCTGCAGGATGAGTACTACGAGTTCGATGTAGACTACGGAGAGGAGGACGTAGGACAGATTGTTAGTAACTTTTCTTCAGTTTGCTACCCAGTGCGACACTTGATCCGGGAGAGTCAGGCGATTCTAGACCTGATTGTTCACCTACCGGACGAGTGGCGCGGTTGGGCGCACCGTGCGGCGTGGTACTTCTTAGGGATTTTCGACGACGACACTGAGCCGACCGGCAACTACACCGGATTCGCCCTATTTGTGCACAGGCGCTTCTTTGAGAGCAGATTCATGCTTCCAATCCCATTAGAGTCACACCTTCCCTACAGTCAGTTTCCAGCAGAGACAGAGCCAGAGCACCTCGACTTAGACCCAGAGTTTGCCGCCCTGTTAGAGTTGCCACCAGACGGTGTACCGAGTGAGGAGGAGGACGCAGAGTCCGAGCAGTTTGAGGAGGATGCAGAGTCCGAGCAGTTAGAGGAGGACGCAGAGTTAGGACAGTTAGGGGAGGATGAGGAGACAGTAGTTACACCAGAGTCACCACCAGTTGGTCAGCAGATCGAGGAGTTGATCCCATGGCCGGGATTCGTGGAGGTTGACGCTGAGACAGCCGCGCTGTTAGGGTTGTCTTCACCTTTTGTGCCAGACGTTTGTGTTAGAGTCAGGGGACCGTTGGAGACGAGACTGTACAAGGAGGAGCCAGACTACCGAGAGACCGACGCGGAGCTTGCCGCCTTGTTAGAGTTACCTTCTCCACTTACGCCGCTCGAGGAGATCTGTGCGAAGTGGGGAATAGTCAGAGAGCAGATAGAGGCAGGACCGTCCAGGGTCCGTTCTAGAGAGGAGTTCGAGTCAGGTTCAGGTTCAGTTCCCGAGCACCTTCTTCCCCTGAAGAAGCGTGCGATAGAGGTCAGCGAGGACTACTTGGTTTCCGACCTGGAGGAGACGGTTTCAGAGGCACCCTCGCCCACCCTGCTTACACTTTCTGACGGTTCTACTCTGAGGGTGGACGAGGCACTACAGCTTGTTTTTGGTTCAGAGTCCGAGGACGAGGATCCGGAGGAGGACCCGGAGGAGGATCCGGACGAGGATCCGAAGGAGGATCCGGAGAAGGACCCAGAGGAGGACTCTTAGGGTTTTTGCAGGCCATAGGGGGTAGTTTTTGGACTCGACTGCAGTTTAGTTGAGCAGAGCGTTGTAGACGCGGGTAAATATCAGTAGTAGTAGTAGCTCTTTATCCTGTATAGAGTCGGATCAGTAACTAGTTAGTTTTTGTAGTACTCTAGCGGATACAAAATTTTATGAATCGTTTTCGTTCTAGTACTTCTAGTAGGTACGGAGTTGCAGCTTGATAGTGCACCCGGTAAATAGTAGGCAGTCAGCCTAGTTTAGACTAATAGTAGTCTAACCTTTTTGTATAAGTCCTCGTTGGAGGCAGAATTAATATTCTTTTTTGATGTATATATATATACATGACCCGTGAAGAGGGTTTTTAATCACCAGCAAAATTTCTTATGAATTGTGTAATTAAAATCGGAATGTCAAATGAACTTGTGTATCGAGGAATTGAGTTTAACTTGAAAGTTAAAAGATTAATGAAATAATATCGGAGCTATGTTCGATATGTGGTTCTGTGAACTCGATTAAGTTGAGAACGAGCTAGTAAGTACCAAGAGTAATTAACAGAAAAGAACTAATGAGAATTTCAATTTTTTCTTAGACCAAAGAAAATGCCGCCGAGAAACGTTAACAACAGGAGAGGTCGAGGACCTGGAAGGCCGAGAGGACGTGGTAGACGTCAGCCGGAAAACAACAGAGAATAGGAGTATGAGCAGAATGCTACCCCATCCCCATCTCCATCCCCATCACCACCCCCATCACCACCACCTCCACCACCGCCCCGTAGAGATATAGAGGATCTTTTCCTCAAGAGGAACCCTCCGATGTTCAATGGAATGGGTAGCCCTAGCGATGCTGAGCTATGGGTGAGATCTACCGAGAAGATTTTCAAGCTCCTCAGATGCACTGATGAGGAGAAAATGCTTTGTGTCGCATTCCAACTGACTGGATCGGCAGATTACTGGTGAGAAGCGAGACAGAAGGTGATTCCCACAGAGCATCTGGCTCGTTTTACATGGGAAGAGTTCAAGGAGATCTTGTTTGATAAGTACGTCCCCAAGACGTATAGGGCACAGAAGGAAGCCGAGTTTTATAATCTGAAGCAAGGAAAGCTGACCGTGCCTGAATATGATGCCATGTTTTGCGAACTGTCAAGGTATGCGCCGACATTGGTCGATACTGAAGAGAAGCTATCCAAGAAATTTCAAGGGGGTTTACGACATGAGTTGGGAATCGCGTTAGCTAGTCATGGAGGACTAGGCTATACCGATATTTTGGGAAGAGCACTAGAAATGGAGGCTGTCGTGCCTGATGAGAAGAAGATTGTACCAACTGCATCAGCACCAGCGCAGAATCAGAACCGAGGCTACTATAACAGCAATAGTAGCAACTATCAGGGTAAGAGAAAATGGAACGGAGGAGGTAGCGGAGGCTACAATCAGGGTTATAACAACCAGGGAGGTCAGAGAAAGGGAAACCAGCAGGGATATCAACAGCCTGGCCAGAACAACAACAACAACAACAACAACAGCAACAAGAGGCCGTGGCAGGGAAACAACCAATCAGGGTTGTTTATTCAGGGGAATAAGCAGAACTCGCCGTGGAAGGGTAACAATCAACAGAACTAGCCGCAAGGGCAACAGAGAAATTTCAACCAGGGAGCAATTAACCCAGGGAGGGTTACCATCCCCGTTTGCCCGAAGTGCAACCGAGCCCATCCCGGAGTCTGTCAGATAGGCACCCCCAACTGTTTCAACTGTGGATAGAAGGGGCACATGAAAAGGGATTGCCCGAAGCCGCTCCAAGCCGTACCTCTCCGAGCCATTCAAGCACAGCCGCAGCAGTCGCCAATGAACCAACAACAGTTTCAGCAGCATGCACAGCAGCAACAGGATGCAAGGGCATGCGCTATCAAACAGGGTGGTCAGCGCAAAGGAAAAGGCAATCTCGCAAGTATGGAAAAACTCAACAACATCCCCATTAAGATACTGTTTGATACTGGCGCATCGCATTCTTTCATTGCTGGCTCGTGTGCCGATAACTTAGACATCCGGCTTGTAAGAGCTGCACAATCTATGAGAGTAGCCACACCTTCAAGAGAGATCACTACTTCTACTCATGTTTGCTCTAACCTAGAACTAGAAATCGGAACTCATAAGGTTATAGCGAACAACTTAAATGTTATGATAATGTGGGATGTAGATATAATCCTAGGAATGGATTGGTTGTCAGAGAATTACGCCACAATTCTCTGCAACGAGAGAAAAATCTCTTTTCAACCCCCGAGAAAAGAACCGACCGAATTCCACAGAATTTCAATGGGTAGAGGCGTACCAATTATATCAGCCCTCCAAGCCACGAAACTTATGAAGAAGAAAGGTACCACAACTTATCTTGTGTACCTAGTCGGAGAGCCAGGAGCCGAGAAGACCATCCAAGACGTAAAAGTTGTGAATGAATACGAAGATGTCTTTCCGGAAGTGCTACCACGATCGACTTAGAACCAGGAGCAGCTCCTAAGTCTAAAGCCCCATACAGGATGGCACCGAAGGAACTGGAAGAGCTCAAAATCCAGTTACAGGAATTACTAGACCTTGGTTTTATTAGGCCAAGCGTCTCACCTTGGGGAGCACCCGTGCTATTTGTTAGGAAAAAGGACGGATCGATGAGAATGTGCATCGATTACCGAGAACTAAACAAGATAACGCTCAAGAACAAATATCCCTTGCCAAGGATCGAGGATCTGTTTGATCAGCTCAAAGGTGCAGGAGTTTTCTCCAAGATAGATTTAAGGTCAGGGTACCATCAGCTCAAGATCAAACCTGAAGACGTACCAAAGACCACTTTTAGAACCCGATATGGCCATTACGAATTTTTAGTGATGCCATTTGGTTTGACCAACGGTCCAGCCGTATTCATGGATCTTATGAATAGAGTCTTCCACCCCTACTTGGACAAATTCGTTTTAGTATTCATCGACGACATCCTCGTTTACTCTAAGAATGAGACGGAGCACGAGGAACATCTACGGATAGTGTTGGAAACACTAAGAACTGAGAAACTCTACGCCAAATTCAGTAAATGCAAATTTTGGCTGCAGGAAGTTATGTTCCTTGGGCACATAGTATCGGCAGAAGGAATCAAGGTGGATCCAGCCAAGGTAGAAGCAGTGCACGACTGGAAGTCGCCAACGAGTCAGAATGAGATCAGAAGTTTCTTGGAATTAGCCGGTTATTACAGAAGGTTTATTGAGAGATTCTCTACAATCGCTCCCCCGATGACGCAGCTACTCAGGAAGGATACCAAATTTAAATGGACGGACGAGTGCGAGAAAAGTTTCCAGACGCTCAAGGAGAAGTTAACCACAGCGCCAGTACTAGCACTTCCAGACACAAACAAAGAGTATGTGGTTTACACCGACGCATCGAAAAATGGATTAGGTTGTGTCTTAATGCAAGATGGACGAGTGATAGCTTATGCTTCACGACAACTTCGACCTCACGAAATTGAGTACCCAACCCACGATTTAGAACTCGCAGCCGTAGTGCATGCGTTAAAGATTTGGAGACACCATCTCTATGGTGTAAGAGTTGAGATATTCACCAATCACAAGAGCCTGAAGTACTTTTTCGAGCAAAAAGAACTGAACGTGAGACAAAGAAGATGGCTCGAATTAGTCAAAGATTATGACTGCGGAATCAACTATCATCCAGGAAAGGCTAATGTGGTAGCAGACGCATTGAGTCGCAAGGCTCCAACGAAGTTAGGATGCCTTTTTGTAGAAGAAGAAACTTTAGTACGAGAATTCGAGAAGATGGATATCAGAGTGCTTGACACGCCAGCTACGATAACAAGTCAGATCGCAGCATTAGAAGCTACACCAGATTTGAGAGAAAGAATCATCAGTGCTCAGAGAAAAGACGAGTTAATGGAAAAGTTACGAGTGAGGATAAGAACTGATAAACCAGAAGGATATTCTGAAGCTCCAGACAATGCGATACTTTATGAAGGCAGGATTTGTATTCCTGATGACAACAACGAATTGAAGAACGAGATCTTGAGTGAGGCTCACGATACGCCTTATACAGCACATCCAGAAAGTACGAAAATGTACCAAGATTTGAGAAGAAACTTTTGGTGGAATGGAATGAAACGAGACGTTGCCTCGTTTGTAGAAAGATGTCTAGCATGTCAGCAAGTTAAGGCTTTACATCGACGACCATATGGATTGCTACAACCATTGGATGTCCCAGAATGGAAATGGGAAGGCATAGCTATGGATTTTGTCACAGGCCTACCTAAGTCAAGAAGAGGAAACACAACAATTTGGGTGATAATAGATAGGCTTACAAAGTCAGCGCACTTCTTACCGATTAAGATTACCTATGGATCAGAGAAATTAGCTCAGTTGTATGTCAAAGAGATTGTACGTCTGCATGGAGTACCGAGGGTCATAGTATCAGATAGAGATGCCAAATTTACCTCAAGATTTTGGATTACGATGCAGAAAGAATTGGGGACAGAGCTTAATTTCAGTACAGCGTTTCACCCACAGACAGATGGGCAGTCAGAGAGAACGATTCAGATTTTAGTCGACATGTTGAGGACAGTAGTTTTGGACCGAGGCGCGAATTGGGAAGAAATTCTACACTTAGTCGAATTCGCTTACAACAACAGCTATCAGGCCACGATAGGAATGGCGCCGTTTGAGGCTTTGTATGGAAGAAAATGTAGATCACCGCTTTATTGGGACGAAGTAGGTGAGAGAAAGAACCTAGGCCCAGATGCGATTAATGAGATGATTGAGATAGTTCGGCAGATTCGAGATAGAATGAAAGAAGCCCAAAGCCGACAGAAATCTTATGCTGACGATCGTCGAACCAATCTTGAGTTTGAAATAGGAGATAAGGTTTTCCTTAAGATATCACTGACCAAAGGAATCTTTAGGTTCGGAGTTAAGGGTAAGCTAAGAGCCAGGTTTATAGGACCTTATGAAATTCTCGAGAGAATAGGACCCGTCGCTTATAGATTGGTCTTGCCGCCAAGTCTAGGAAGCGTTCACAACGTTTTTCACGTTTCTCAGTTGAGAAAATATGTTTACGATCCTAAGCACGTCATTAGTCAGCAAGACGTAGTTCTTGAATCTGACCTAAGCTATGAAGAGAAGCCGATATCGATTCTGGATAGAAAAGTCCAAGAATTAAGAACCAAATCGATACCGATCGTTAAAGTGCTGTGGAACCACCACGGGCTAGAAGAAGCCACGTGGGAACTCGAGGAGAAGATAAAGGAGCGATATCCTCATCTTTTTGCAGAAGGTATGCAAATTTCGGGACAAAATTTTTCGTAAGGGGGATAGGATGTAATGCCCCGGAAATTCCTTACGATCTCAAAAATTTAAAGCTAATAAAATAAATGGCTTTGCACGCCTAAGTTTACGATTTTGAATTCTAAGACTAACGGTCGAATCCGTTTCTGAAAATAAATTACGGAAGTCAGCTAGACGACTACTGTATTTAGGGTTAGCGCGTACGAAAAGTTTTTAGTTCGTGAACTCAGAACGGAAAACCGTCTGATTTTTACATTCACGAAATCGCGATACGAACTCGCCCGAGAAAGTTCATTTTTATGATTTTCCGGACAAAACTCGGACTGTGTCGTCTCGAGTTTTTGTCGGAATTAATTTTATAAATTTTATTTTCCGATTAAGTTTTATACGTTAGAATTTTTGGACGAATCGGAACGTGACGATTTTGTGCCGAGCTACGTTTTTCGTCGTTCGATTTCCGTAACGTCGTATCGCGTTGGAAAAGCGCGTATTTTCCCTCCCTTCCCTCTCATAGCCGATCTCTCTCTCACTTTAGCAAGATATTTCATCTTTTATATAGTTTTTACTTTTCACCTACTACTATTACTAACACTATTCAAACCTATATACCTTTTTAACCTAAAGTAATATCTTATGACCAAATTAAATCTCACATCTCCTCCCTCCCTCAACCCCATTTCGGCAGCCCCTCCCCTCCTCTCTCCCATTCTTCTTCTTCCTCCATTGTTGAAGAAAGCTCCAAGTTCTTGAAGAAGAAATCACACAAGTCCTCATTCATCCATCAAAACCTATTACTTCCTTTGTTAAATCTCAAGGTAATCCTCTCCTCTATGCTTCTATCCATCCATCATCCATTTCTTTTTATTTTTCTTTGGATCGAAAATTTAGGGATGATGAACTAGATGTTTTGATCTTCGATTAGTGAAATTAGTTGTGATTAGATGTGAATTCTAGGATTGAAATTGAAGAAAAATCAAAAGCCCTAATTCTATGTAATTACCGAATTTTAGGGCATTTGTGTAGGTTGATGGAATTCTTCAATTGATGTTAAATTCATGCTTAGGAAGTGTTTAATTAGTGATTATAACCAAGAGAAATCGAAAGCCCTTTGTTTGATTGAAATCAATTTAGGGTTTAGGGTTTGAAATTGGGGATTTTGCATGTTAATGTGTAATTGGACTTGAATTGATTAATTGATGTTATAGTAGGATGATTAAGAGTTAAATGATGTTAATTGATGAAGAAAAACACCCTCTTAATCTATGTATTAAAACCGAAAATAAGTAGAAAATTAGGGGTTTTCATGTGTTTGATTTAGATGATGTTTGGTTGATGGAATAAGGTTGTAATTGGTATTAATTGTTGATAGGAATTTATTTGAGAATTTTCTAAAATTATTTTGTGGGATGTAAGAGATGAAGAACTCGTCGTAAGTTGAAATATAGTGTTGATGTGAAGTGATTATATGCATGAAAGTGATTCTAGTTAGATGTTGTTTAATGACGTAAAATTTGAACGAAATCCGACAACTTTGAAAATTGCGTAAGAGACAAACAATTAGACGTAATTAATAACTGAGAAGTCGAATGAGAATTCTAACTTGATAATATCGTTTATGATGGACTTGGGAATAACTTTGTAGTTGATGTCATGAGCTTTCGAGCTAATATAATATGAGCTATAGTGATAGTCGAGAACTAGAACGAGAATTGATAACTTGTTGGTTTAGTACTTGATAGTTGAAAGCCGACGTTTAGAACGTCGTGCTATTGGACGAGTTTTGAGAAGGAGTTCATCACTTACGGGAGTATGTGTTGACTGCCTTGAGGGTCCAGTTTCTTAAGAAATCGAATTCGATAACTTAGAACGAACCTAAGAAGTTATACGTCGATTCTATCGAGCAACTAGGGTTAGCGCGGCAGTTTTGCGACCCTCGCCGGAAACTGTAATAACTTCTAGCTCGTTTATCGGATTTGCGATCCGTAAATTGGAGCGTAAACTAGACATCCCAAACTTTCAATAGGTACAGGGCTAATCCCCTGTTTCCAGATCCCCTGTTCTGGGCAGTCCCCAGAGTTACTGTAATGTGCAGTGAAATTTCAGTTTTCATTCTTCTAAGTTGTTTCGTTCGCAACTTAGTTTCTTTCGATCGTTTAAGCCGTAATAACTAACGACTATCTTCCTACTGACCCTAGAGTCAAGAAAGGAGCCTTGAGTGCTAAATGAGACAAGACCTTACCTCTTATCCGGTCAAGTAAAGAAGTTTAGTTAAGCGAGAAATTGCTTAAGTCGTATAATGAACTAAAACATAAATTTCCTAAGTCGATTCTTTCCAACTTAGTTCCTTATGATCTTTTAAGTCGTTTTAAGCTATCGACTACCCTCTCTACTGACCTAAGATTCGAGTATGAGACCTTTCGAGTTCTAAACGGGATTTGTATGAGTCTCGTTCCCGTTTAAGTAAAATGAATCTAGTAAGCGTGCAAATGCCTAAAGAATGAAACGACTAAAACTTTTTTCGAGTTTCTTTGATCAATTTTCTTTTACGAATCGATTTTAAGTATTATTATTTTACGATGAAGGAGGAAGCCGCAGTAAAGAAAGGATGGAAGATCCGAAGATTGGAAGCTAGTACTTCTTAGTTCTGTATTACAAGGTGGGCTTTTAATACAAAATAAAACGAGCAATGCTCGGAAAGTCTTTCTTTATCGCTTTGATATCTGTGTTTTCAAAGTGATAATTATGGTATGAACTGTTTTATGTTTTATGTGAGTTCTCTTGTACCTATCTGAGTTAGCATTCGTGTTTTCCAGATTTAGGGTTAATCTAACTAGGTTAACTAACGATCGGCTCTGAGTTAGCTGCTAAGTGCTTTCCAGAGTTAGTGCACTTTGTAACCTGTGGTGTATGTAATATCCTGTTGAGGGGTACCAGCCACGGTGAATGAGATTTGGTCAAGATTGAACGTAACATACCAGAAAAATGTCTGCAAGCTAATTTGAGAAAATAGTCAGAAAATGTTTAGTAGACACGGGTTCTTTTCAATAAAACCCCGATGTGCTACAATTATGAAATGCCATAATTTCAAGCAAGCTGGAGATGTTGCCATGATATCTTGCTTTGTAGCTGATGTGCCAGAACCGAAGAATGTTGGGGAAGCTCTCAACTGTGTTTACTGGACAACAGCCATGCAAGAGGAACTGAATGAATTTCTACGCAACTGTGTGTGGGAGTTGGTAGAAAGACCAAATGGTGTCAAAGTCATTGGATTAAAATGGATTTTCAAGAAAAAAAGAGACGCCATTGGATTCATAGTGAAGAATAAGGCAAGGTTGGTAGCTCAAGGATATTGCCAACAAGAAGGAATCGATTTCGAGGACTCCTTCGAGCCGCTTGCAAGGCTGGAAGCCATCCGAATCTTTCTAGCCTATACCGCACATCACAAGTTCAAGGTATATCAGATGGATGTGAAGTGTGCATTCCACAACGGAGATATCAAGGAAGATGTATATGTTGAACAGCCTCCCGATTTTGAAACTGGAGATGGAAGAGTGTACAAGTTGAAGAAAGCTATCTATGGACTAAAGCAAGCACCGAGGGCTTGGTATGACACTCTTTGTGGTTTTCTTCTGAACTCAGGTTTCAAACGAGCGTCAGTTGACACAACCCTGTTCACCATCAAAGTTGGAGATGACATTCTTGTTGTGCAAATCTATGTTGACGACATCACATTCGATTCTAAGTTGGAGGAACTGTGTAAAAATTTTCAAATCTCATGAAGGAGAAGTTCGAGATGTCGATGATGGGCGAGATGAATTATTTTCTTGGGCTACAAGTGAAGCAGTCAGAAAAGGGCATCTTCATCAATCAGTCCAAATATACAAAAGAGCTCATCACCAAATTCGGATTGCAGACAAGTAAGACAACAAGGATCCCGATGAATACTAACTGGAAAATTGAACCTGGAACTGAGGGAAAGCTCGTGGATGCTAGTAAGTATAGAGGGATCATCGGTTCTTTGCTCTATCTAACTGCCAGTCGGCCAGACATATCTTACGCGGTTGGAGTGTGTGCCTGGTTCCAAGTTCAACCAAGGGAAGCACACATGTTGGCAGCAAAGAACATCATCAAGTATCTGAAGGGTACAGTCAATGTTGGACTGTGGTATCCAACTGACGACAATATTCAGCTGGCCGGATACTCAGATGCAGATCTAGCCGGAGATTTGTTGGACAGAAAGTCTACTTCTGGACACTGTCAGTTCATAGGAAGCAAGCTGGTTTCATGGTTCTCCAAGAAACAAGCATGTGTTGCCACTTCTACAACCGAGTCAGAGTATATGGCTGCCGGAAGCTGTTGCATGCAAGTGTTATGGCTCAAGCAACAACTGAGAGATTATGAAGTTTCAACTGGACAGGTTCCCATTCATTGTGATAGCTCAAGTGCCATTGCTATCTCTCTGAATCCTGTTCACCACTCTCGGACAAAGCATATCGACATCCGTCATCATTTTATCCGAGATCATATTGAGAAGAAGGATGTATCCATGGAGAAGATTCCAACTGAGATTCAGAGAGCTGATATCTTCACCAAATCTCTAGCTGAAGCACGGTTCAAGATGTTATGTGACCTCCTTGGACTGTTGGATCCATCAGATGAGGAGTCAACTGAGGAAAAGAGATAGATATCCATCTGAGGGGGAAGCTTAGATGAAGGGGGAATCTCAGATGCGGATCGCCAACTGAAGACATCAGACGTCAGCTGAACAGATGAACTTGAGTCAGTTGATGGTATGCCGATCAGATGCAGATTGCCAACCGAAGAAATCAGACGTCAGCTGAACAGACGAACTCGAGTCAGCTGATGGTATGCCGCAACATGGGAACTCGGCAACATCAGCTGGCAGGTAACATTTATAGCTGAAGGTGTTATGTTCTTAAATGAGAATATTTGAAATAAATTCGAACATTCCTGAGCTAGTCAGTTACATTAAAATAGCCATCATGTCGCATTAAATGTAAAGTACGGCTGAACATCCATAGCCTAATTTATAGTGCGACTGGGCTAACAAGATAAACTGTACACCTTTTCACGCGCGGGTTGGAACTCGGTACATGACGTCAAGTCAAAGATAGTCAACAGTCGCGTGATCTCAGCCGTTGATGGATTCGCGCCATTTAACCCCAGCCGTCGATCTCTACCTAGTCAAAAACCTATATAAGGCGAAAAATCAGGAAGAAATCTCCTACTTTCCTCATTCGTGTCTATCTTCTATAACTGTTCATCGTCTTCCCAGATTTTGTCTAACTATTTTCTGCAAAAGATTTCCCTTACTTCTTCCTATATATTCCTTTTGCAGTGATCATAAATGGCACCCAAAAGTAAGAAAATGACTTCATCTGGATCTTCCCTTGTCCCTACCTCATACGAAGAATCATTCGACATGCTGGTGTCGAAGATCCACTTCGAACAGATCCTCTCCGATGAGGAATTGGAGTCGCCGGTGTTGGCTCCCCTGGCCAATACTCTCAGAGAGAATGGCCTTCTGGAATGGGCCAAGCTTTGCCCCTCCCACTTGCTCAGGCGACAGGTCGGGGAGTTCTACGTCAACCTGAATGCCTCCCTTGACAGCACAGAAGGAGTCTCAACGGAAGTGACATGTCGGCAATGAGACGTTCCGGCTAGGACCATTCGCTGCATCACCTTCCCCATCGACGTTTCCGATGCCCTTCGCTACATCATTCCCGTGAACCACACAGCCACAGAACTTCTTGAGAGCATAACCGACGAGCACGTCGATGAGTTTCTGCAGAATGCTCTGATCGAGCCGGAGAAGTTGAGGAGCAACATGTAGAGGACGAAGCTGAAGCCAGAACATCGCCTGCTATTCGATGTTGTTTCTAAGGTGGTGTTCGGTTACAGTGGAGCCTTCGGCGACATCAGCCGACCCAAGTTGAAGCAGTTGGTGGCTTTGGAGCACCAACACCAGATCAACTGGTTTCAATACTTCCTGAACCAGTTGATGGTGGAGAAGTCGAAGATCTCCGAGACAACATCCGAGTCTGGAGAGAAGCTGTTGAGTGTGAAAGGGACGCTCAACTTTGGCTGCAAGATCTCAGCCCTGATCTTGCTCGCGACCAAGGATCGCAACATGGTCTGGAATGACTTTGAGGAGACGCCGGTTAAGAAGTTGCTGCTGTTCCCAACAACGAAGAAGGCACAGGAGGTGCTTAGGAGTGTGTACACTCCGAAGGAGAAGAAGGAGGTTGGAAAGTCTGCTGAGTCCATAGCTGAGGGGGAACCAGCTGTCGCTCGCCCCGCCAAGTCCAAAGCTGCACGCCGACGAGCTGAGTTGGAGAAGGAAACAGCTGAGGAGCCTGCCCAGAAAAAGCTGAGGGTACGGTTCAAGAAGTCGGTTAAGAAGCTAGCTGATGTGCCAGCTGATGAGCCAACTGAGGTGCCAGCTGATGAGTCAGCTGAGGAGCCAGTTGAGGTACCAGCTGAGGAGCCAGCTGAGGAGCAAGCTCCAGCTGAGGAGGAGGCACCGGTTGAGTCGACACCTGCTGAGGAGCCTTCCGAGTCCAGCCGCTCAGCTGAGGCCGCCACGTTCGAGATCATCCCTCGAGCCACCGGAGCTGACAAGGCTGACGGAATGGAGACGGATTTGACGTCAGATGCTTCTTCCTCATCTGAGGACGTTGAAGACGTTCCCACCTTCCCCACGGCAGGAGTTGATGTCGTACCGCCCCCAGAGCCTTTTGCTCTTTCTACCCAACCAGAGCCAAATGTTCCGAGCACCTTGCTCGATGCCAACATTGTGACCGCTCCTTCGGCCAATGTTAAGGAAACAATTGAAACCCCCCTCCCAACCGAATCCAATATTCTGAGCTCCCAGCTCGATGCCGATGTTGCGACCGACTCTTTGGCCAACATTGATGAACCTTTTGAACCTTTGCCATATGATCTTTCCCTATCCCCAATAAATGAAGAAGATGACCTTCAGGCAGTTGCTCTGGAGCACGAGGGCAGGGTGGCCTACTGCTTCCAAAAACTGCTAGGCATGTTCTCTGAGGCTCGCAACATGCCAATCTTCGCCACTCTGGGAACCGAGCTCTTATACCAGTTCCACCTGATCTTCAGCCATTGGTACGTCAAAGAAGATACGATCAGGGTGTAGAGCTGGGACAGGCTGAAGTCAGATGAGTCCCGCATCCGAGCCTACTTCAACTACTCCAACCTGGAGGTGGCTTACAACAACCGGATTGCGCTGCTCACTTGTCGGCTGGACCAGAGCAGAGCTGAAGAGACTGACACAAGGGAGGCAGCTGGACAGGAGTGCATTGACTTCCTCGACAACATGCTGATCAAGTCAGCTGACTTCCTTCAGGATGTGGATGCAGCCGCCGCAGCAGCGAAGGAAGAAGAAGAAGAACTGAAGCTGTACCTGGCCAACCGACAAGCCATGGTCACAGTTGAGCCTCTAGCTCTGATTGCACAAGCCCCTCAGGCGGATCAGCCAGCTCCCTCCTCTGACGAAATCTGTGAGCTGATTGCTGAGAGGGTGAACCAATTGAGGACCGAACTGCTTGCCAACCTCCAGCAACAAAAAGATGACCAGCTGAGGGTGTTGGAAGCGCAAGAAGTGAAGAACTAGCAACTGGTGGAGGAGAATGTTGCAATGAAGACCAAACTGGAAGAATTCTCCTCCTCCACCAGTCAAGAAATGTCGGAGTTGAAGTCCACTCTGTTGGGATTGAAGTCGGAACTGAACGTGTTCAAATCCTTGGCCGACTCCAATCTTGCCAAGTCCCAACAGCCACAAGATGCTGAATGGAAGTCTCGCTTCGAGTCTTGATGGGCTGAGTTCGTGGCTTTTCAAGCTGAGGTCATCGAGAACCTCTTTGCCTTGAAGAAAGCCGAACAAGAACGCCAGGACTCGGATCTGGCGAAGAAGGTAGAGCTCGAATGCGCGGTCGATGAACTCTTCAACCGCATCAAACTTGCCGAACAACAACTCACCTCTCTGGATGGTTCAGTAGCAAGCCTTGTTGCTGATGCCAAAAAGGGGGAAGAGAAGGAGACGGAGGTTGAGGTGCAGGAAGAAGAAGAGACGCCAGCTGCTCAATCAAAATCCCAGCTGAGGAAGAGGAAGTCTGCTGCTCCCAAGTCAACCGAAGTCGGTGGAGCCCAAATGTCTAAAGACTTGGAGCAGGCAGAAAAATTTGGAGTTTCCTACAGCTCCATAGCCGAGATCGCTGCCGAGCTGGATTCTGAACTCGACGGTATCACAACCGAAGAGTGCATCGCAGCTGCTAAGGCTATGGATATAGAGGAGAAGGATTATATGAACCTGAGCTGGATAAGAAAGTTCGCCGCCAGCCAGGCGAGGAGGGTGAACCAGTTCGAAGAGGAGTTGAAGAAAATGTCTCAGAATTTGGACCGCAACGTTGCCTCCCGCAGCCGACGCCGCATCAACAAACATCAATCAAAGGCGGAAGCTCGGTTGAAGCAACAAAGGTTGCCAGCAAAGTCCAAAGTCGAGAGTCGGTTTAGGCATGTTGACAAGTGGATGCCGACCGAGTGGAATGAAGAGTGGGAGTTGTTCAAGTAGGAGTTCGTGAACGACTTCTACTATAGGAAGGTTTACGCAACTGATGACCCGAGGAAAGCGTTCAAGGAAGCGCTGATCGAGTTGCACTCAGGAGACCCGGGCATGTTCAGCCAATTCAGGCGGGCTATGATTGACACCAACCTGGACTTGAACACAGTTCCGGTTCCCTAGAAGGTTACTTACCGGCCTCCTTTCCTCCCAGGCTCTCGTAACCCGAACCGCACGAAGATCGCAGCTGAGGCGAGGCAGGTTTGCAAGGAGCATGGAGTGGATATTTCCAAGGAGTCACCTGCCAAGAGGGAAATTTTTGTTAGGATTTTTAGTAAGTATGGGCTACAATTTTAGCTCAGTTAGTTTTTGAACAACTGTTGTAATTTTTGTCTTTTGCGTTCATCTTTGTAACAGTCAGTTGTAATGAAAACGACTTAGTTATAAGATTCAACTTGACGTACAATCCCTCATTGTCCAAGCTCTGAATCGCAAAGTTATTTCAATACCATGTTATAACTGTGCTAACCCTTTGATGTTTTCATCTTATAGACAGTCTAGAATTTCAGCTGAGATTTTAGATAAGTTAGTTAGATCTAGATCAGTTTTGATCTGTAAGGGTTTTAGACTTCTTATAAGGGGTTTTGGCATCATCAAAAAGGGGGAAATTGTTGGGAAATTTAAGTAAAAGTTTTGATTGATTCCAAAACTAACTGACCCCAACCGAGTAGATGTTGCCAGATCCTAAGGTCAGTAGTTAGGCTCGCTGTTTGAGCGTTGTTAAGATTTTATCTTTACAGGTCTCTAGCTGAAGACGGCAACAAGGCTTCATTCGGATAGAATATCAGTTGTGAGGAACACAACTGAGTGTTCATCATATTAAAAAGGGGGAAGTTTCGTTCAAGTGGCAACATGCATCAAGGCGTTTGTAAGAGTGGAAGTAATGTTTGCTATACTTGTGGTCAACCTGATCATTTCTCGAACCAGTGCCCGAGTAAGCAACAAGGATTTAGAGGCGGAAGACCGAATCAGTTCCAGCCTTCGCAGATGAAAGCCATTGAGGCAACTCCTCTGCAAAAGTTTGTCCAGCATCAACGTAAACCGCCGCAGCCAAAGCAGTAACCTCTTCAGCAAGAGCCTCCGCATTTCCAAAGAGCCTACGCAATTGAGTAGAAGCCGCTAGAGAAAGATAAAGGAAATTTGGCAGGTATGGGAAAGCTTAATGGCATACCTGTTATTGTTTTGTTCGATACGGGAGCTTCGCATTCGTTTATATCTAGCATTTGCGTAGAGAACCTAGAATTGAAGGTAGAAGAATCAAACCAGGTGCTTAGTGTCGCAGCCCCTTTAGAAAAGTCTGCGTTAGTTTCGCGTGTTTGCTCGAATTTAGAATTTGAAGTCGGAAATTGTAAGTTGATAGCGAAATCCCTGAAAGTAATCCAGATGTGGGACGTAGATATAATCATAGGAATGGATTGGTTAATCGAGAAATTTGCAACGATTCGATGCGACTTGAGACAAATATCGTTTAAACCCCTTGGAGAAGAGTCAACCGTAGTTTTCGGAGTTGAGAAGAGAATGAGGAAGAGCGTACCGATAATTTCGGCTATGAAAGCGCAGAGATTGATGAGGAAGAAAGATACACAAGTGTATCTAGTTTATTTGAATAAAGATGAGAATCAAGAGTTGAGTATCGATGATGTTCCGATCGTGAGAGAATTCAAAGACGTGTTCCCAGAAGTGTTACCAGGCTTACCCCCTGATCGACAATTGGAGTTTACGATTGATTTAGAACCCGGATCAACCCCGATATCCAAGGCCCCGTATAGAATGGCTCCAAAGGAACTTCAAGAGTTGAAGATCCAACTGCAAGAATTGTTGGACTTAGGCTATATTCGACCAAGCGTATCGCCATGGGGTGCTCCGATTTTGTTTGTGAAGAAGAATGACGGTAGTTTAAGGATGTGTATAGACTACCGAGAGCTAAACAAGATTACGCTTAAGAACAAGTATCCTTTGCCAAGGATAGATGATTTGTTTGATCAGTTAAAAGGAGCAGGTGTTTTCTCCAAGATTGATTTAAGGTCTGGATACCATCAACTGAAGATCAAGCAAGAAGATATTCCAAAGACTGCTTTCAGAACGAGATATGGACATTACGAATTCATAGTAATGCCATTCGGGTTAACAAATGCTCCAACAGTATTTATGGATATGATGAACAGAGTTTTTCACGAATATTTGGATAAGTTCGTGATTGTCTTTATAGATGATATTCTAGTGTATTCAAGAGATGAAGCCGAGCACGAAAAGCATTTGAGGATTGTATTGGAAACGCTTAGAACTGAAAAGCTGTATGTCAAATTCAGCAAATGTGAATTTTGGTTAAAGGAAGTGAATTTCCTAGGACATGTTGTTTCGTCCGAAGGAATTAAGGTGGATATGGAGAAGGTGAAAGCTGTGCAAGAATGAAAATCTCCGACATCAGTGCATGAAATCCGTAGTTTCCTCGGTTTAGCAGGATACTACCGGAGATTTATAGAAGGATTCTCCAAGATCGCGAAGCCAATGACGAGCCTGTTGAAGAAAGAAACAAAGTTCGAGTGGACGGAAGAATGTGAAAGAAGTTTTCAAGAGCTCAAGACGAGATTGACTACAGCTCCAGTATTAGCCCTACCCGAGCCAGACAAAGACTATATCATATATACCGACGCATCTGCTCAAGGATTAGGATGTGTCCTAATGCAAGATGGGAAAGTGATTGCGTATGCTTCAAGACAACTCAAACCTCATGAAGAGAAGTATCCAACTCACGACATGGAGTTAGCAGCTGTCGTACATGCTTTGAAGATCTGGCGACATTACCTCTACGGAGCCAAGTGTGAAATATTTTCAAATCACAAGAGTTTGAAGTACTTCTTCGAACAGAAGGAGTTGAACATGAGACAAAGAAGATGGCTCGAGTTAGTGAAAGATTACGATTGCAAGATATCTTACCATCCCAGTAAAGCAAATGTAGTAGCTGACGCGCTAAGTCGAAGGAGAAAGAAGGAAAATTCGGAAGAAACCGAATTAGGATTCCTTCTAACTGATGAAATCAAGTTGATTGAAGAATTTGGGAAGATGAAAATTGAAGTGATTGTACCTCCAGCGACGGTAGATCAAATGATTGCTACTTTAATAATAATGCCTGATTTGAGAGCCCGCATCATAGAAGGCCAAAGAAGAGATGAAGAATTGGAGAAGTTAAGAATGAAGGTGAGAAGAGAAGAAGTTAAAGAATTTTCTGAATCGAGCGATAATGCCTTGTTGTACCAAGGAAGAATTTGTGTGCCTAATGACGACAAGTTGAGGAATGAAATAATGAGTGAAGCTCATGAAACCCCGTATACAGCTCATCCAGGCAGCACGAAGATGTACCAAGACTTAAAGAAACAGTTTTGGTGGAATGGAATGAAAATGGATGTGGCATTGTTCGTTGAGAGATGCCTAGCTTGTCAGCAAGTAAAATCTTTGCATCAAAGACCGTATGGACCTCTGCAACCCTTACCAGTCCCAGAGTGGAAGTGGGATGGAATCACAATGGATTTTGTGACTGGATTGCCAAGATCAAGAAAAGGAAACACAGTAGTATGGGTGATAGTGGATAGAATGACAAAGTCTGCTCATTTCATACATATTCCACACACCTATGGATCAGCCAAATTAGCTCAAATCTATACCAAGGAAATTGTAAAGTTGTACGGAGTGCCAAAGACGATTACTTCTGATAGAGATTCGAAGTTCACAGCCCGTTTTTAGGAGAGCTTCTACAAAGAGTTGGGAACTCAGTTGCAATTCAGCACTGCTTATCATCCCCAGACCAATGGTCAGTCCAAGCGAACGATTCAAATCCTCGAAGATATGTTGAGAGCTGTTCTGTTAGATAAAGGAGTTGAATGGGAGAAAGTCTTACCTCTTGTTGAATTCGCGTACAACAATAGCTATCAGAATACGATAAGAATGGCCTCTTACGAAGCTCTTTATGGAAGGAAGTGTAGATCGCCGCTTTATTGGAATGAAGTGGGCGAAAGGAAGGTAATAGGGCCAGAAACGATTGAGGAAATGATAGAATCTGTGCGCCAAATTCGCGAGAAGATTAAAGAAGCCCAGAGTCGACAAATGTCTTATGCTGATAACCGAAGATCCAAGTTGGAATTTGAAGTAGGAGATAAGATATTTTTGAAAGTATCCCCTTCAAGAGGAGTGTATCGTTTTGGAGTTAAAGGAAAGCTTAAACCTCGTTTTATAGGACCGTACGAAATCCTTGAGAGGATTGGATCCATATCATATCGTTTAGCGTTACCTCCCAGTTTCGGAAGCTCGCATAACATTTTTCACGTATCGCAATTGAGAAAGTACGTCTTCGATCCAAAGCATGTAATACGCCAAGAGGATGTCGAAATAAAACCCGATCTAAGCTACGAGGAGAAACCCGAGAGGATTTTAGATCATAAGGTTCAGCAGCTTAGAACGAAATTGATTCCCTTAGTGAAAGTCAAGTGGTGTCATCATGATCTCGAAGAAGCCACTTGGAAACTCGAAGAAAAGATGAGGGCAAAACATCCCGAGCTATTTTCTCAAGGTTAGTAAATTTCGAGACGAAATTTTTTTTAAGAGGGTGAGGATGTAATACCCCGAACTTCTGTTCCACTAGAGAGCGTATTAATTAACCGAGTAAGTTAAATGACGAGATTTTTGAGGAATAAAATTTTTTCTTTTCTAAATAAATAGAAATGAGTAAAATGACTGAAATGCCTTATGTGTTTTTACGTGAAATTATCTGTGTCTATTTCTTGAAGTGATGATGTCATGCGTTCGGTTCCTTCGCTCGGCTACTCCCACTGTTGAGGAGTGCGGGCAGCCGATGTTTGATGAGTGATTCCGTGCTTCTCGCAGTATTCGATGATGGTTTCATTGAGGAACTCGGTTCCACGGTCTGATCGGATAGAAATAATTTTCATCTCTTATTGGTTAGATATCCGATCCATCAGCTTGGGTAGCTCATCTCGGGTTTCACTCTTGTGACGCATGAAAATGGTCCACGTGTATCTAGAGAAATCATCAGTAACAACAAGTGTATACTCGTTACCATTCATGCTCTTGGGAGTAACAGGCCCGAAGAGATCCATATGGATCAGCTGCAATACTCGGTCGGTTGAGGGAATTGTTTTCAACCGAAAGAAGGATCTAGCGAGCTTTCCTAGCTGACACGCACTGCAGATATGTGTTGGTGAGAACACAAGGTTCGGAATACCCTTAGCATGTTCCTGTCTCGCAAGTCGGTTCATTGTCTTGAAATTCAGATGGTTGAGCCTTTTGTGCCACAGCCAGCTCACATCTGAACTGCACTTTGATAAAAGACAGGTGTCAGGAGGACTACTATTCCAATCTGCATAGTAGACATTCCAGGTTGGGGATCGATTTCCCAACAATATGACTTGCTTTGTTCTAACATTTTTGAACCTGCAGCCATGTGCATCAAACTTGACAGAGAAACCATTATCACAGAATTGGTTGATGGAGAGCAAGTTATGCTTCAATCCATCAACATATGAAACATTGGAAATAGACACGAGATTGGTTTCAAGGGTACCGTAGCCTTTGGTGTGACCTTTTGAGTTGTCACCAAAGGTAACTGATGGTCCTTCCTTCTCCACGAAACTTCCAAGCAAATCCCTCAGATTTGTCATGTGTTTCGAGCATCCACTATCCATTACCCACATGGTATGTGATGCTTTATTCTTCCTTAGCTGTTCCTCCTGCTCCTGCACAGAGAAACACGCTTAGGTCCCCAATTTTAGTTGGGTCCTGGAGGGTTAGAACCAGTTCCCTCTTAAACTGTGGGTCGCTTTTCCCTGTAGATTCGGATAGATTTGTCATTCCAGATTATCTTTCCTTCCCCATCAACTATAACAACACCTCGGTCATCCTTAGGATTGTTATTATTATTGACGTTCTGGTTCTTGGGAGGAAATTGATATCTCCCATTGTGAGCTTTAGGAGGAGAGGCGTTCCCCCTGTTTTGCTGACGTTTCTGACCCTGTTGGTTTTGCCTATGAGGTCGGACGCCATTTTGGAATCTTTGTGGCTGGGTCTGATTCCATTTTCCTGACTGTCAATGACAGCTGTTCATGCCCTGTTGTTGATTCATGTTCTGGCATGAATATCTCCAGTTGTTGGAACTGTTCCATATTTGTTGACTCTGATGGAACCTCTGGTTGTTCTGATGATGGATCTGATGTTGATTCTGATGGTTGAATCCTTGTCGGTTCTGTTGATTCCATCCTTTCTGAGGTCGGTTCTGAGATCGGTTCTGAGGTCGGTTCTGATTGTATCTCCGATGTCTCCGATTCCTCTTCTGAGTCCTGGAACATTCCCCTTCGGTAGTTATCCCAACCGATGGATTCTTCAGTTCTCCAACCACCGCTTCTTTTCCTTTCTCAGTTGCAGTTTCCTTAGCTGGTTGTGCTTGCTGTGACGTGGATGTTGGATTAAGTTGGGAAGTTGCAGACTCAACCGTATTTAGTTTGTCAACCGTGACATCCACAGCCTTGACAAAGGTTGCGGGTGGAATTCCAGAGTCCCTGACCATGTCGTAACCGAGTCCAGACACGTCCTCCATTTATCTTTGGTAATTGATGAGATTCTCGATGATTTTGGATGATTGATATAGCTTTATCAGGTTATCCTTCTCAGTTTGTAGATCCTTGAGAAGAACAGCTATACGCTCGGTCTGTGCATCTGACATCTTCATCAGCTGATCGATCTGTGCCTCTTGCTTATTCAACTGATCATGCTGCTCCTTGATCTGCTCCTTCAACTCCTCATCGGTTGGAGCTTTAGTTTGATTGGCTTCATTCAGTTGACTTTTGAGATCATCAATCTCTTCGAGTTGATTTTTGATCAGATCATCCTTTTCGGTTAAGGATTCAAGTCTGGCAAACTGTTCTTGAAGATTCTTAAACTCAACTGATTGCTGATGCAATTCCTCACTGAGTTCTAGGAAGTCACCCCAAGATGGTTCTAACTCTTCATCTACTGTTTCCTGCATGTTAGTAACATTGGAAGAATTTAAATTAACTGGACTAGAATGTACCTCATCATCATCTTGGTCGGTTCCAAATGCCATGAGATATTGATCCTGTCCGATAGCGTTATTGGTGGAAGTCAGCTCGTCCTCATCTTCGGTATCGGTGAAGATGTCCATGTCATCAACTGCTTCTTCTGCAACCATAGCCTTGTTCTTTGCATTTTGTTTGGCCCTCAACGCATCTCTATCTTTCTTCGAAAGATCTGGACAATCAGCTTTGAAGTGTCCCTCTTTGCCGCATTCAAAGCAACTGTTGGTCATAGGCTTTGAGTTATCTCGAGTTCGGTTGGATTTATAGAACCGTTTGTATTTTCCGAACCGAGTATCCATGTCAGCTAGCTTCTTTGACAAGGCAGCTATACTCTGTTGTAGCTCTTCTCTGCTCGGCTCCTTCGAAGTTGTGTCCGTAGATCTTGTTGCCCTTGATGTTCGCGGCTTGGAATAGTCAGCTCGAAGTGCTATTGTCTTTGTTGCTGAACCAATATCCTCATGTCGACTCGTCTGCACCGAGGACTGAGTTGATCTTCGTCGGTTCACCTTGTACTCGTTTCCTTTCAAAATTGAGAACAGTGTGTCAGTTCCCATCTCTCCAAGATCAGCTCGGCTTTCATGAATGTTGGTGAAGGTGTCCCACTCAGCTGGTAGGGCTTGTAACACTTTGAGATTGATCTCTCAAGGTATATTTTTCTCGTCGGATAGATTGAATCCTTCGGATGATATCCATGAACCGAAGCTCCAACTGATTAATGGTTTCATCCTCTTTTAGACAGAAGTTGTCAAAATCTTGACAAGCATGGGAGAACTTGCTCTCCTTGGTTTCGTCACTCCCTTCACTAAGAGATGCCAAAATATCCCACATCTCCTTAGCTGTGTTGCACTCTTCTATCCATGGAAGATAGTCTTGTCCAACTGTGGACATGATGGTGCTCTGAGCCCAGATATCCAGCTGGCTCACTTTTGCTTCCTCAGGAGCGAAATCTTCTGGCTTTTTCTCAACCATCACCTCAGTTGCATCCCCATCATTCGGATTTGTAGGAGTACGAATGACTTTTTCCATGATGGTGATCGGTCCGGATGTAATCACTTGTTGCATTCGATGATGCTTGGACAGTAGAATCTTCTTTATCCGAGTTTTCCAAGATATATAGTTCACAACCGAGAACATGACAACAATCTTGTCTTTAACATCCATCTGCACACAACAAACAGACAACAAATACAAGCAGATATGCACTAGCGTGAAAAAGATCTATTCAGTTGACCACTGAAGAAAAACACCTCGATTCACACCTTGTGAAATAGAGTCAGCAGTCTTTTGAACCACTGCTCTGATACCACTTGATGGTCCCGATACGAGTTCTGGTGTATGGGGGGGGGGGGAATACACCAGTTAGGAATTTTAAAACAACCCCCTGAAAAATTATCACAACCGAGTAAGAGGACTCAGACTGAGTAGAAAAACTCAGCTGAAAGAGTGGTGCTGTGCGGAATGTGGTGGAGACAACAATAACTCGTATAAAATAACTCATGCTTAGATGCAAGGTCGGTCAATAACCAAATCAGTTGAAAATAAAAAGATGCAGTTTTGAGTGCTGGTTAGTTGGTCAGTTGGATTTGCAAAAAGAAACTGAACTGAAAACACAAACACACAAAGGATTTACGTGGTTCGGAGAGAACTCCTACGTCCACGGGGAGTTGTGAGTCCACACAACTCAGTCCAAATTCTTTAGGACAGCTACCACAAAGCTTACGCGGGCTTTGCAACCGTTCAGATAAGTTTGCGGGTACTTATCAACCTTTACAGATAAGTTTACGGGTACTTATCAACCTTTCTACTCAATTTCGGCAAGAGCAGGATCCTAACAACCTTTTTAGGGGATGCGTATAAGGGTGGGTTTTCCAACTGATAGCTCGAACAAAGAAGTGAGCTAGGATCTAGGCTTGAACAAATGAAGACTCAAACTAAGATTGAAAACACCAAGACAGATTCTAACACTCTATGAACTCTCAACTGGTGATGTTCTTAGAGAATATTTTCAGTTTAGCTTGTGTGCAGTATAAAGTTGTTCTTTCGCTCGTTTGTTTGCTCTCTGCTCTGTCTTCTGTCTTGATGAATGAATAAAGGCCTCTATTTATAGGCGGAGAGAATCAACTAGCCGTTGGATGAGCCGTTGATCTCTGTTCTGTGAAAGCGATGGCTTGTCTCTCATCTCTGCAGATTTTCCCGATTTGGCAACTGTGAACTTCTGCTTTCCTTCTGAGACAACCTTGTGTGGGGCCAAATAAGGTAATGACAGAACGTCAAACCTTCACGTGACTTCCTATTTGAAATTCAAATTTCAACCTTTGTCTTTCAACATTGGTTGGTCGGTTGAGACATTCGATCTTCATCCGAGTGGTCTTCAGCTGATGTTCCATATGATCGCTACCTTCATCAGACATTCTGTCTGAAGAGGAATAGTTGAACCCTCAGCTGCCTTGAACTTCATGTTGTCGATCTATCGGATTGAGTCTTTCAACTGATATTCTGTATCTTGAATGCTCAGTTGTCTTTCTTACATCTGATGTTCTGTATCTTGAACGCTCAGTTGTCTTTCTTACATCTGATGTTCTGTATCTTGAACGCTCAGTTGACTTTCTTACATTTGATGTTACACATCCGAATTTCCATCTGTTGTTCTATCCGAGTAACGCCATGTTGCCGTCTTCAGCTGGAGACCTATAAAGATAAAATCTCAACATTGCTCAAACAGCGAGCCTAAATACTAACATTAGGATATGGCAACATCTACTCGGTTGGGGTCAGTTGGTTTTGGAATCAATTAAAACTATACTTAAATTTCCCAACATACAGGTTGAAGCGACGGAAGCGGCGACGGTTGAGTTAGAGTGAATAGAGTTAAGGAAGACTTTTGTATATAGTTCACAAATCCGCTGCTAGACTCTAAACTCTTTTTGATGTTATGTATAATAATCACTGTAGTCTAAGTTCTGTAATATAACTTAGAAACTTTTGAAATATCTTGCTACTGTGATCCTTCGAGATCAACTCTTTCTTTCGTTAATGAAGTGTTGTTCATAGAAAGTATGCCGTCTCTTATGTATGTCTATTCATTCATCCCCTTTCTTCCCCGCTTCTTTAATCCAATCCCAGTCGCACCCCGACTTCTGTCATCCCTCGGGATTTGGGGCTGTGACATTTTAAGATTAGGGCTTTGGAAGCTTGATGATGGATTGATTCTCACTTGATCTTCATGATGGATTAGAGCTTGATTCTAAGCTTGCATGGAAGGAATCCTACCCTATGTTTTGAGGGGAAACTCACGGCATTGAGAGAGAGAGAGGGAGAGAGAATTTTTCTTCCTTGTTTGATGGAGAGTTTTCGAGAGAGAGAGAGATAGATAGAATGAGAGAAATTTTTCTCTTGAATAAATGGAGTGATCGAGAGAGAAAGTAGATGGAATTGTGTAAAATGCATGTACTCTATTATTTTATTAGATATTGTCTAGATATTCTTCCAACATATAGAATATTAATGATGAAACCTAGTTTGTAGGTGTTGGAAATAGGGTTGAGAGAGAGATAGATGGATTTGATGGTGATGGGATGAATGCATGTATTTATTTAACTAGTTAGGTAAGTTCTTAGATTTTAGTCATCATTAGGAATCTCATGATGATAACCTAGGTGTAGGCTTTGAAAATAGGTTTGGAGAGAGAGAGAATAGGGAGAGATGGAGAGAGATGACGGTGGAGAGGGAGAGAGATGAGAGGGATTTTTCCATTATTTTATTATGGGTATTATTTACCTGGTCGTAAAAGCTTTCCGGATAAAAAGTCCGTATTATTCCATTTATGCTGAAAACGGATCTAATCTCTCCTCGTCTCGTTTCCGATACTAAAACATCTCAAACCTATCTCACATCTCACTAAATAGTTCAAAGATTCCGATTGTCTAATTTTTAGGTCTAAAATTCAAATAACGAAGAAAACCTAAAAATTAATCGGCTTATTAATCCTTTAATAATTTAATTCTTGTAACTTTCTCAAATAATCTCGGATAAGCTTCTATCTTATCTTAATAATCTTAGAATCAATTCTAGGTTCAGAGATTCTAATTAAAATCTATTCTAAGTTTATCGATGAATAGTGATTTCTCGGTTATCAACATTATTCACTTCAAATCAAAATCCTCGGAAATCTCTGAAAATCATACTCGTACTCATTCTCATACAAATAGGCTCAATATATGCATCTTATTATCATTTCAAGAAATAGAAACAGATAATCTCACGTAAAAATACATAAGGGCATTTTAGTCGTTTTACTCATTTCTACTTATTTAGAAAAAAATTTATTCCTCAAATCTTGTCATTTAAACTTATAAGGTTATTTAATACGCTCTCTAAGGGTATAAAAGCTCGGGGTATTACATCCTCACCTCCTTAAAAAAAATTTTGTCCCGAAATTTACTAACCTTGAGAAAATAGCTCGGGATATTTTGCCCTCATCTTTTCTTTGAGTTCCCATGTGGCTTCTTCGAGATCATGATGACACCACTTGACCTTTACTAAAGGAATCGATTTCGTTCTAAGCTGCTGAACTTTACAATCTAAAATCCTCTTGGGTTTCTCCTCGTAGCTTAGATCGGGCTTCATCTCTACATCCTCTTGACGTATCACGTGCTTCGGATCGAAGACGTACTTTCTCAATTGCGATACGTGAAAAATGTTATGCGAGTTCCCGAAACTGGGAGGTAACGCTAATCGATATGATACAGATCCAATCCTCTCAAGGATTTCGTACGGTCCTATAAAATGAGGTTTAAGCTTTCCTTTGACTCCAAAACGATATACTCCTCTCGAAGGGGACACTTTCAAGAATACTTTATCTCCTACCTCAAACTCCAACTTGGATCTTCGGTTATCAGCATACGACTTTTGTCGACTCTGAGCTTCCTTAACTTTCTCGCGAATTTGGTGCACAGATTCTATCATTTCCTCAATCGTTTCTGGCCCTATCACTTTCCTTTCGCCCACTTCATCCCAATAAAGCGGCGATCTACATTTCCTTCCGTAAAGAGCTTCGTAAGGGGCCATTCCTATCGTATTCTGATAGCTATTGTTATAAGCAAATTCGGAAAGAGGTAAGATTTTCTCCCATTCAACTCCCTTATCTAGCAGAACAGCTCTCAACATATCCTCGAGGATTTGAATCGTTCGTTCGGACTGACCATCGGTCTGGGGATGATAAGCAGTGTTGAACTGCAATTGAGTTCCCAACTCCTCGTGGAAGCTTTCCCAAAAACGGGCTGTGAACTTCGAATCTCGATCAGAAGTAATCGTCTTTGGCACTCCGTGCAACTTTACAATTTCCTTAATATAAATCTGAGCTAATTTGTCTGATCCATAGGTGTGTGGAATAGGTATGAAATGAGCAGACTTCGTCAATCTATCCACTATCACCCATTTTATTGTGTTTCATTTCCTTGATCTTGGCAATCCTCTCACGAAATCCATCGTGATTCCATCCCACTTCCACTCTGGGACTGGTAGTGGCTGCAGGGGTCCATACGGTCTTTGATGCAAAGACTTCACTTGCTGGCAAGCTAGGCATCTCTCAACGAACAATGCCACATCCATTTTCATTCCATTCCACCAAAACTGTCGCTTTAAATCTTGGTACATCTTCGTGCTGCCGGGATGGGCTGTATACGGGGTTTCATGAGCTTCACTCATTATTTCATTTCTTAACTTTTCATCATTAGGCACATAAATTCTTCCTTTATACAACAAGGCATTATCGCTCGACTCCGAGAAATCTTTAACTTCTTCACTTCTCACCTTCATCCTTAACTTCTCCAACTCTTCATCTCTTCTCTGACCTTCTATGATACGAGTTCTCAAATCGAGCATTACTACTAAAGTAGCAATCATTTGTTCTACCGTCGTTGGAGGTACAATCACTTCAATTCTCATCTTTCCGAACTCTTTGATCAACTTGACTTCATCAGTTAGAAGGAATCCTAATTCGTTCTCTTCTGAATTTTCCTTCTTTCTCTTTCGACTTAGCGCGTCGGCTACTACATTAGCTTTATCGGGATGGTAAGATATCTTGCAATCGTAATCTTTCACCAACTCGAGCCATCTTCTTTGTCTCATGTTTAACTCCTTCTGTTCTAAGAAGTACTTCAAACTTTTATGATCTGAAAATATTTCACTGATGAACCCATATTTGTGTCCATCTTTTCTTATTTCTTTCTTATGTTTTTAGTCTTTATCAAGTCATTATGTGTCTGGGAGGACACGCAAGTCGAGAGATAGTGTGCAGGGGAAGAACAGGTGGATGTTGGGCAAATCCGATGGAAAATCTGTTGTTGAGATGGCGATACGATGCAAATGGGCATAGGGCTGGAAGCTTGTAGCTGGGCAACATGGAAACATCCTTTCTACAAGTTAGGAAGCACCTCCCCATATCCTTAAGCCAACAGACAGAGTACTCGGAGGAGCCAGGATCGTGGTCAAGACCGGAGGCAATTTAGGATGTAGACGATGAAGGGCAGGATGCGAGTCGGACCAGCAGTAGCAGCAGATTTCTTTTCCTTCAAGGAAGAGGATAAGGATTGGATGTTTCCTTCCTTATCCTAGCCGAGCCAAATCATTGAAGATATCTACCACGCAAGGAAAGAATGATCGTGCATGCGAAGGAAAGAGAGAGAGGCGGAGGTTATGATATGCATGGGAAGAATCCTTATTCAACAAGGAAACTTCCCTAAACCTTAGAATCTCATCGCCTATATATATGGTCGACTCTATCATGTAAGAGCGCTTCAAATTCAGTAGTTTAGATTAGTTCTGCATTCTAGGTTGAGAGAAAGTAAGGAAGAAACAAGTCCTAAGGGCAATTTACTTTAATTTCGTATTTTACTGCTTTAGTTTTAGTTGTTGGCGTGAAGCCAAGACCCTGGGTGCTGACTACGCTTTTGGGCAGCAACCCCTTTCCAGATTTATGCTAAGTATTTTTTTCTTTATTTGCTTTGTGTTCTTATTTAATATTATGTCTAGCTAAGTTTATTTTTTGGGTTGGATGTAGATGAAGTGATTCTAAATTACTCGTTCAAACTTGTGAGGTCTAATTGTGTTAGTTCGTTAATTGATTTTATTCCCGAAACACTTAGGATTAATTCTAGACTTAATTGATATTGAAGTTGATTGATCACCATCTAGATAATGAGATTAAGTTATTAACAGAAATTGGGATCAACACGAGAGTGTCTTTCGTGCCCAAGAAGGTAAAGGGTGTTGAAGAACAGTCGGTATTGACCTACCTCTTGGCTGTCTTGGGTCTATTTATTCTTAATGCCTGTTGGGCAGCATCGTTACTGAAGTGTCTTCGTGACTTTGCTGGACAAGAGAGGAGATCTTGCCTTCTGGTCAAGAACTATAAAATTGATTAGACATAGGTTAAGTGTGTTTACATCGTGACTTCGTGACCTTAGGGTGTTAACTAATCTTTACCTTAAACCAAGTGATAAAATTAGTTAATTGAATATCTTTGCACCGATGAACGAGAAAAGAGTAATTAGGATCATGGATTCGAAACCCAATCCAAACTCTTTTGTTATTTGATATTGTTATTTGTTGAGTACAGGTTATTAAGATACATCGTGACCAAAACCCTTTTGTTGAACAACATCAGAAGAGCAAATTAGGTCGAGTCCCTTGGGTACGATCCCGCTTGCCACTGACTACTACCTTGTTGGGCAAAAGGTGTTATAAATATTATTTTTGCGAAGTGTGTGACGACAGCGCTCCGTCAAATTGGCGCCGTTGCCGGGGACTTGGTTTTAAGCTAGTTTATTCTTCTAGCTTGTGTGTGAGCACGGTTTATGCCCAAGCCACATCTACGAAGTGACGGAGATCCACAAGATCACGGTGCTTGCCCGGAGGTGATAGCTAGGAGAAATTGAGTAGAACAATGCAAGAAGAAGAGAGATCTGGAGGAAGGCGTCAACGAACCTTCAGAGTCGCAGAGCTTGACAGACGATCAGGATACTGAGCAAGAAGTCGAATCTTGCTCAACAGCCAGTTCAGACAGTGAGAAGTCAACATCCAGTTCAGAAGCAAAAACATCAACAATCATGGTAGGAACACCAGAGAGAACCATCCGTCAGATCATGTTTCCTGACAACAAGGGAATCCGACCATCAAGTATCCAGTTGCCACCATCAGTGGCAATTGGGAGCTCAAACACTCGTTGATACACATACTGTCCAAGTTCAGTGACCATCCTGGAGAAGACCCCCAAACTCATCTTCAAAACTTTGAGATGACGATTAGCACAGTAAGGAACAATGCCACTACTACTACCAGGAATAATGGGGATAGACAAGGACAAGTTGTTAGGAACGATGCTGAAGTTATGAGGAACCAAGATGCTGTTCAAGACACCTTTCCTGACTACGTAAGGTTGCTCACGTTCCCGTTCTCACTTCTTGACGGGCACGTGAGTGGCTTTACACCTTGCCAGAGGGAATCATTGATACGTGGAGCAAGATGCAGCAGGCCTTTCTTGACAAATACATACCCGTTGGCCGGATACAAAGTGGGAGGAATGCCATTTCATCGATCAAGATGGGAGGAAGTGAGTCATTATATGACTACTATGAAAGGTTCAAGAAGTTGTTGGCAAGATGTCCTCAACATTGGATTCAGGATATCGATTTGATCGAATATTTCTTGAAGGGATTAAGGGCATCAGAGAGAAAATACATCATTGCAGCGTGTGGAGGAGCCATAGTCGATCAACTACCATCTGAAGTGTTCAAGAAGATAGCTGCCATGGCTGAGCAATCCCGAGATGAAGATGATATCCCAAGAGGGGGGTACGAAGGCAGCAAGGGCAACCAAGACAACTTGGTCAGCACCATGAAAGACTTCATGACCAAGATGTCTGGCCAGATGGAGGATTTGAAGAAGCAGGTCAATGGCAAGGAAGTTCAAAGAGCTGTGAAGAGATGTGAAGTATGCCAGGCAACATCACAGGTCACTTCAGAATGTCCCAGTTAGTTCGTGGAAGAAGGAGAAGAGGTGAAGGCAATAGGTCAGAACCAGCAAGGAGGAGGGCAACAAAGGTTCCAGTATGGCAATAACAATAACTATGGCAATAACTATGGTTATAGGCAGAATCAGCACGAGAACCTGAGGTATGGCAACAACCACTATCAGATACCTCCTGCCCACCAACAACCGCAGCAGCCTGTTGGGCAACAACAGCAATATGTGCCTCCACCTCAACAACAGCCTCAACATCAAAATAATTATGTACCTCCACATCGAGAACCAGCAAAGACAGAATTCATGAAGGAGACCCTTGATAGGTTCACCAATGAAAACCAAAGGCTGAGGAGAGACTTTGAGAACTTCCAACTAGAAAGTCGAGGACAGTCCAACAACCTTCAAGCTCAACTGACTCATATCAACCAAACCTTGTCAAGGTTGGTAGAAGACAAGCCAGGCAGACTTCCTACTCAGGTAGAGGCCAACAAGGAGCAAGTCAATGTTGTAACGTTGCGCAGTGGAAAGAATTTGCCAGAGATGTTGCCCAGGACCCAACCTAAGGAACCAGCTCGAGTAGAGGAAACTAATATGAGTTCAGGAGATATCAATGACATCTACGAGGAGTTGAAGGCAAAGCGTGAAGAAGGGATAAAGGCCAACAAGAACCCAGTCTTTGATAATGAGGAGGATGAAGCCTTGTTTGATTACGTAAAGATGGAGAGATCTAAACTGGGAATTGACAAAGACGACGTGATGCTGGAATCTTTGCAGGCTGAAAAAGAAGTAGAGGCTTTGGCCAAGAGGACCGTTCCTCGCACTACCAAGGCTAAAATCCCATATCCCAGACATTTTGCCCGCGATCGTGATCAGAGGGAGTTGGAGGACATGATGGAGGTGTTCAAGAAGGTGGAGATCAACCTACTGTTGTTGATGGCATTGCAATCTATGCCTAAATGCGCAAAATTTTTGCGAGAGATGTGCCAAAAGAAGACAAAATACCCAGATAATGCCCGTTTTCATGTGGAGAATGTGTCAGCCCTAATGAATTCCCAGATCCCGACCAAGAAAAGGGATCCAGGCATGTTCGCTATTCCATGCACGATTGGTACTACGTCAATACCCAGGGCGATGCTTGATCTTGGAGCTTCGATAAATGTGATGCCAAGAGCCATGTTTGACGAGATGAGTTTTGGACCTCTTTCTCCTACACATGTTGCCATCCAATTAGCAGATTTATCCACAGTCTACCCGGATGGAGTGTTGGAGGATGTGTTGGTCAAGGTGGGGGATATCTATTCCCAGCCGACTTCTATGTTCTTGACATGGGAAAGAAAGCAATCAAGAACCCAGTGATCTTGCTCGGGAGGCCATTCTTGAGGACAACATGTACCAAGATTGATTGCGATACTGGGAAGTTGACAGTCCAAGTAGCAGGAGAAGTAGTAGAGCTCGATACTTATAGGCAAAATCAAGATGATGCCCTGGAACACCTCAACACCCTCAGTGCATGTGGAAAGCAAGTGGAGACTTTGAATAGCTTAAGTTGTTTCGTCGAAGACAACGAAGATGCAATCCAGGCGGAATTCAACCTAGTTCAGGATCTTGACTAGGATCCTGATCAGCATGAGGATAATGAGGAAGATGGTGCTCTGATGCAATTCTACGAAAGAGATGAGTACGAAAGTGAGAAAGATTTTTGGGAAGAGTCAGTTCATAGACATAGCTTCGACTCTAACGATGAGGACTACTCCACGGACGAAGAGTTGGAGAATTACGTGTTTGAAAACATCCGTGGAGATGATGGAGATCAGGATGTAGGAGAACAAAAACCCCTTGATGAGTTTGATGAGGAACTTGAGGAGTTACCCCATGATGAGACCGAGGAGTTAGTAGAGGAATTTTGGCAACAAACAGTTCTTGAGGAGGATTCCAGCTTGCAAACAGAAGAGGATCTTGCCCAGAACGAAGAATCAGTAGATGTAGAGGAATGCAGTTACGCCAGGATTCCGGGCAACATCCAGCCTCAGGGATTTGAACCACTCAATATCCCTGAACTAAAACCGGAGGACAGGTTGGTGCCATCATTGCAAAAAGCACCTACATTGGAACTGAAGCCCTTGACCAAGCACCTGAAATACATCTATCTTGGCAAGAACGAGACCTTGCCCGTGATCATATCGTCAGAGTTATCGAGCATGGAGGAGGTCAGAGTGGGTGAGGTGCTGAGCAAGTACAAGGAGGCATTAGGGTGGATGTTGGCTGACATCAAGGGCATTAACCCTTTAGACTGTGTTCATCACATTTTACTTGAGGAGGATGCTGCCCTCGTACGAGATCCACAAAGGAGATTGAATCCAGCCATGAAAGAAGTGGTTATGAAGGAGATACTTAAGCTTCTTGACTTAGGGATCATCTACCCCGTCTCCGACAGCCGATGGGTGAGCCCTGTGCACGTGGTGCCCAGGAAGTCAGGAATCCAGGTGGTAGAGAACGACAAGAACGAGATGGTGGCCATGAGACTACAAACTGGATGACGAGTGTGTATAGATTACCGGAAGCTCAACCAAAAGACGAAGAAGGATCACTTTCCTTTGCCATTTATCGATGAGATGCTTGAAAGGTTAGCTGGTAATAACTACTATTGTTTTCTTGACGGTTATTCTGGTTACATGCAGATCTGGGTTGCTGATGAGGATCAAGGCAAGACCACATTCACGTGCCCGTTTGGCACTTTTGCATATAGGAGGATGCCGTTCGGGTTATGCAACGCTCCAGGGACATTCCAAAGGTGTATGATGCACATTTTTTCAGACCTTCTTGAAGAGTGCATCGAAGTCTTCATGGACGACTTTACCGTCTACGGCAAGACCTTCAACACATGCCTCAACAACCTGGATCGAGTCTTGAAGAGATGCGTTGAGAAGAGCCTAGTGTTAAACTACGAGAAATGCCATTTCATGGTCAAGGAAGGAATAGTTTTGGGGCATGTCATATTGGGAAAAGGAATTGAGGTGGATAAGGCCAAGATCGACATCATTGCCAAATTGCCTTACCCAAGATCCGTGAAGGAGTTAAGAGGATTCCTTGGGCATGCTAGATTCTACAGAAGATTTGTCAAGGACTTTGCCAAGATCGCTCAGCCAATGACGAGACTACTTCAACATGAAATACCATGGGAGTTTAACGAAGATTGCAAGAAGGCGTTCCATGCCTTGAAGGAGAACTTGATCACAGCCCCCATCATCCAACCCCCAGATTGGGGCATGCCTTTCGAGTTAATGTTTGATGCCAGTGGTTATGCCGTAGGAGTAGTTCTTGGGCAAAAACGAGGCAAGGAGAGTTATGTTATTTACTATGCATCAAAGACATTGAATCCTGCCCAATGCAACTATGCCACAACGGAGAATGAGTTGTTGGCCATCGTCTTCGCCTTTGAGAAGTTCAGATCATATTTATTAGGAGGCAAGACCATAGTGTACACCGACCACGCGGCATTAAAGTACTTGGTGAGCAAGAAGGAGTCCAAGCCAAGATTGATTAGATGGATTCTTTTATTGCAGGAATTTGACATAGAGATCAAGGACAAGAGTGGTGCCCAGAATCAAGTTGCCGACCACCTAAGTCGAATCCTCCAGCCAGACGATGGGATACCGATCAAGGAGACCTTTCCTGACGAGCATCTGAGTCTTGCCCAAGATGAACCATGGTATGCAGACATCGTGAACTATTTGGTGACTGGAGAAATCCCCTCCGATCTTGGGCATTATCAAAGAAACAAGCTGAAACATGAGAGTCGTTTCTACCTATGGGATGAGCCATACTTATGGAGAGAATGTGCGGATAAAATAATTAGAAGGTGTGTCGAGGATAAAGAGCAACGAAGCATTCTTGAGCATTGTCACAACAAGGAGTGTGGAGGACACTTTGGGCACCAACGTACTGCAAGGAAAATTTTGGAGTGTGGTTTTTATTGGCCAACATTATTTAAAGACTGTTACGAGCGGGTCAAGATGTGCGAGAAGTGCCAAAGGGAAGGCAACATCACGAGAAGGAACGAGATGCCCATGATCCCGATCTTGCCCGTGGAAGTTTTCGATATATGGGGCATGGATTTTATGGGACCATTGCCAAGTTCCAAAGGCAACAAGTATATCATATTAGCAGTGGATTATGTCTCGAAGTGGGTAGAGGCTCGTGCTTCATACAAGGATGATTCGAATGTGGTTTCTAACTTCTTGAGAACTCAAATTTTCAATAGGTTTGGCGTTCCTCGAGCTATAATCAGCGATCAAGGGACTCATTTTTGCAACGCCACGGTGACTGCCTTGTTCAAGAAGTATGGAGTTACCCATCGTGTGTCAACAGCCTACCACCCACAAGCCAATGGACAAGCGGAGTTGTCTAATCGAATAATCAAGACGATCTTGAGGAAGACTGTGGGCACAACAAGGAAGGATTGGAGTATGCGCTTGGATGATGCCTTGTGGGCGTATAGGACTGCCTTCAAAACACCTTTTGGCATGTTCCCTTATCGCATGGTCTATGGCAAGAGATGTCACTTGCCCGTGGAACTGGAACATCGTGCGCATTGGGCTGTTGCCCAGCTTAACCTCGACTGGAATGAAGCAGGTGAATCAAGGAAGCTCGAGATCCAGGAACTCGACGAGATCAGACTCCAAGCATATGACAATGCCGGTCTCTACAAGGAACGGATGAAGAAGACCCACGACCTCTTGATCAATGAAAAGGAGTTCCATTTTGGGCAACATGTGCTGCTCTATCAAACAAGATTTAGGCTTTCATCGGGGAAGCTTTTGACCAAGTAGGCAGGACCCTATGAAGTGCAAGCTCAATTCCCTAATGGAGCTGTTGAGATCAAGGATCCCAAGAACGGAAAGATTTTTAAAGTTAATGGCCAGCGCTTGAAGGCCTATCTTGGGCAAGAACAGTTTGTTGAGGGGGAACCATCTGGGTTTCCTGTCGAGGAGGACCTCTGACTTCTAAAGAGGGGGGTGTCGTGCCCAAGACCTTAAATGGGGCGCTGTCCAGGAGGCAACCTGGTTAGTATTTTATTTATTTTATTTTTAGTTTAATTTTGTGTTTTATTTAATTATCTTATTTCCGTAAAAATATTAAAATCCAAAAAAAATTCATAAAATCATGAAAATCCAAAAAAATTAGTGTAGTTTAGCTAATTTATGTTTTAAGTATTTTATTTTAAAGCATTTTATGATCGAGTCTAACCATAAGGGGAAGTTTGTTCCGGAGTGTATTTGTGTTTCTAAGTGTGCAGGAGATGTTGAGTAAGATGCAGGTTGTAGATCAGGATCACTCTAAGGGAAAGAACTGTGGGAGTAGAGCAAGGATTCTGAGCAAGAGCTAAGTTGTTGGTCAACAACGATTGAGGCGGTTACTGTACCCCTAAAACTACGCGCCCTTTAAAACCACCCTACCACGTCTATACCCTCACTACCCGATTTCAAATTCAAGTCTGCAACTTCTCATCTTCTCTCTTCTCTCTCCATCAAAACTCCCAAATTCCCTACAATGGTGTCTACTCGTCCCAAAAACAAATTCAACAAGATCCCTATCGGAACCAATATCGACCTCACCACCGAACACCCCACTACCACCACCACAAAGCCCAGAATCATCACCAAGAGAAAACTACCCATGGAACCCGCCAACCCTTCTACCGACCAACACCCAGAAATTTCGATCGGAACTACTGTACCCAAGAGTCCGCCAGTCGACGCCACGCTTCTGATGAGCGACGAAAACCCTAGCCTGATGGAAGAGACGAAGAAGCAGCAGGAGGAGGAGACGCAATCGAAGCAGGTTTCTGAGCAAGAGGAGTTAGAGGAAGAAGCAGAGGAGAAGGAACACGACGGCGAGGATGAAGAAAAAGAAAGAGGTGATGAGGGAGAAGGCAACAACGATGATGTGAATGAAGCCATTGATGCAGTGGCGGCGACGCTGGCAGCAAAGGCATTGGTGGAGGCAAAGACCAAGGCAAAGGAAAGCCCGGCGAAGAAGAAGGAAGCCGAAGATGCCGGTTAACATGTTGGGAGAAACTGCCTTGAGAAAGATGAATGATATCGAGATCAGGAATGGTAGATATGTGTTTGTTGATCATTCCAAACCAGCATCTAGCAGGCGACCACCAGTGGGCAAGAAGGAGGAGGCAAGCACCAGTGCAGCGGTGCTGCCCAACATTGAGATCGAGACCAGGCTGGCCAATATGGAGAGGTTGTTGACTAAGATCAGAGATGCCCAGCTGGCATTCTTTGCACACCAAGGATTCAGGTATCCACCTGAATCTTCTCTTTGATTTGTGTTCCTCCCTTTTATGTTAGTTTACGTTTTTATTTTTCGTTTTTGTGTTTTATTTTTTAGTCTTGTTTTGTGTTATTTAGTGTCTTGTTGTTCGAGAGGGCGATTTTACTGTCTTCACCCACAATTTACCCAGCAAATTGTGTGGTGAAGACCTAATTGCCTTCTCGGTTGTGTTTGTTGAGTCAGTTTGTTTTTGTTTGTTTGTTGCCCAATATTTTACCCACTTTGCCTATGGCAAAGTGTGTGGGTGTTGGGGTGTCAGTTTGTATTTTTAAAGTTTGTTTGTGTTATTGATCAGCATGTTAGCATGAATGTTAGAATAGGTTATGGATGATGTCGTATGTAAATAGGTAGGACGGAATGAGATATTGGGCATTAACTGTGAGGATTTGAGCTTTTGAAATGCTATATACATATGCAGCATTATTCTTTCTTGTGTGATAATGATCAGTTGACATGTGTTGATCTAGAACTTGCCTGCATCTCTTAATTAAAACTTCAAGTAACTTAGTAGAACTACTTAGATGAATTAGGCAATTTTTGTTCAAAATAGCCATGGCCTAAAAATTTCCTTCCATAACATTTATCCTTTGATTAGCCCCCTTGAACTTGGATCGTATTCTTTCTATTCACTTATAGAAGCCTGAATTTTAGCCGTCCCGGTCAAGAACTCAGGTCTAGAAGAACGAGGAATGAAAGGAAATGTTGGGTAGCACATAGTGGGCAGAATCACCTAAGATAGAGGTGTTGGGTTAAAAAAAAAGAGAGAAAAGGAAAAAAAAGAAAAAATATAAATAAATAAATATATAAGAAGCCCAGAATAAGTGTGCTAAATAAAGAGAAGTAAGGAATCAAGGGCAATGTGTTGCTCGAGAACCTAGTTCTTGACTTAGCCAGTTTCCATATTATCCTACCTTTTGTCATAAGCCACATTACAACCCAATGAAGACCTAAGGATAAGTAGTTTGAATTTGTTCGAAGAAGTAGAGATGTAGAGGGCAGGCAAGCCTATGGAAAAACGTTGTTGATCATGGTCAAGAACGTAAATACTTAACCTTATACACTTGAGAGATGAGTGCTGGTGAGGATGTCCTTGTTGCCAAATAACTCTATCTCGACCTGTTTGATGGCACTATCTGTTACATATTCTGTTTTGACTGACATGTGAGATGATGATCTGTTTTGAGTCTGTGTTTTCTATTTTCTCTTTTCTGTGTTTGAGTCTTGGGCAAAGTTGCAGCCATACACTTGAGGGCAAGTGTAATTCAAGTGAGTTGGTGTGATGAACCCATATTTGTGTCCATCTTTTCTTGTTTCTTTCTTGTGTTTTTAGTCTTTATCGAGTCATTATGTGTCTGGGAGGACACGCAAGTCGAGAGATAGTGTGCAGGGGAAGAACAGGTGGATGCTGGGCAAATCCGATGGAAAATCTGTTGTTGAGATGGCGATACGATGCAAATGGGCATAGGGCTGGAAGCTTGTAGCTGGGCAACATCGAAACATCCTTTCTACAAGTCAGGAAGCACCTCCCCATATCCTTAAGCCAACAGACAGAGTACTCGGAGGAGCCAGGATTGTGGTCAAGACCGGAGGCAATTCAGGATGCAGACGATGAAGGGCAGGATGCGAGTCGGACCAATAGTAGCAGCAGATTTCTTTTCCTTCAAGGAAGAGGATAAGGATTGGATGTTTCCTTCCTTATCCTAGCCGAACCAAATCATTGAAGATATCTACCACGCAAGGAAAGAATGATCGTGCATGCGAAGGAAAGAGAGAGAGGCGGAGGTTATGATATGCATGGGAAGAATCCTTATTCAACAAGGAAACTTCCCTAAACCTTAGAATCTCATCGCCTATATATATGGTCGACTCTATCATGTAAGAGCGCTTCAAATTCAGTAGTTTAGATTAGTTCTGCATTCTAGGTTGAGAGAAAGTAAGGAAGAAACAAGTCCTAAGGGCAATTTACTTTAATTTCGTATTTTACTGCTTTAGTTTTAGTTGTTGGCGTGAAGCCAAGACCCTGGGTGCTGACTACGCTTTTGGGCAGCAACCCCTTTCCAGATTTATGCTAAGTATTTTTTTCTTTATTTGCTTTGTGTTCTTATTTAATATTATGTCTAGCTAAGTTTATTATTTGGGTTGGATGTAGATGAAGTGATTCTAAATTACTCGTTCAAACTTGTGAGGTCTAATTGTGTTAGTTCGTTAATTGATTTTGTTCCCGAAACACTTAGGATTAATTCTAGACTTAATTGATATTGAAGTTGATTGATCACCATCTAGATATTGAGATTAAGTCATTAACAGAAATTGGGATAAACACGAGAGTGTCTTTCGTGCCCAAGAAGGTAAAGGGTGTTGGAGAGCAGTCGGTATTGACCTACCTCTTGGCTGTCTTGGGTCTATTTATTCTTAATGCCTGTTGGGCAGCATCGTTACTGAAGTGTCTTCATGACTTTGCTGATCAAAAGATGAGATCTAGCCTTCTAGTCAAGATCTGTAAAATTGATTAGACATAGGTTAAGTGTGTTAGCATCGTGACTTCGTAACCTTAGGGTGTTAACTAATCTTTGCCTTAAACCAAGTGATAAAATTAGTTAATTGAATATCTTTGCACCGATGAACGAGTAAAGAATAATTAGGATCATGGATTCGAAACCCAATCCAAACTCTTTTGTTATTTGATAGTTTTACTTGTTGAGTTCAGGTTCGTGACCAAAACCCTTTTGTTGAACAACATCAGAAGAGAAAATTACGCCGAGTCCCTTGGGTACGATCCCGCTTGCCGCTGACTACTACCTTGTTGGGCAAGAGGTGTTTTATAAATATTATTTGTACGAAGTGTGTGACGACAACACTCCGTCATTCACACTTGGCTCCGTTGAGATAATGTCGCCAAATCTTCAAAGCATACACGACGGCTGCTAATTCCATGTCATGAGTTGGATACTGCTCTTCATGGGGCTTGAGTTGTCTTGAAGCATATGCAATCACTCTTCCATCTTGCATTAGAACACATCCTAATCCTTGAGCAGATGCGTCAGTATATATGACGTAATCTTTGTCTGGTTCGGGCAGGGCTAATACTGGAGCTGTAGTCAATCTCGTCTTGAGCTCTTGGAAACTTCTTTCACATTCTTCCGTCCACTCGAACTTCATTTCTTTCTTCAACAGGCTCATCATTGGCTTCGCGATTTTGGAGAATCCTTCTATAAATGTCCGATAGTAACCTGCTAAACCGAGGAAACTACGGATTTCATGCACTGATGTCGGGGATTTCCATTCTTGCACAGCTTTCACTTTTTCCATATCCACTTTGATTCCTTCGGACGAAACAACATGTCCTAGGAAATTCACCTCCTTCAACCAAAATTCACATTTACTGAATTTGGCATACAACTTTTCAGTTCTAAGCTTTTCCAACACAATCCTCAAATGCTTCTCGTGCTCGACTTCATCTCTTGAATACACCAAAATATCGTCTATAAAGACAATCACGAACTTATCCAAATATTCGTGAAAAACTCTGTTCATCAGGTCCATAAATACTGCTGGAGCATTTGTCAACCCGAATGGCATTACTATGAATTCGTAATGTCCATATCTCGTTCTGAAAGCAATCTTTGGAATATCTTCTTGTCTGATTCTCAATTGATGGTATCCAGATCTTAAATCAATCTTGGAGAAAATACCGGCTCCTCTTAGTTGATCGAACAAATCATCTATCCTTGGCAAATGATACTTGTTCTTAAGCGTAATCTTGTTTAGCTCTCGGTAGTCTATGCACATCCTTAAACTACCGTCCTTCTTCTTCACAAATAAAATTGGAGCACCCCATGGCGACACACTTGGTCGAATAAAACCCAAGTCCAACAATTCCTGTAGTTGGATTTTCAACTCCTGAAGTTCTTTTGGAGCCATTCTATACGGGGCCTTGGATGTCGGGGTTGATCCGGGTTCTATTCCAATTGTCGATCAGGGGGTAAACCTGGTAATACTTCTGGAAACACGTCCTTGAATTCTCTCACGATCGGTACATCATCGATATTCAACTCTTGATTCTCATCTTTATTCAAATAGATTAGATATACTTGTGTATCTTTCTTCCTTATTAGTCTATGTGCTTCCATAGCCGAAACTATCGGTATGCTCTTCCTCATTCTCTTCTCAACTCCGAAAACTACGGTTGACTCTTCTCCAGGGGGCTTAAACGATATTTGTCTCAAGTCGCATCGAATCGTCGCAAAGTTCTCGGTTAACCAATCCATTCCTAGGATTATATCTACGTCCCACATCTGAATTAAATTCAGGGATTTCGCGATCAACTTACGATTTCCAAATTCGAATTCTAAATTCGAGCAAACGCGCGAAACTAACGCAGATTTTCCTAAAGGGGTTGCGACACTAAGCACCTGGTTTGATTCTTCTACCTTTAAATCTAGGTTCTCTATGCAAACGCTAGATATAAACGAATGCGAAGCACCCGTATCGAACAAAACAATAACAGGTATGCCGTTAAGCTTTCCCATACCTGCCAAATTTCCTTTATCTTTCTCTAGCGGCTTCTGCTCAATTGCGTAGGCTCTTTGGAAGTACGGGGGCTCTTGCTGAAGAGGTTGCTGCTTTGGCTGCGGCGGCTTGCGTTGATGCTAGATAAACTTTTGCGGAGGAGTTGCCTCAACGGCTTTCATCTGCGAAGGCTGGAACTGATTTGGCCTTCCGCCTCTCATTCCTTGTTGCTTACTCGGGCACTGGTTTGAGAAATGACCAGGCTGACCACAAGTATAGCAAACATTACTCCCAATCTTGCAGACGCCTTGATGCATTTTGCCACACTTCAAACAAAGAGGGAATCCTAAAGGTCCTACAGGTAGGTTACTTCGGTTAACCTGTGGAGTTTTTCCCTTCTGGGGTTGTTGTTGGCTTTTCCCTTGCCATGGTTTCTTGCTCGGGTGATTTCTACCACTCCATTTTCCTTTCCTCTTTCCATACTGGCCGAATTAAGATTGATGGGTAGTTACAGTCGTCGTTGTCTGGCTTTGAAATTGAGGATTCGCTGAAGGATGCGATCCTTTTTCTGGTTGCATGGCCAACTCCATATCTAGGGATCGGTTCAAGGCTTCAGCATAAGTCAGACCACTCTGACTAGCAAGAACTACTCGGATATCCTGTCTTAATCCCGCTCGAAACAATTCACACATTTTCTCATCAGTGTCTACCATATCAGGTGCAAATCGAGCTAATTCACAGAACTCCCGATCATACTCGGCCACAGTCTTCTTTCCTTGCCTCAGATTGGCGAATTCGTTTGCTTTCTGCTTACGATAACTCCTCGGCACATACTTCTCATACAAGGCTTCTTTAAATTGATCCCAAGTTAGGTTCTCGCGTTCTTCGGGTGTATACATTCTTTGTTTTGCCTCCCACCAGTAGTTGGCAGTTCCTTTTAACTGATACGTCAAACACTCAAGACGTTCACGATCGGTGCAACGAAGAAAACGGAAAATTTGCTCAAGAGAACGAATCCAGTCCTCAGCATCGCTGGACTGCCTTTACCATCGAAAGTTGGGGGATTCTGACGAACAAAAAGTTCTTCGACTCGTCTCTCATTCGGAGGGGACGAAGTAGGATCACGCTGTCCCTCGGGGTTATCTCCAGGGTTTCTGACATTTCTACGTCTTGGCGGCATTCTAAAAATACAACAAGAAAACTTTAGCTACTCAAATACTTTAGCTCACTAGGAACCTTTCTCGATTCTGAAAACATTTCCTTTTTGGGAGGAATACGATTTTTGATCGGTACTTAAATAAAAATTAAAAGGCAAATCAAGAATCATCTCAAATAATTTCATTATTTCAAATTCTCGTATATACATACATCTCATTCAATTTCCAATAGTCATCAAGCATTTACATCATCATTATAAATTCACATATTCTCAAGACAATTATTTTCTCAAGCAATCAATCACAATCATTGAATAAAACATCATCACCTTAATACTCACATACTCCATTCAAATTAATAACTCATGAGACTCAAAATTAATTTTAATAGCCTAATGGCTCATCTTTTTTTATATCGCCCGACAACGGCCTCTTCTGAGGACTTATAAACAATAGGGATTTAAACAATCACATTGAAAATTTCCCTTTCTTCTACTCGAACTACGCAAGTTCTCACTTTGCGTTCGATTCTTACTTACACATTAAGCCACAATAATTATATTACTGCTGAAAATTAAAAAGAGTTCATCTCTCAAACACACACGGTAAACTACTTAGATTTCCACGGCTTCCTTGAACTAATTCTACATGCAAGAATCATCTTCACTCGACCCACTGTCATCGTATTGCTCTGCGTTGGAATCTACTTCAACATGCTCTCTAAGGTCCTCCTCTTCTTCAGGATCCTCTTCTTCTTCTTCCTCTTCCTCATTTATGTTTTCTACAAACTGCTCTTCTTCCTCAACATTGTCATCTTCGATAGTGAAACACTCACGTTCGGCTGCCCTCAATGCTTCCTCGCAACCCTCTAGAGTGTAGTTTAGTGCAGCTAGCTCGGACTCAACCCAAGGCAGGGTGTTGGGGTTTTCCTCTCGATGAAGGTAGGATGCTACGTCGGCGGAGGCACCAAACTGGGAATTGTACTCATCTCCTGGCCTTACTACAGAAGTAGATGCATAGGTATAAGGGGCAGGAAAGATATTGCTGGATAAAGCTTGGAGGTATCCTCTTCCCATTGTCGCTGCATCGCCGACTCATTTTCATTCTCATTATTATCGCCGTTGTTTGAACTGGTTGGTCTGGAGGACTCCGCTTCGGGATGAACTGGAAGAGTTGCTTGATAATGACGCATATAGGCAGCGAACTGATCCTCAATCGGTGACGGAATTCCATTAGGGCCATTGCATCCGTTCGGCTGCAATGTTGGTAAGTTAGACAAAGCAAAGGGATTAAAAGATTGGATTGAAAGTACACCACTTACAATTGGATAATCTTGGTGGGACTCTCGAGGTTCAAGTTCGGTTTGTGGCGGCAAATTAATATGAAGGGAAACGGGGCCATCTTGAGGAATCGGTGGAGGAGCATGGACAATTTCGTTTAGCAGATCTGAAGAGTCGTCCTCATACGGTTCTGACGAAGGGGCGCCATATGTCATGTAACGAGTTGAGATAGTGGAGATAAACGTATTAACATCTCCGTACAGAGTTCGGTCGAAGTATCGATAGCCTAGGAATCGAGGAACGAGGGATGCTGCCCAGTCTCTCCATTCCCGAGGAAGGGCCTGGATCAAACGTGCCATGCCTTCTAGTGGTCCGATGTCCATAAACTGGACTTTTCCCCAAATCGTATGATAGCGCGCTAGGAATTCAGCTATCGATACAGTACTCATTTTTCTTACGTGTAGGTACTCCTGCATCCAATCATCATCATCCATCCTATACGAATTTTTAAACACAATAAGCACACTTAAATAATTAATCAAGCATGCTAGAATTTCCACCACATACTCATTTTTGCGTTCCAAAGGGGGATTTTCGTTCATGATTTCGGGCAATTCCAAATCACGTAACTGTTTGCACAAGCGTTTCATCCTTTCCGATTTTTCCACACGAAACACACATTAGGGAGGACATTCTAGAGCAATCTAGTTATCAATCAACTTAATAGCTTTTATCTCTAAACATCATAACTCATAAATAACTCAAAAATTCTCAATATCTTGATAATTCAAACATCACTTTAACTCGAAAAACTTTTAGAAAATAAGACGTACCTGGTTGCCGGATAAGATGGAGGATAGCTTGGTGTGGTTTACTGACTCAAATAAGTCTAAGAATTAAATCTAGACTTGACTCATCAAAAAATATCAAACTTCAGAGCAGTCAAACCTGCTCTGATACCAACCTGTCACACCCCGACTCCCGAGGTGTGACTTACGAACACTAACACAACTTAACCATCTAACAATCATCTCAAACACGAGGAAACATGCTCGGGGAAATGCTAACGAAAGCAATAGTACTCGAATAAAGCTATCAAAGACATAATGAAGCAATAACCGAGCATACTAATTTACATACCAGTGAGAATACGATAAGTATATCAAGTTAACGAGAACAGGACTAAAAAAAAATATTTAAATTCATCGAGCACATTGCTCGGAACCAAAACAAGTATCAAGTATATATTAACAGGTTTTCATTTCAAAAAGGTTGCATCGAAAACTCGACTCAAATCCCAACACTCACACGTATGAAGACGTGCAAATGCCAGTCTGACATTCGACTCGACTCAACCAAACAGCCCACACCACCAAGCCTTTCCTGCCATCTCCATCCTGCTAACCTGCACGTTTAGGAATACATACAGGGCTGAGTACTTCGTAATCAGTGAACACATGCCGAAAACATTTGGAAAAGATGCTCTTAAAGCTATATCAATTGAACTTGCCTTGCCGAAGCATCACAAGTATCTATGCAACTTAAAACGATTTTACTTGTGCATGCTAAAACATTTTGTTTTAAATAGACTGCACAGTCAAAATATAATATATACTCAACAGTATGCATCATCTGTCACAAATTCTCTCACTGTGCCGAGAAGTAGGCCTCCTTCTCGAACACTGTGACCGGCCCAACCGAAGCAAGGCTCACAGTCACCTCAACAATTAACATACCACACGTGGGTTTCCTACCTTTCACAGGATGATAATAACTCAAACAAACAGATGATAACACATACCAAACTCAATAAAACTGCAAGTCAATTGCATTTTAAAAAAAATTCACATAATAATACTCAATAGTATATTAGCATTCATCGATAGTTTTGGTTTAGCAAAGCCCACCTGTCTTCCGACGTTCTAGCTAGGTGGCTTACGTGCTATCTGTCCTCGCTTATTTCTCCGTCTTGCTTGATCCTTCACAGTTTGACATCGATAAAGAAGATAAGATACTACGCAAAGACGGATATTAAACGTTGGTCTCGACTGAAGGACTTCTACTTGACTCGCTGCTCTCTAAGTTATTCTTTTCTAAATAAGTCTCGTATTCTCGTCTCTAAGCCATTAACACTACTCGATAATTGGTTAATACTACTAACCAATGTCTTAGCACTTCTCGCTTTAATTATGAACGTCGTCTATCTAAACTCTATTACTCGAGTTTTCTTTTATATTCTTAATTAATTCTCGATTTAATTATCAACTTAATAACTAAATTGTTTTGCATACAAAACAAACTCAGTAATTTTTCACGTCATCAACAAATAATATCATTCACTCAAGCACGTTAATTCAATCGCATAATAATTCAAAATAAATCAAACACATTGTCTTGAATCCAATCACATTTCAAAACACGTTAATATCTACTCAATTTTTATTCTAGAACTTACTTCAAATACAAATTCCTTTTTATAGAAACTCAAATAATAAAATTTATCTTTCTCAACTCATATACGACACTTTTCCAAACTCGTTGTTTTATGATAACATATTATAAATCTTTACTCACTTAATAAAAATTCTTTTTATTTTTATTAAACTCTTATGAAATAGGAATTTTATTTCTATTTCTAACTCGATTCTTATTCTTGATTCAAACTATTACTTTTAGATTAGTATCTCGACAACTCTTCTCGGTTTATTTTTAATCCAAACGGTTTGAAAAACAACTTACTTAATTAATTTAATTAATTACTTTCAAAAGCACTACTCGATATCTTACTCGTATTTTATCCCATTATTTTCTTGATTAAACTATATGAGTATTTAAACTTAACTCGTCTAACACCTTTCCTCGACTCGATTAAATCTTCTCTTTGCCTTCTTATCATTTTATTCTCTTTATTTTAACTCGATTTTCTCGACTCTTACTTATTTAATTAAGAAATTTCTTTTCTTCTTTTATTTACTAATTTAAGACTCATTTCCTAATTAATACATGTTCTCCTTTATTCTTCAATTAATTTTTATTTCAATAAATATCTAGATTATTTTATTAATTTAATTACTAATTTCCTTTTTGATTTAATTTTATTAAAACTCAAATCTTCAAGTTCTTACTCAAGAACACCTACTTGATGATTTTCCTTTTTAACTTAAATCTTCACTCTTTTATCACAATAAATCCTATTACACTAGGATTTAAACCTATTACTCAATATTATACTCAAGAACATCATAACATTAAAAATACTAAATCATCTATATTTATTTTTCATCAAATATTTTCACATAAAACTCGATTTTCACACAACTAAATTCTCAAAGGATTAAATCATCACATCTACTAATATTCTCAAGCTCAAACATCAATTTAAATCATCACAAAAATCAACAAAATATTTTCTCCTTCTTTGCCCCATACTCACGGCAATCACATAAAAATTAGGGCAATTGATTTCTTGATTTTTCAAGCACACATAGCAATTCTCAACATATTCAAAGGTATAAATCAAGCATAAAAATAACAATAACTCAAGAAATTCAAATTCTCCTATTTTTGCCTAAATTTTCGGTCCTAGCCAAATTTTTAGGGCTTTTATTTTATTTTTCTCTCTTAATTCATAATTTAATCCCTGGAGTTCAAATTTCTTAACGAATTCCTCACTCGAATCTTGAATCGAAAACCCTAGGTTTGCCTAAACGTAAAATAAAATCATGCATGCATTGTTTTCTTTACTTTAGGGCTTTAGAGATACATATATACAATTATTCAAATAAATACCATACTTTGAAAATTAAATTGGATTCCTCCTCCTTGATCTTCTCCTTGGCCGAAAATGGTAAGGCTTGGGGCTCAATCTTCTAGTTTGACTCCTTTATGGAAAAACTCACTTGAATCCTCAAGAAAATATGAAACAACAATTAATCATCCATTTTAGGGCTTAAGAGCCGAAAATGAAGAAGAAATTTGGATGATTATTGAAGATTAATACTCAAAAATTGGGGAAGATCAATACCTTTTAAGATTAGGGCTTTGGAAGCTTGATGATGGATTGATCCTCACTTGATCTTCGTGATGGATTAGAGCTTGATTCTAAGCTTGCATGGAAGGAATCCTACCCTATGTTTTGAGGGGAAACTCACGGCATTGAGAGAGAGAGGGAGAGAGAATTTTTCTTCCTTGTTTGATGGAGAGTTTTCGAGAGAGAGAGAGAGATAGATAGAATGAGAGAAATTTTTCTCTTGAATAAATGGAGTGATCGAGAGAGAGAGAGTAGATGGAATTGTGTAAAATGCATGTACTCCATTATTTTATTAAATATTGTCTAGATATTCTTCCAACATATAGAATATTAATGATGAAACCTAGTTTGTAGGTGTTGGAAATAGGGTTGAGAGAGAGATAGATGGATTTGATGGTGATGGGATGAATGCATGTATTTATTTAACTTGTTAGGTAAGTTCTTAGATTTTAGTCATCATTAGGAATCTCATGATGATAACCTAGGTGTAGGCTTTGAAAATAGGTTTGGAGAGAGAGAGATTAGGGAGAAATGGAGAGGGAGAGAGATGAGAGGGATTTTCCCATTATTTTATTACGGGTATTATTTACCCGGTCGTAAAAGCTTTCCGGATAAAAAATCCGTATTATTCCATTTATGCTGAAAACGGATCTAATCTCTCCTCGTCTCGTTTCCGACGCTAAAACATCTCAAACATATCTCACATCTCACTAAATAGTTCATAGATTACGATTATCAAATTTTTAGGTCTAAAATTCAAATAACGAAGAAAACCTAAAAATTAATTGGCTTATTAATTCTTTAATAATTTAATTCTTGTAACTCTCTCAAATAATCTCGGATAAGCTTCTATCTTATCTCAATGATCTTAGAATCAATTCTAGGTTCAGAGATTCTAATTAAAATCTATTTTAAGTTTATCGATGAATAGTGATTTCTTGGTTATCAACATTATTTACTTCAAATCAAAATCCTCGGAAATCTCTGAAAATCATACTCGTACTCATTCTCATACAAATAGGCTCAATATATGCATCATATTATCATTTCAAGAAATAGAAACAGATAATCTCACGTAAAAACACATAAGGACATTTTAGTCGTTTTACTCATTTCTACCTATTTAGAAAAAAATTTATTCCTCAAATCTCGTCATTTAAACTTATAAGGTTATTTAATACGCTCTCTAAGGGTATAAAAGCTCGGGGTATTACATCACGTCTCTTGTTAATAAAACGACGAGCATTTCCTCGTCTTTTTCAACTATTCAATTACTAAACCAAATTCCAATTCAAATTCGATTTTAATCTTCTAACTTCTATATTCATTTCTCGAATGGAATTATCACCAACTACAATCTCGTTTATAACAATTACTTCATCAAATCCCTACTTCTTTCTCTCTTACAACTTGATTTCTATTTTTAGAAAATTCTCAATTAATTCCCACATCAATCTATCAATACATAGAACACAAATCCACCAATCAATCATCTAAAAATCGAACTTAACTTCACCTACAATTTTCTCATAATTTTCGGTATTACTAAATTATTAAGGAGGACGATTTCTACTTAAATCCAACCATGGGAATCCATTTCTATGCATCTAATAACATGTATTAATCATAGAACATCATCCTACTTTTTCCTCAAATTTTAAAAAATAACAATATTGAGGGAAAAGAATTTTGTTCGGTTCAATCCATAGAGGAAGCTCTTACCTTGACGTTTATGGACTCGGAAATAAGATCGATCGGAAGATGAATAACTTGTAGAGCTTTGAAAGCTTGAAGAACTCAACAATGGTGGAAGAGAGAGATGAGAGAGAGAAGAGAGGGAGGGGGCGGTAATGAGTGGGAGAGAAAGAGAGAAAGTGATGAGGTGTTGGATAATTATACATAAAGTATGAAAAGATCGCGTTTTACGGGTCTATTTATTCAAAATATCGCGTTTTACGGGTCTAATACGGCGTTTATAAATCGAGAAATTAAAACCTTAGACGGTTACGTTTTTGACGAAATCTAATTTGACCGCTAGATTAGAAATAAATCACTTACTCAGAAAGCATATTTCGATTTCCGAAATCCGATGAAACATCGGGACATGACAGTCCAAGATTCGCCCGAAAAAATAATAATAACTGACTTTCTCCGGTAGACTCGTATCGCAGAAAAAGTGAATGTAAAGTCTGACGGTTTTTTGATCTGAGTTTTCGAACGAAAATTCTATCAGATGCAAAAACCCTAATACAGTAGTCGTTCAACCGACTTCTGGAATTTATTTTCAAAAACGGATTTCACCGTTAGTCTTAGAATTGAAAATCCTTAACTTAGACGTGCAAAGCCTTAATTAATAATTAAAATTTTATTTTAGCGACGGAAGAAATATCTGGGGTATTACACGAGACACGCCGGCAATGAGACGCACCGCTGCAAGCCTCCCCGTCTTGAGGCCGTCTCGCCTCACCAATCGCAAATATATTTTAGCCGATATACAACGGCTAATTTTTAGCCGATGTATTGTTTTATTTATTTATCTCAAACGGGAGGCCGCATTCAGGGATACAAGGAAGCACCATCGCCTCACCAATGATTTGATCGAGCATGTTTGGAGCCGATTTCAGCCGGTTCAGGAGTAGAATGTTTTTTTATTATAAATTTCTATTAATGTAATGTTTTTATTTGATTTATTTCAATTAATGTATTGTACTAGTTATTTGTTTAAATTAATGAAAATTTCAAATTTTCTTATTAATATTAATGCAAAATACAAATTCAGAAATTAGATAGAGACACCCCTTAGAGATAACCCCAATGCAGCCCACTGTCTCTATCTCCAAAAAACTCTTAGAGACACCACTTAAAGACACTACCCTCGCACGTAGTCTAACATCCATTAAGCAAACAAAGTTCCGAACAGATACAGGTATGACGACATTCACATTATGATTACAAAGAACAAAAATCTCAAACCAATCATACTAATTTTTTTAAAATCGGAAAAATAATGTTTATAATGTTAAAGTACATGCATTATTCCTACTCAAGTACCTGCTACAAATAATTAATTGTACAATGACGATATTTTAAAACAATACAAATTACAACTACTACAAATTAAAATCTGTGAGAAAAATTGTGGGAAAACTAAGGCTGAGAAAGCCTCCTATAATTGGTATTTTCAGATACCCAACCTGCACTGTGCCGACTATAAAAACGCGGCCTACCATCCAACTGCTCCATCGTTTGAAAAGGCACTCTTGGCATTGAACTCCTCCTCGGTGTTATTATTTTACCAGCGTCAGGCGGCAAGGAACTGCTCCTCGGTGGTCTCGTTGTACCACTGGCCGGCGGCACTGAACTGCTCCTCGGTCCCCTCGTTGTACGGGTGTCCGGCGGCACTGAACTGCTCCTCGGTCTCGGTGGTCTTTTTTTAAAACTATCCGGCGTAGCCTGTGTGTTCTTACTTTTGGGATCAGCGGTAACATAGTCTGAATTATTAGTTGACGGCCTTGAAGCAGTACCTGCAAACAAAAAAAAGCATTTTGAAGTAAAAATGCTGCACACAATCAAAAAATTAATGAGATAAATGATTCGCCCCACAATTCTAAACCTTTCTTGTGGCTGGAATCATTTTTCCGTGATTTCCTAGCGTTGACGAAACCTCTCTCCTCAATGGTCTTAGGATTGACAAAAGTGGGAGCACCTACATCATTAGCATCAACCTCTTCAACAGGCTTCCGCTTTGTCTTCACTTTTGGTAACCCAGTCATCGCATAAATTTGATCGGTGAGTTCTTATGTAATACCCCAGATATTTCTTCTGTCGCTAAAATAAAAAATTTAATTATTAATTAAGGTTTTGCATGCCTAAGTTAAGGATTTTTGATTCTAAGACTAACGATGAAATCAGTTTCTGAAAATAAATTCCAGAACTCGGTTGAACGACTACTGTATTAGGGTTTTCGCGTCTGATAAAATTTTCGTTCGAAAACTCAGATCGAAAAACCGTCAGACTTTACATTCACTTTTTCTGCGATACGAGTCCACCGGAAAAAGTCAGTTTTTATTATGTAATGCCCCGTAAAAATCCTTACGTTCTAAGAAGTTTAAAGTTAATTAATTAATGGCTTTGCACGCCTAAGTTACAATTTTTGATTTATAAGGCTAACGGTCGAATCCGTTATTAAAAATAATTTACAGAAGTCGGCTAGACGACTACCATATTAGGGGTTAGCGCATACGAAAAGTTTTAGTTCGTAAGCTTAGAACGAAAAACCGTTTAATTTTACGTTTACAAAATCGCAAATACGAACACGCCGAGAAAGTTTATTTTTACGTTTTTCCGGACGAAACTTGGACTTGTCGTCCCGAGTTTTTGTCAAAATAAATTTTATAAATTTATTTTCTAATTAAGTTATACGTTAGAATTTGTAAATCAAATCGAATCACGACGATTTTTGAACCGAACAACGTTTTTCGTCGTTCGTTTTCCCGTAACGTCGGATCGTGCCAGAAAAACCCGTAAACCCTCTAAAAATTCTGCATGCATGCCGCCACCTCATTCCTTTAAGTGGAAGACATGCATGCTTGTTATTACTTAGTTTAATGACACCTAAACCTACCTTTATGCATGGTCAACTATTAATCATTTCACAACTTGAACAAAACCTTTTCCATCTCTCTCTCTCCACTCTCTCTCTCTCGGCCATACCCTCTCTCTCTCCCTCAACTTCATCTTCTTCATCTTCTCCATCCACCATTGAAGAACACTCTCAAGAGCTTGAAGAACTCACACAAACCATCCATCCATCCATTCAATTCCATACTTTCTTTCATTAAATCTTAAGGTATTTTCATCCTCTACAATCCTATCCATTTAGTTTCTTTTTCTTTTCTTCTTCTTCTTGTTCGATTTTTTTTAGAAGTTGGAATGGAAGAATTGATCTTGAAATAGTGTAATTAGATATGCTAGATATGATATTTATGGATTAAAAATGATCAAGAATAAGAAACCTAACATCTATGTTAATGCAGAATTTTTTTGGAAAATTGTAGGATTTTTGTTTTTCTTCTTTTGATTATGAATTCATGCTTAGTAGAGGTTTAATTAGTGTATGAGATGAAAAGGTATTGAAAGCCCTATGTTATTATGAAATTTAATTAGGGTTTGAAGTATAAATTAGGGGTTTTTGCATGTTAGTTGTTTTTGGAATTGCAAGTGATTAATTGGTGATATAAGAGCATGTTTAGTAAATAAATATTGTTAATTTGAGAAGAAAGTCATCCCCTCAAAGTATGTATGAAATCAGAAAATTTATAAGATAATTAGGAGTTTATACATGTTCAATATAAATGATGATTTGTTAGTTGATTATATTGCAAATCATATTAGTTGATAATAGAAGTTAATTGGAGTTTTTCTAAAAATGTTTAATGGAATGTAAGAGACTAAAATAACCTTATAAACTGAGTGATAATGATGATAAGATATGTTAGCATGCATGAAAACGGTTCAAGTTAGATATAGTTTAACGTCGTAAAATTTGAACGAAAACCGACGACTTTTGGAAATCGCGTAAGAGACGAATATCTAGTTGTAACTAATAATCGGGAAGTCAGATGAAAATTCTAACTTGATATTATTATTTATAATGAAATTTAGAACATCTTTCTAGTTGACGTCATAAGCATCCGAGTTCATATAATATGGGTTATAATGATAATCGGGAACTAGAACACGTTTGGAATTTCTTTGTTGGTTTAGTACTTGTTAGTTGAAAACCGACGTTAGAACGTCGTGCTTTTGAATAAGTTGAAAAAGGAGTTTGTCACGTACAGAGGTACGTGATGACTGCCTTAGAGTCCAGTTTCTAAAAAAGTTGAATACGAGTTTTTAAAACGAACCTAAAACGTTATACGGCAAACTTATCAATAAATTAGGGTTTTCGAGCAGTTTTGCGACCCTTGCCGGAAACTGTAATAACTTCCAGCTCGTTTATCAAATTTGTGATCCGTAAATTGGAGCAAAAACTAGACTTCCTAAGCTTTCTAGTGGTATAGGGCTCACCCCCTGTTTCCAAGTCCTCTGTTCTGGACAGCCTCTAGAGTTACTGGACTGTGCAGTGAAATTTCAGTTTCTTGTTTTCTAAGTTGTTTAGTTCACAACTTAGTCTCTTTCAAACGTTTAAGCCATTTTATCTATTGATTAACTACCTACTGACCCTAGAGTCAAGGACAAGACCTTGAGTGATGAAAACCAGTCGAGATCTTATATCTTATCTTTTTATTAAAGAGATAATAAACGAGAAATTTCATAAGGCATAAAATGAGCTATAATGAAAATCGCCTAAGTTGTTTCTTTTCAACTTAGTTTCTTATAATCTTTAAAGTCGTTTTAAGACATCGACAACCTTCTCTACTGACCCGAGAGTCGAGTATGAGATTTTCCGAGTTCTAGACGAGTTTGGTACGAGTTCGTTTTCCCGTTTAAGTAAAACGAATCTAGTAAGCGTGCAAATGCCCAAAAGAATAAAAACAACTAAATCTTTCTTCGATTCTCTTTCTTCGAGTATCTTTTACGAACCGTTTTTAAGTATATTTTATTTTATGATGAAGGAGGAAGCCAACTATAGAGAAAGGAGAGAAGATCCAAGTTGAAAGCTTTTGCGTTAAGTTCTGTAAAACAAAAGGTGGGATTTTATATACAAATAAAACGAGCAATGCTCGGAAAATCTTTCTCTATCGCTTTGATATCTGTGTTTTCAAAGTGATAATATGGCATGAACTGTTTTATGTTTTTATGTGAGTTCTCTTGTACCTATCTGAGTCAACATACGTGTTTTCCAGATTTAGAGTTAGTCTATTTTAGATTAACTAACGATCGGCTCTGAGTTAGCTGCTAAGTGCTTTCCAGAGTTAGTGCACTTTGTAACTGTAGTGTATGTGATATCCTGTTGAGGGGTACCAGCCACGGTGAATTAGTATTGGTCAAGATTGAACGTAGCATTAGTCAGAAAATGCTCGCGCAAGCGATTTATGAGAAAAAATCAGAAAATGTTTAGTAGACACGGATTCTTTCAACAAAACTCCGATGTGCTACACTTGTAATATGTCATTTTATCTATATTTATAAGTATGTTTTCGGCATCGTGCCCACTAAGTACCTTTGTACTTAGCCCTGCATTGCTTTCTAAATGTGCAGGTTGAAGCGACGGTGAGCGGCGACGATTGTTGTTGAGTTTAAGGATAAGATGCATAGTAGAACCCTTCCGCTGCCAAATTCTGTATTTCTTTTTTAGGTGTATTTTGAACAACTCAGTAGTCTAGGTCTGTACTTTTGAACTTAGTTTTGTCTTTTATACTTTTGTCGAGTAATCCTTAGGGATTAACTCTTCCTCATTTATGTTAAAGTCTTGTTCATAGTTTATCGATGATTATCATGTATGTTTAGTCAGTTAGCCCCCTTCTTTAATCCAACCCCAGTCGCACCCCGGCTTCTGCCGTTCCTCGGGATTTGGGGCCGTGACATATTATTTATCCGGGCGAATCTTGGACTGTTTTATCCCGACTTTTCATCGAATTTCGCAAATCGAAATATGCTTTCTGAGTAAGTGATTTATTTCTAATCTAGCAGTCGAATTAGATTTCGTCAAAATGTAACCGTCTAGGATTTTAATTGTTCGATTTTATAACGTCGTATTAAACCTGTAAAATGAGATATTTCGATTAAAAATCTAAGACTAAACCGCCACCTTACCCTATGACTCACCACCTTTGTTAGATTTTTATCACTTTATACAATTCTATCACATAAACACCTCATCATCTCCCTCATTTCTCTCTCCTTATTACCGCCTCCCCTCTCTCTCTTTTCTCTCATCTCTCTCAATCCTCCATTGTTGAGTTCTTCAAGCTTTCAAAGCTTCACAAGTCATTCATCTACCTATCGATCTTAGTTCCGAGTCCATAATTGTTAAGGTAATGATCTAAGCTTCCATTCCAACCGAACAAAATTCTTTTTCCTTCAAGTCTTGTTAATACCGAAAATTTCATGAGAAGTAGGAGGATGTTCTATGATTGATACATGTTATTAGATGCATAAAAATGGATTTCCATGGTTGGATTTAAGAAGAAATCATCCCCCTTAAATATTGATGAATACCGAAAATTTAATGAAATTAGAGGTTTGATGTTTAGTTTGATTTTTAGATGATTGATTAGTGGATTTGTGTTCTATATGTTGATAGATTAATGTATGAATTAATTGAGAATTTTCTAAAAATAGAAACTAAAAGGTAAGAGAGAAAGAAATAGGAATTGGAATGAGTAAATGTTATGTTTTGTATGATATGATGATATAAATGAGATGTAGTAAGTGTATAGATGATTATATAATTTAATTGGATTTTTCTAAAAATAAAATAGAAATCGTAAGAGACGAAAAACCGACGATAAGTTAAGATTCGATAATAATTTGAGTATGTGGTTTTCGTATTGGTGAATCTTGGTAGTTGATGAACGATATTGAAAAGTTTGAGCAAAATCGGAGAACGTCGAATTTTTAATAAGAGACGAAGAATCGTCGATAAGTCGAGATTGGATAATGATTTAGGTTTATGATTTGAATATTTGTTAATCTTAGTAATCAAGGATCGTTATTGGAAAATTTGAACGAATTCTAAAGAAGTTGAAATATCGGTAAGAGACGAGAAAACGAGTTTAAATGCCGATAGGAAAGTCGAATAAGGAAAACCAATTTGATATTAATGATTGTTGTCGTTTAATAAACGAGATTGTAGTTGACAATTTTTCCATTCGAGATATGAGATCATATAAGTTATAATTTATAAACTAGAAGTTGAAGAATGAAAGTGAGTTGGAAATGGAAATTGAATTGGAATTGGTATAGTAAATGATTAGTTGAAAAAAACGAGGAAATACTCGTCGTTTGTTTAATCGAGAGATGTGAAGGTGTTCTCGATAAAGGAACACGTGTCTTGACTGTAAAAGATAATAATTTCGTGAGCTTAAAGGTTGTACAGCATTGATCGAACCTAGGGAGTCGTGCGTCGAATTTTACGAGCACCTAGGGTTTCACTCGGACTGTTTTGCGATACGTTACGGAAACTGTCATAACTTTTAGCTCGCTTAACGAAATTGAGATCCGTAAATTGGACAATAAACTAGACATCCGTAGCTTTCATTTGGTACCAACTGTTTCGCAGATATCTGTTCTGTATAAGTTCCAGAACTTCTGCCTTGTGCAGAAACTTTCGTAAGCCTAATTTCTTAAATTTAATCCTTTTTAACTTCGTTCCTTGTGAACTTTTAAGTTATTATAAGTTATCGACTCCCGATATTTACTGACCTAAGTGTCGAGTAAAGGAACCGAGTTAGTTTATAAGCGAGAAATGTTCGAGTCTCGTTTATTCGTTAATCAAAAGAATATAGTTAAAGTGCATAGGCCTAAAAGTCACAAAACGAATTCGATTTCCTTTTCTTTTATCGTCTCGACCGTTTATTAAAGTTTGATTATTTACGTTCAAATGAGGAAGTCGAGTTTAGAAGACAGGACGAAAGACAGAAGACGGAAGCTCTTGTTTTAGTTCTGTAAATCGCCTAAGGTGGGCTTTTCTATATATCAAAATAAATAAGCGATGCTCAAAAATGTTTACTTATCGCTTTATAACTGTGTTTTAAAGTGATAATCAATGCATGAAAATATTTGTTTTATGTGAGTTCTCTTGCGCCTTTCTAAGTTAGCCAAAAGGGGTTAACTAATCGATCGGACCGCTGAGTTAACCAGAAAGGGTTTTCCAGGATTTAAGTGTACACGGTAGCTGGTGTGTGTGGTACCCTGTTGAGGGGTAGCCAGCCACGGTGAATAGAACGTGCGCGGAAGAAGTTAACTCTTCCCCGACGTTGAAACAGAAGTTGGGCAAGTTTGAACGTAACATCAAGTAAAGGCTTGGCCAAGCTATATTGTGAAAAGAGAAAGAAAAATGTTTAGTAGGCTCGGGTATTTGATGAAAAACCCCGATGCGCTATATATCGAGATGCCTGATTTAATCTATACTTATGATATGTTTTCGGCAATGTGCCCACTAAGTATGTTTATACTTAGCCCTGCATGTTGAGTGACGAGAGTGGCAGGAGGTTGAGTAGGGTTATGAATAGAATGAAGAACTGTATGTCAAGCTTTACGCTTTCCGTTGCCAAACTCTTCTTTTGAGTTATTGTATATCTTTTTGTCTAAGTCCCGTACAATGAACTTAGTTAACTTTTGAACAACTTGTCGAGCGATCCTTCAAGTTCGACTCTTTTTCTTTCAATAAAATCTGCTCATAGATATCAGTTGTCATTTAATTATTGTCTGTTTATTTATTTATCCCCCTTCTTCCCCACTTCTTTAATCCAACCCCTAGTCGCACCCCGGGTTTGCTGTCCCTCGGGATTTGGGGCTGTGACATCTTCCATCCGTGCCATGATGACGGATCGACAATCCTCGCGCTCTAAACATGTACCGGACAAATCATATAGATGCCTCAACACTGTATTCACAAACAGCATATTAGGCAAAGTCGAAGGAATATCTGCACGGTATGTTCCCAGACTTGGAGCACGACATCCCTTCTTGGCAGTTCTAGTCCATCTCTTAAGTATTAGGGATGCTGGGATGGTAAAATTATTCATGCAGTAGTAGACTTTTATTATATGGCGGCACAAAAGGCCCTCAGATTCCCACATCCTGCATGAACAACTGGCGTGTTGCGTGGTTGTATTGTAGATGACCTTCCTGGGACGGTCTTGCGACAGATTGTTGGTGACTATCTCCAGCTTACCATCACCGAGATCGCGATGGTCATGAGATTTTACAACATTCCATGACAGCATTACTTCGTCCTTAAATTTCTTGTACACGTTCCGCGTGTAGGTTGATGCTGCCTGAGTGAAGAGCTGGTTGTTGCTAATCAACTGTCCCGGCACCCAGATGCTTAGTGTGTCCTCCTCATTTTCTCTTTTGCGCCACTTCATCTTGAGTTTTTCGTAATTCTCCACAAAGGCAATTAACGTGTCTGTCGAACGGTTACCGGCCTTGACGCATCGATTAGCACCTTCACTCCGAGAAGTGGACAAAAGACTAGCTGTAAAAATGCCGCGTGTGTAAACAGAAGCCCACCGATGGCGAATTTTGTGCATTGCATTAAACCATCTTTGGCTCTTGGTCTTCGGATTCGTGAAACTCATCAGCTTCGTCCACACCTCATCAAACTCAAGCTCGGTCTCTACCTCATTCATACATCGATTCCACAATTTTTTAAATTCAGCATTTTTATTCAGCGACCCAAATCATTTTGTAGCATTCCGCTGAATATGCCATTGACATAAACGGTGCTTTGAGTCGGGAAAAATCTTGTCAATTACATTCATCATAGCCACACACTGATCTGTAAAGATGACCTTCGACTGAAGACCTTTCATGGCGACCAGGAATTCATTGAACAACCACTCAAATGAAGAAGTCGTCTCATCAGAGAGAAAGCCAATTCCGAACATGCAGGTGAATGTATGGTGGTTTATTCCCACAAAGGATGCGCATATCAAGTTGTATTTATTTGTGCTGTACATAGTGTCAATGGACAACACCTCAGAGAATGCTTCATAATCCATTAAGCATCAACCATCACGAAAGAAAAAATTCAGTAGTCGACCCTCGTTATCTGTTTCGGAATTCCAATAGAACAATAGATCCTCCAATGCTTTTTTGTTGAAATGATTCCACAGCATTTTGGAATCGCCGTTGTTCAGCTTTAATACTCTGCTTTTGCGCACAAAATGATCGTACGCATCCCTGCGGGTGAAGCTAAGATTTTCAGGGCCACCACACTCCGACTCCATAAAACCACAAGCCCCACTAACACCAATACCGCCTGAATGCAAAGCTTCCAATATAGAAGCTTGGGCATAATTTAAATTATGAGACGACCTCAGCATGTAGGCCTGCTCTGCTCGTACCAAACCATGATTGTGTTGACTTATGAAGATGCTCACTTGCCAGTCTTTACCTGACCGTCGTGACAACCGGATCTTCGCTTTGCAACCTGTTCGAGTAACTAATTTCTTGTAAGTCGGGACGCGACGAGTTGAGGCTTTGCCACCGGGATTCCCAGCACAACAACACACGTACTCTTTCCATCTGACATCATCGGATTTCCCAATATAGCGTTGCTCCCGTCTCCTAACGCCAAAACCTTCCATGCGACCATATTCACAGTATAATAGGTATCCTTGTTCCAAATCACGCAAACTGATCCAACTGCCAACCGTCCCTCAATAGTCGTACACATAATTTGCAAATTCTTATCAGCAGGATCATCCTCGTTAACGCTCCGATCACCATTCATTATGGTATCACCGTTGACGTCTACCATTAATTCATTCGTACATGTAATCAAAGGGTCATCCACGGCGTCTTCAGCACAATATCTTTGATAACCACTAACACTTCAATTGAGAATGTTAGTGGTGAATAAATCTTCGCCATCTGACAGTTTATCAGAATCAATTGCAGTTTGGCCATCATTCTCAGCAAAAGCGTTACTAACACCATTAGAATTATCGTTACCAGCCTCCAACTCCCTCAAATCGTCAAGATCAAATGAGTCGTCATTTAGGTTAAGAGCCATACACTGATCTTTTGCAATTTGTAGGAGCGATCATCAAACATAAAAAATAAGGTACGACTTTATGTGATAATCAAGTAAGCAATTCAAACAATACAGTTCAATGCCTATTTATAACAGTCTAGGGGGTACAGTCTAGGGGATAAATATTCGAGCATAAACATAAACTATAAGTTGTACTAAATCGAAATAAAACCCCAAATTGAAAAGTAACCCCTTTTAATTAGCTACAGGACAACATACTTAGTATAGCATCACCATTGCACACATATTTTAGCAGCACCTATTCTATCTATCTATTAAGATAATCGATAATTAATGGATTTATCAAAATGCGAGAAGCAAATTAAACGTTAGACAGACTGTAGAATAGCATCACCAGTTCAAACATACTTTAGCAGCATATATTCTACATACCAATTAAGATAATCCATGATTAATGGAACTAATCGGGAACGAAATTATATAGTGGGTAGAATGCAAAAAGTAACGTAACTTACTGAGAAGAGTTACGACGATGGCTGAACAACGAGATTCGTCACGAAGCAGACCAAATCTCTTTGGAAATTCGACAGGAGAACAGATTCGGGGAGGAAATAGCGACACAAACTATTTTCAGGATTTTATATCTGCCAGTATTTATTATACATATATGGGAGGCAAATTAAAGTAAATGAGGTAAACAATAATAAATCCCAGAGAATATATTCACCAAATTATTTTTAGAAGAATTTGTAGAAAAAATAAATTAATAGCATAACATTTAACAAAGATTTTCAAGACCTGCAATTTTCCAGGAATTTGCAACTTGCATCGGCGATTGAACAGACATGGGCCCACGCAAGATTCGCCGACCGGCGCGAAAAAGCAAATAAACCGAACCAGGGTTACAATTTTCTTTTCATTTAATAATTGATAAATAAGCCGAAAAAGAAAACGAAAAATAAAAGCCTTTCCACGTGTCAACCGATAAGCCCGGGTGTGCATATGAAACGGTAGGTAGAATCAAACGTCCCGCTCGAATTTTTCCTAAATCAAAACCAAACAAAATATAATATAAGTAAGTAAAATAAATAATATTATACCTCGTTTTTCCTCCTTTTCACTCCAAGTGACCACACCCATAAGGTTTAAATTGATTGTTAGAAACTGACATTAACTCTTGGGTTCTACTCCCTCCATTCTCGTTTCTTTTTCGTTTGTCTAATTAATAATATCTCCTTTCTATAAATAAAAATATTCAACCCTTCAAAAAAAAGAATTTTCTATCTTCTTACCCTTAATCCTACTCCATAATAAATAATAATCGTGTCCAAAAGTTAAGGAACATTATCAATTTTTTTTTATCTTTTTACCCTTGATCCTACTCCTTAATAACCGTGTTCAAAAATAGGGAACATTATCAATGAGGGGAGGGAGTAATATTCTATAAAAAAAATAAGAAAAATAATTATTTTGTAATTAATACAGGTGTAGCGTGTGCAAAGATTATTCATAAAGAGCCAAAGGGTTAAGGCGGGACCAAATTGATTTCATTAGACCAAAGAGTGCAATAACTACGTAAATTATTCTAAGAACTACATAGGAATGGATGTAGGAAAAATAAAAAATACTTGTGCCGTAGAGTAGATTATGATAGAAAAGAAAAGGTGATAAAGGAAGGGCTGGGCAGCATTGCATAAAGGAAATTAATTCTAAGATATGATATGATATGATATGATCCAAACAATATGAATGAATATGGATTGGATCAATTCCAAACAATGAAGGTAGTAAGTAGACAACGAAACATAAGACGCTAAGGAATACATGCATGTCAAAAAGTACTACTAGTAGTATATAATAAGGAAGGCAAAGGCAAAGGCAAAGGCAAAGGCAAAGGCAAAGGCAGGACACATCCCCGCCGACCAGGTTTGCGCCTTCTAACACCGGCACCGCCCATCCCATATTTCTTCTTGCCTTTCACGGTCTGTCACCATCCAAACTATACTTCTTCTGTCATAGAAATCCAACAATAATATTCCACTCAAAGAAAATACGGTACTCCACTTCTTGGTCCTCGCATCTGGTTGTTCTCCTCTGTCTCCGTGAAGAACTTCACCTCTCTCTCCTAAGGCACCCAAAGTTAGATATCAGAATTACATCCATTCAAATAACAGACCCTCTCCCTTCTCTCTTTCTTGCTTTTCAAAATATATAATATACTATAGATACTTGATGACTCTCGTACCATATTCTCGTTGAAGCTCAGTATTGATGCTACATTTCCACAACGATAACAATAATTTGGTGCCGACCACACCTGCATTGTCCAAAACACAACAATCAAAATAACAGCATAAACATACAAGACTAAACCATCTCTGTCCTCAGAACCCTCATATAGAATCGGCTACTCACTGTCACGAGTCCTTTATCTTGAAACATATACTTTAGACCTTCTTGAACAAGTTGGTGAGCACGGCAAACTAGGTCGAGTTTGTTTATATGATTGAACTGCAAAATATAATTCAGCATTTAACACCTCATAATCCTTTGAAAGCAACCCGATCACCATTATCTCCTACACCCCCATACAAGTTTATCATCGATTTACCTCAGTTGTAACCCTGGATCCAAAAAGCCAGCCTGCTCCTCGAGGACTGACTGCCCATGTCTCGATATCTTCAGGATCACTCCACATTAAGTCACAGAAAGGCCCTTCATGTGGGATCTCGCAGTTACGCTCTATAACTCGAATCTGCTTAGAGAACAAAACGAAGAAGCCAATAAGACTTTATATTCAAGCATGGTGCCCTTAGAATTTACATAAAATTGCAAGTATGGAGCCCCAGGAATTTTAAGGCCAGTCTGTCCTTTTATGATCAAGAAAATTATACAATAGCTAAGCAAGTATGCGGTATTCAACAATATATTTCCCAGAACTCATTGATTATTATCACATCAAATAGGATATTTCCTCAAACTACAAATATCGTGTGCAAAACACTGTATAAATGAAAATGACCTGACCTGGTCAATGGTTCTAATATCTGGGGATAGGCCACCATGTACACAAAGTACCTGAGATTTCAAAACAGTCAGTCAATCAGTGGCATAGTAATATTAGAAATCAGTAAAAGTGGGATCTACCAACAGGAATAAGTTCTTCTTGTTCCCCTCCAGGGATTTTTAAAAAGCTAAAGACTTGGTCAGCAGGGCCTAATATTAGGAAAAATAACATTTTAACTGTTTACAGTGAGGTTTTTGATTCCACTTAAATGGTATATCTGACTAAAGAATGCGTACCGTGCCATCGATAATTGCTGATAGAGTAAGATAGTCGAACACATCAGTGCAATAACGCCAAGCATTAGCATTCCCGTACTTCCTTTGACATTCATCATAGAATCCATAAACCTACCATGGACAAACATACAGATATTCATCAGTAATCAGGAACTATTGAAACTAACAGTGATGACACAAAGCTAATGCCATATTACATGTTTTTAAACAAAACTACTGAGAACTAGTTTTTAAACAAGTACCGAGATAATACATGTTGACAATCTTGCCATATTACATGCATATTCACGCCTAAGAATATCAAAATCCAAGTATTAAGTCTAATGCAATACAGCACAAGGCAACACAGTTTGGGTTTCCACGATTTCCCTCAAGGGATCCAGTTAAAGTTTCTCGTGGAAAAAACAACTACCGAGTTACAGGGAATATTAAGAAACACTATAAGGATTTTAACAAGTAGAAAAGGGTTTAGGAGTTTTAGTGAGTGACAAGGTGTCCAATGCATATGAAACTTGTCTTGGAACAAAAATGTAATGACTAATCCACTTCTACCATACAGCTGTATCCCCAGCCCCTAAATTAAAAAAATAAACTACTAATAAACAGCAAAAATTTATCCCATTTCAGATAATCACTGTATCCAGATGCTATATATATATATATATATATATATATATATATATATATATATATCATGTTCTATATTTTATTGTCATCTTCAAACATTGCATTTCATCTCAAATGTTCACCTAGTTGCTAAATATTGAGGTTCAAATACATGAAATCTGACAGAAGCCAATTGACTGGATTTTAGGCTAGTGAATTTTATAGCCCATTAAAATATATATGTACATATACATAACTAGGTGAATATGAAATGAAATGCAATGTTTGAAGAGGACAAAAAAATATAGAACATGATATGAGCTCAGTCAACTACATAATTAAAAAGAACTTCTGAAAGCAAATGTCAACAACATATAAAACCTTATTTGAGAAAGCCGTGTTATAGCTGACTCCTATAGTTAGTTTCTGTCTGGAGTAATTTATCTAACTGTATGTATGACAGTATGAGTGCAGTTCATATAAGTATTGTTCCAGTAAGTGACCATGAAAACATATTCTTTTACAAATATAATATCTTTTACCTGTGTTAGTTGCCTGCTTTCATGATTTCCACGTAGGAGAGTAATATTAGCAGGGTATCTGAAAGCAAATGAAAGAGACATTAATAAATAACCATAAGGAGCAACAAGAAACCATCAAATATACTCCATCTATCAAGTGCTCACTTATCCAAAAACTGAAAATCTACTTAAACCTAGAAAGACCAGTAATTATGTTACTAACAAGTCTATTCAAACACCATAAATATAAAGTAGAAAGTTTTGAGAAATGGACGATTCGTAATGAGTATTAAGTGCCATTTAAAGAAATTCATAATTCTGTGTAGAAGTCTGTGAGACTTAGTTATTACAAACTTAACTGGTGGATATTAATTTGTTGGGTTAAGCTACAATAACAAGAGCTGCAGTTAATATTTTTCATTCTGACAAAACATAGTAGATTTGTTTTAAAGATTTTTTTTTAAAGTAATCAATCATTTATAGTCAATTATTATCTTTATTAGAGAATATATCCAATTATATAAAAGATCAAGGCTCAGCTTCAGAGACCATATTCTTGATGACATAACCTTCTGGTTAAGTCCTATAAGAGTTGGTTGAGCCAACTATTAAATGGCTAAAATCCTTACGCACATGTAAAGAGGTGATGAACCGACCCACAGATAAATAACTGCACAGACCAATTCTTATAATAAATATTCCTGAACTGAATTATACACACCTTGCTTTGAGAAGCAAAAGGATGGTGAAAACTTCTAGACTATTGTAACCTCGATCAACAAAATCCCCCTGTTAGCCAAAAGTACAATTAGTATAGTCAAGTCATGTATGAGAAGTAGGACATCAATTCAATTTCAAATTACTTACCATAAATATGTAATTTGTTTCTGGTACATGACCTCCAGTCTGGAAAAGCTTCATTAGATCGTGAAACTGTCCATGGATATCACCACAAACTGTGACTGGACTGTTGACAGGCTGAACATTTGACTCCTCAATCAAAATCTCCTTGACCTGAATAAGACAAGGCAGATCAAATTTAGGAATACATTAAATGCATAACAGGTACACATGTAGAGAGAGAGAGAGAGAGAGAGAGAGAGAGAGAGACGGGTAACTAAATAAAGGGATACTATCAAAGAACGTCAAGTTGGTCCAAGCATTGAAGTTTCATGGCGATGATGACTCAGTATCACTTGGAGGGACTCAGCAAGGGTCTACACAGCAGCTCATGGGACAACAAATTCAAAATGAAAAGGCCAGAATCTAAGCTACACAACAAATCCAAATTTTGATAGAATTTCCTTCAGCCACTAGTACAAGCACACTACCCCAGTTTAAGAAGAAAGTTCATTTTATTGCCATGATATTATGCTAATATTAGATCTTATAATGGCTTAAATCATAACCCTTTTCGTGACATAATAAGGACTGCAAATTACATTTAAGTTATATCATATCAAGTACATGAATTTAATAATAGCATGGTCTTTCAGATGTAATAATTTATCCGATCACTGAAGTTGTGTTGTGGAGAAAGATGCAGTAGTTTGTGGATCCCTTCTGAAGGGCAAAAACATATTCATAACAGACGCTAGAATGGATATTGAAAATGAAAAGAAAAGCAAAATCACGCAACCCTGGCTTATGTAACGTATTGTCACTGTTTCCAAGCCATTTATGTATAGATGCAGCAGATGCAACAGTAGGAGGCTATAATTAAGTTTTTAACGATTCCCATTATAAACCAGAAAATAAAGGTGGACTGGGATCACTCAAGAGTTCGACTAATGATAAATTGCTGAAAATGAATAAAGGAGAAAAAAGATTAAAACTTAGCTGGCGAGGCAATGTAAATCTACCAAAATGAAAACTTATAATTGCTCAACTCATCTAGCAAATAACGATCTTCCAGAATAGACATGGTGCACATCATCATCAGTTGTCAGTGATTGATTATCAGGTAAAACATAAACTAAAGAGAATAAAGTAAGTAGTTTAGGCGCAAGAACCTCTTCTAAAGTAAAAGCGGAGCAGCGAAAAGAACCCCATCCACACAAATCCTCAAGAACCCCAACACTTTCTTGAAAGAGTTATCCCTAAAACCCAAGAATCTAAAGATCAAGGAAAAACCCTAACTACTAGAAAAGACTAAAATGTGAGACTCGACATGAATAAACTCTAGTTACAAGGATTCCGTCCTCTCAAAAAGATTCTTCAATTAGTCGGAAATTGAAGTGCAGAGACAAGATTAATGAAGAAACAATAAATAAATGAATAATAAAAGTGCAGAAAGAAGAAGATGAAGAAGAAGAAGTTACGTATTCGCAGAGAAGCTGAAGCTCGTCTTCGGACAAGTGCTGGCCCTCTTTCACCTTAGCTATCCACTGCTCCAAATCCATTCTCCCCTTTTCAAGATAGAATTTGATTGAATCTTGATCGTGGGAGGAATTACGGGACGTTTGATTCTGCCTCCGGATTCATATGCACACCGGGCCTTATCGCCGGCCACGTGGAAATGCATTTCTTTTTCCTTTTTGTTTTTCGATGACGTGTAAATGATGAAATAAAACAAAATACCTTACCCCGGTTGGATTAATGATGCCGGCCGGTCATATGCACATGTGCATTCACTATTTAAATGGCGCAGCAATTTGGAGTATGTCAAAATAATTGCAGGCATTTATAATTGATAAAATTCCTCTTTCTAGAACTTTTAACATAATTTTTTTTTAAATAATACTCCTTATAAATTTTTCAAAATTTAGCACTTCATATATTTTTTACCTCTACTCTATTTTTGTATTTTCTATTGTGTTCCCTTCTTTTTCTTATGTACTGCCATTCTTCCACAGCTCCCTCTCTCTCTACATCTCCCCCTCTCTCTCTCTCTCTACTCTTGCATTTCCCTACCCCTCCGCCGCCCTCTTTCTCCGCCTCCTCTCTCTGCCGCCGACGAGGGCGGCATTCACCTCCATCGCCGCCTACCTCCCCACCAACTTCACCATCCAGGTCCCCTCTCTCTCTTAAAACCCTAGCTTTCCCGCCGCCGCCACCTCCTCGCCGCCTCGCTACCACATCAACTGAGTCATCGCGCGTGACTCGGTGTTGAGAACTCACCAACGACACGACACTGGTCGCAATAAACGGATCTGGATCTGGTAACATCCTCCTCCACGATGTCTAGGCAGACGGTGGCGGGACCTCCGTCGTCCAAGGCCAGGTCGCCGACGCGGAAGAGGATCTGCCAGGTGAGCAGGTGAGGGAAAAGCGACAAGGGGGGAGGGAGGACCGCGTGCTTTGTCAGGAATGCCCTAACGGTGGTCCTGAACGGCTTGGCGGCCGCCGGCGAGTCCAGATCGCCGGCGCTCGGAAACGTAAGGAAATCACTGAGATCGGCGGTTACGCGCCTCTTTACCAGCCTCTTGGTCGGCCTCCCGTTCACCACCATGATTTTTCTGACAGATCTCCGCGCGTGGGGCTACAGCAACAAATCCTCGTCTCAGATCTGGGTCGATCGCAGATCGGACGGCCAATATTCAGGTACAGAAGAGATACGGAAATAATAATAATAAGTTAGTTTTTGAAGAGAAAATACAGAGAGGAAGAAGAAGGAGAGGAATAGGAATAAGAAGATCCGTAGGAAAAGGAACCGGAGAAGAAAGAGATGCAGAGGAGGGGTTAAGGAGAGAAGAAGACGAGGGAAAAGCGGATTTCATAGAAATGCAGATTTAAAACAAGATTTTGTAAGAGCTCTGTTATTGCTCAATTGCCTAAATTTGTATGATTTGGGGTGACATTTGATTGCATTTTTGGTATAATAATACTGGACATATACTATTATTTGGGGTGACATTCTTTCAATTTGCCTGCAAATTTTTGTGTGTTGATGTTTGATGAAAGAGGTTTGTTTTGATTGTGTTAGTTGGTTTAACGGGAGCAGGTGAAAGGGTTGATGGTCCCGAAACGAGTTCTGGTGTATGGGGGGGAATACACCAGATGCAACTTTTTAAAACAACCCCCTAAAAATTATCTCAACCGAGTAAGGAAGCTCAGTTGGAATTACAACCGAGTAAGAAACACTCGGTTGGAAGTGATGTGCTGTGCGGAATGTGGTGGAAATTAACTCGTTAAAAATAACTCACGCTTTTATGCACGGTTGGTCAAGAACCAAGACAGTTAAGAATGCTAAGATCAGTTTGTATGCTGGTTAGAAGGACAGTTGAAAAAGTAGGAAATAACTGAAGAATAAACTCAAGCACACAGAAATTTACGTGGTTCGGAGAAACCTCCTACGTCCACGGGGAGTTGTGAGTCCACACAACTCTGTCCAAGTTCTTCTGGACAAACCACTCAGCTTACGCGGGCTGAGCAACCGTTAAGGATAAGTTTGCGGGTACTTATCAACCTTACAGTTTAGTTTTCGGGTACTAAACAACCTATCTACTCAGTTGCAGGAAGAGTAGGATCCTAAAACCTTTTCAGGTGAAAGAAAATGGGGTTCCAACTAAAAGCTCGAACACGAGGTGAGCTATGATCTAACACTCTACGAACTCTCACTAAGTGATGTTCTCAAGGTTCGATCTAAAGACACAAAAACTAACTAACTCTAGAACTCTCAACAAGTAATGTTCTAAGAGATTGAATGCAGTTCAGCTCGTGAAGAATATGCTCTTTCTTTCGCTCTCTGGTTTCTTCTCGCGTGTGTGTCTTGTATCCTTTTCGAATGAATGAAGGCCTCTATATATAGGCGGAGAGAGTCAACTAGCCGTTGGAGGAGCCGTTGATCTCTGTTCTTTGAAAGCGATGGCTTGTCTCTCATCTCTGCAGACTTTCCCGATATGGCATCTGTGCTCTTCTGCTTTCCATCTGAGATAGCCTTGTGTTGGGCCAAATGGGGTAATGACTGAACGGTCAAACCCTCACGTGACTTCCTTTTTGAAATTCAAATCTTAACAACAGACTTCCAGCAAGGAGTGGTCGGTTAAGACTTTCGATCTTCAACTAACTTGTTCTTCAGTTGATGTTCTAACTAACTACTAACAGTTGAACTCTCAGCTGACTTCAACTTCAAGCTGTTAATCTTCTGGGTTGAAATATACAACTGATGTTCGGAAGCTGAACGCTCAGTTGTCTTCCTTGTATCTTCTCAGTTGGGTTTGAACGCTTAGATGATTTCCTTTCATCTGATGTTCTCTTCCCCCATACTGTTTCTCATCTGATGAACGCTCAGTTGTTTTCCTTACAACTGATGTTCTATCTCTTGAGACATCTTCCTTTGAATACTTAGTCAATTTTTGCATCTTCTTTCTTCGTATGCTCAACTATCGAACTGATACTTGAACGTAACTTCCCCCTTTTTAATATGATGAATGCTCAGTTGTGTTCCTCACAACTGATGTTCTATCCGAGTGAAGCCTTGTTGCCGTCTTCAGCTGGAGACCTGTAAAGATAAAATCTTATCAACGCTCAAACAGCGAGCCTAACTACTAACCTTAGGATCTGGCAACATCTACTCGGTTGGGGTCAGTTGGTTTTGGAATCAATCGAAACTTTTACTTAAATTTCCCAACAATTTCCCCCTTTTGATGATGCCAAAACCCCTTATAAGAAGTCTAAAACCCTTACAGATCACAACTGATCTAGATCTAACTGACTTATCTAAAATCTCAGCTGAAATTCTAGACTGTCTATAAGATGAAAACATCAAAGGGTTAGCACAGTTATAACATGGTATTGAAATAACTTTGCGATTCAGAGCTTGGACAATGAGGGATTGTACATCAAGTTGAATCTTATAACTGAGTAGTTTTCATTACAACTGATTGTTACAAAGATGAACGCAAAAGACAAAAATTACAACAGTTGTTCAAAAACTAACTGAGCTAAAATTGTAGCCCATACTTACTAAAAATCCTAACAAAAATTTCCCTCTTAGCAGGTGACTCCTTGGAAATGTCCACTCCATGCTCCTTGCAAACCTGCCTCGCCTCAGCTGTGATCTTCGTGCGGTTCGGGTTGCGAGAGTTTGGGAGGAAGGGAGGCCGGTAAGTAACCTTCTGGGGAACCGGAACTGTGTTCAAGTCCAGGTTGGCATCAATCATAGCCCGCCTGAATTGGCTGAACATGCCCGGGTCTCCTGAGTGCAACTCGGTCAGCGCTTCCTTGAACGTTTTCCTCGGGTCATCAGTTGCATAAACCTTCCTATAGTAGAAGTCGTTAACGAACTCCTGCTTGAACAACTCCCACTCTTCATTCCACTCGGTCGGCATCCACTTGTCAACATGCCTAAACCGACTCTCGACTTTGGACTTTGCTGGCAACCTTTATTGCTTCAACCGAGCTTCCGCCTTTGATTGATGTTTGTTGATGCGGCGTCGGCTGCGGGAGGCAACGTTGCGGTCCAAATTCTGAGACATTTTCTTCAACTCTTCTTCGAACTGGTTCACCCTCCTCGCCTGGCTGGCGGCGAACTTTCTTATCCAGCTCGGGTTCATATAATCCTTTTCCTCTACATCCATAGCCTTAGCAGCTGCGATGCACTCTTCGGTTGTGATACCGTCGAGTTCAGAATCCAGCTCGGCAGCGATCTCCGCTATGGAGTTGTAGGAAACTCCAAATTTTTCTGCCTGCTCCAAGTCTTTAGACATTTGGGCTCCACCGACTTCGGTTGACTTGGGAGCAGCAGACTTCCTCTTCCTCAGCTGGGATTTTGATTGAGCAGTTGGCGTCTCTTCTTCTTCCTGCACCTCAACCTCCGTCTCCTTCTCTTCCCCCTTTTTGGCATCAGCAACAAGGATTGCTACTGAACCATCCAGAGAGGTGAGTTGTTGTTCGGCAAGTTTGATGCGGTTGAAGAGTTCATCGACCGCGCATTAGAGCTCCACCTTCTTCGCCAGATCCGAGTCCTGGCGCTCTTGTTCGGCTTTCTTCAAGGCAGAGAGGTTCTCGATGACCTCAGTTTGAAAAGCCACGAACTCAGCCCATTGCGACTCGAAGCGAGACTCCCATTCAGCATCTTGTGTCTGTTGGGACTTGGCAAGATTGGAGTCGGCCAAGGATTTGATGACGTTCAGTTCCGACTTCAATCCCAACAGAGTGGACTTCAACTCCGACATTTCTTGACTGGTGGAGGAGAAGAATTCTTCCAGTTTGGTCTTCATTGCAACATTCTCCTCCACCAGTTGCTGGTTCTTCACTTCTTGCGCTTCCAACACCCTCAGCTGGTCATCTTTTTGTTGCTGGAGGTTGGCAAGCAGTTCGGTCCTCAGTTGGTTCACCCTCTCAGCAATCAGCTTACAGATTTCGTCAGAGGAGGGAGCTGGCTGATCCGCTGGAGGGGCTTGTGCAATCAGAGCTAGAGGCTCAACTGTGACCATGGCTTGTCGGTTGGCCAGGTACAGCTTCAGTTCTTCTTCTTCTTCTTCCTTCGCTGCTGCGGCGACTGCATCCACATCCTAAAGGAAGTCAGCTGACTTGATCATCATGCTGTCGAGGAAGTCAATGCACTCCTATCCAGCTGCCTCCCTGGTGTCTGTCCTTTCAGCTCAGCTCTGGTCCAGCCGACGAGTGAGCAGCACAATCCTGTTGTTGTAAGCCACCTCCAGGTTGGAATAGTTGAAGTAGGCTCGGATGCGGGACTCATCTGACTTCAGCGTGTCCCAGCTCTGTACCCTGATCGTATCTTCTTTCACGTACCAATGGCTGAAGATCAGGTGGAACTGGTACAACAGCTCGGTTCCCAGAGTGGCAAAGACTGGCATGTCGCGAGCTTCAGGGAACATGCCCACCAGCTTCTGGAAGCAGTAGGCCACCCTGCCCTCGTGCTCCAGCACAACTGCCTGAAGATCATCTTCTTCATTTATTGGGGATAGGGAAAGATCATATGGCAAAGGTTCAAAAGGTTCATCAATGTTGGCCAAAGAGTCGGTCGCAACATCGGCATCGAGCTGGGAGCTCGGAATATTGGATTTGGTTGGGAGGGGGGTTTCAATTGTTTCCTCAACATTGGCCAAAGAAGCGGTCACAATGTTGGCATCGAGCAAGGTGCTCGGAACATTTGGCTCTGGTTGGGTAGAAAGAGCAAGAGGCTCTGGGGGTAGTACGGCATCAACTCCTGCCGTGGGGGAGGTGGGAACATCTTCAACGTCCTCAGATGAGGAAGAAGCATCTGACGTCAAATCCGTCTCCATTCCGTCAGCCTTGTCAGCTCCGGTGGCTCGAGGGACGATCTCGAACGTGGCAGCCTCAGCTGAGCGGCTGGACTCGGAAGGCTCCTCTGCAGGTGTCGACTCAACCGGTGCATCCTCATCAGCTGGAGCTTGCTCCTCAGCTGGTACCTCAACTGGCTCCTCAGCTGTCACCTCAGTTGGCTCATCAGCTGGCACATCAGCTGGCTTCTTAACCGACTTCTTGAACCGTACCCTCAGCTTTTTCTGGGCAGGCTCCTCAGCTGTTTCCTTCTCCGACTCAGCTCGTCGGCGTGCAGTTTTGGACTTGGCGGGGCGAGCGACAGCTGGTTCCCTCTCAGCTGTGGACTCAGCAGACTTTCCAACCTCCTTCTTCTCCTTCGGAGTGTACACACTCCTAAGCACCTCCTGTGCCTTCTTCGCTGTTGGGAACAGCAGCAACTTCTTGACCGGTGTCTCCTCACAGTCATTCCAGACCATGTTGCGATCCTTGGTCGTGAGCAAGATCAGGGCTGAGATCTTGCAGCCGAAGTTGAGCGTCCCTTTCACACTCAACAGCTTCTCTCCAGACTCGGATGTTGTCTCGAAGATCTTCGACTTCTCCACCATCAACTGGTTCAGGAAGTATTGAAACCAGTTGATCTGGTGTTGGTGCTCACAAAGCCACCAACTGCTTCAACTTGGGTCAGCTGATGTTGCCGAAAGCTCCACTGTAATCGAACACCACCTTAGAAACAACATCGAATAGCAGGCAATGTTCTGACTTCAACTTCGTCATCTGCATGTTTCTCCTCAACTTCTCCGGCTCGATCAGAGCATTCTGCAGAAACTCATCGACGTGCTCGTCGGTTATGCTCTCAAGAAGTTCTGTGGCTGTGTGGTTCACGGGAATGATGTAGCGAAGGGCATCGGAAATGTTGATGGGGAAGGTGACGCGGCGAATGGTCCTAGCCGGAACGTCTCGTTGCCGACATGTCACTTCCGTTGAGACTCCTTCTGTGCTGTCAAGGGAGGCATTCAGGTTGACGTAGAACTCCCCGACCTGTCGCCTGAGCAAGTGGGAGGGGCAAAGCTTGGCCCATTCCAGAAGGCCATTCTCTCTGAGAGTATTGGCCAGGAGAGCCAACACCGGCGACTCCAATTCCTCATCGGAGAGGATCTGTTCGAAGTGGATCTTCGACACCAGCATGTCGAATGATTCTTCGTATGAGGTAGGGACAAGAAAAGATCCAGATGAAGCCATTTTCTTGCTTTGGGTGCCATTTATGATCACTGCAAAAGGAATATATAGGAAGAAGTAAGGGAAATCTTTTGCAGAAAATAGTTAGACAGAATCTGGGAAGACGATGAACAGTTATAGAAGATAGACACGAATGAGGAAAGTAGGAGATTTCTTCCTGATTTTTCGCCTTATATAGGTTTTTGACTCTGTAGAGATCAACGGCTGGGGTTAAATGGCGCGAATCCATCAACGGCTGAGATCACGCGACTGTTGACTATCTTTGACTTGACATCATGTACTGAGTTCTAACCCGTGCGTGAGAAGGTATAAAGTAAGCTATGGATGTTCAGCCGTACTTTACATTTAATGCGACATGATGGCTATTTTAATGTAACTGACTGGCTCAGGAATGTTTGAATTTATTTCAAACATTCTCATTTAAGAACATAACACCTTCAGCCATAAATGTTACCTACCAGCTGATGTTGGAATCAGCTGAGTTCCCATGTTGCGGCATACCATCAGCTGACTCGAGTTCGTCTGTTCAGCTGACGTCTGATTCCTTAGGTTGGCAATCTGCATCTGATCGGAATACCATCAACTGACTCAAGTTCGTCTGTTCAGCTGATGTCTGATGTCTTCAGTTGGCGATCCGCATCTGAGATTCCCCCTTCATCTGAGCTTCCCCCTCAGATGGATATCTATCTCTTTACCTCAGTTGACTCCTCATCTGATGGATCCAACAGTCCAAGGAGGTCACATAGCATCTTGAACTGTGCTTCAGCTAAAGGTTTGGTGAAAATAGCAGCTCTCTGAATCTCAGTTGGAATCTTCTCTATGGATACATCCTTCTTCTCAATATGATCTCGGATAAAATGATGACGGATGTCGATATGCTTTGTCCGAGAGTGGTGAACAGGATTCAGAGAGATAGCAATGGCACTTGAGCTATCACAATGAATGGGAACCTGTCCAGTTGAAACTTCATAATCTCTCAGATGTTGCTTGAGCCATAACACTTGCATGCAACAGCTTCCGACAGCCATATACTCTGACTCGATTGTAGAAGTGGCAACACATGCTTGTTTCTTGAAGAACCATGAAACCAGCTTGCTTCCCATGAACTGACAGTGTCCAGAAGTAGACTTCATGTCCAACCGATCTCCGGCTAGATCTGCATCTGAGTATCCGGTCAGCTGAATATTGTCGTCAGTTGGATACCACAGTCCAACATTGACTGTACCCTTCAGATACTTGATGATGTTCTTTGCTGCCAACATGTGTGCTTCCCTTAGTTGAACTTGGAACCGGGCACACACTCCAACCGCGTAAGATATGTCTGGCCGACTGGCGGTTAGATAGAGCAAAGAACCGATGATCCTTCTATACTTACTGGCATCCACGAGCTTTCCCTCAATTCCAGGTTCAATCTTCCAGTTAGTATTCATCGGGATCCTTGTTGTCTTACTTGTCTGCAATCCGAATTTGGTGATGAGCTCTTTTGTATATTTGGACTGATTGATGAAGATGCCCTTTTCTGACTGCTTCACTTGTAGCCCAAGAAAATAATTCATCTCGCCCTTCATCGACATCTCGAACTTCTCCTTCATGAGATTTGAAAATTTTTCACACAGTTCCTCCGACTTAGAACCGAATATGATGTCATCAACATAGATTTGCACAACAAGAATGTCATCTCCAACTTTGATGGTGAACAGGGTTTTGTCAACTGACCCTCGTTTGAAACCCGAGTTCAGAAGAAAACACAAAGAGTGTCATACCAAGCCCTTGGTACTTGCTTTAGTCCATAGATGGCTTTCTTCAACTTGTACACTCTTCCATCTCCTGTTTCAAAACCGGGAGGCTGTTCAACATATACATCTTCCTTGATATCTCCGTTGAGGAATGCACACTTCACATCCATCTGATATACCTTGAACTTGTGATGTGCGGCATAGGCTAGAAAGATTCGGATGGCTTCCAGCCTTGCAACCGGCTCGAAGGAGTCCTCGAAATCGATTCCTTCTTGTTGGCAATATCCTTGAGCTACCAACCTTTCCTTATTCCTCACTATGAATCCAATGGCGACTCTTTTGTTCTTGAAAATCCATTTTAATCCAATGACTTTGACACCATTTGGTCTTTCTACCAACTCCCACACACAGTTGCGTAGAAATTCATTCAGCTCCTCTTGCATGGCTGTTGTCCAGTGAACACTGTTGAGAGCTTCCCCAACATTCTTCGGTTCTGGCACATCAGCTACAAAGCAAGATATCATGGCAACATCTCCAGCTTGCTCGAATTCCTCAAGAACTGCCAACTCCTCAGCATATTGGGCATAAGTGTTGGAATCTTCCTTGGTTGGATCCTGAGTCGAAACTCTGCTTCTTGTATGCACACCTTCGGTTGGATCTCCGATGATGTTGTCAGTGGAATGAACTTCATACCATCTTCGATTGCGTCTTCCTTCTTCTTCCAACTGTGGCTGTTCCGTGATCTGAATTGGAGTCTTCAGAGCTGGTGATTGATCAGCTGTTGAGTCTGGATCCTCAACATTGACAATAGTTTGAACCGGACTCGGTTGGGCTTCGGATGCCGATGCAGTTGGAGAGGCATCAGCTGAAGTTCCCCCTTGAGATGAGCTGGGGTCTTCGCATTCATCTTCAGAGGAGTATGGATCCTCATCCTCGGTTGCCCATACCAGTGGTTCAGCTAGATTCTTTTCCCTTAGAGCTTGTGATCTGGTGAGAACAGGTGGAACTTGTGGATCACCCTGTTGTCCTTTAGCCTGTTCCCTGCACTCAAAAGTAGATTCATCAAAACTAACATGAGGTGTTATCTCCACAACACGAGAGCTGTTGTTGAAAACTCTATAAGCCTTGATTCGAGCGGCATATCCAAGAAATATGCCCTTCGAAGCTTTGGCATCAAAAGTTTTTAACTGAGTCTTCCCATTGTTGTGAATATAACACTTAGAACCAAAAACGCGAAAATAAGAAATATCTGGCTTCCTGCGTCTCCATAGCTCGTATGGTGTCTTTTCCAACCGCTTGGTCAGAAGAGACCGGTTCTGAGTATAGCATGCAGTATTGATGGCCTCAGCCCAAAATCTCTTTGGCAAAGCTGAGCTTGTCAGCATGGATGTAGCTGCATCTTTCAGTGTTCGGTTTCTTCGCTCAGCTACTCCATTCTGTTGCAGAGTACGCGCTGTTGATGTTTGATGTGTAATTCCATGCTTCTCGCAGTACTCGATGATGGTTTCATTTAGAAACTCAGTTCCACGATATGATCGGATAGAAATGATCTTCATCTCTTGTTGGTTCGATATTCGATCCATCAGCTTGGGTAGCTCATCTCGGGTTTCACTCTTGTGGCGCATGAAGATGGTCCACGTATATCTTAAGTAGTCATCAGTTACAACTAGGGTGTATTCGTTGCCATTTATGCTCTTTGGTGTAACTGGCCCGAAGAGATCCATGTGGATCAGCTGTAACACTCGGTCGGTTGAGGGAGTTGTCTTCAACCGGAAGGAAGATCTAGCGAGCTTTCCCAACTGGCATGCACTGCAGATATGTGTTGTTGAAAACACTCGGTTTGATATGCCTCGTGCATGTTCTTGTCTGGCAAGTTGGTTCATTGTTTTGAAGTTCAGATGGTTGAGCCTTTTGTGCCACAGCCAGCTCACATCTGAACTTCTCTTTGATAACAGGCAGGTGTCAGAAAGGCTGCTGTTCCAGTCAGCGTAGTAGGCATTCCCGGTTGGTGATCGATTTCCCAACAAAATCACCTGCTTTGATCCGACATTTTTAACCCTGCAACCCTGTGCATCAAACTTGACAGAGAAACCATTATCACAGAATTGGCTGATGGAGAGCAAGTTATGCTTCAATCCATCTACATAAGAAACATTAGAGATTGAAACATGATTAGTTTCAAGTGTACCGTAACCTCTGGTGTAACCTTTTGAGTTGTCACCAAAAGTAACTGATGGACCTTCTTTCTCCACGAAACTTCCAAGCAAATCCTTCAGATTCGTCATGTGTTTCGAGCATCCACTGTCCATCACCCACATTGTTGCAGACACTTTATTCTTCCTCAGTTGTTTCTCCTATACCTGCAAAGAGAAACTCGCTTAGGTCCCCAATTTCAGTTGGGTCCTGGAGGGTTAGAACCAGTTCCCTCTGGAACTGTGCGTCGCTTTTCCCTGTAAACTCGGATGGATTTATCATTCCAGATCACTCTCCCTTCATCATCAACTATAACAACACCTCGGTTATCCTTAGGCTTGTTGTTAGTAGTGATGTTCTGTTTCTTGGGAGAAGTTGGATTTCTCCCATTCTGAGCTTTCGGATGAGAGGCTTTCCCCCTGTTTTGATGGCGATTCTTATCCTGTTGAATTTGTCTGTGAGGTCGGACGCTTTGTTAGAATCTTTGTGGCTGATTCTGATTCCAACTCCCTGAGTGTTGTCTATAGCTGTTCATGCCCTGTTGGTGGTTCATATTGTGGCATGAATATTTCCAGCTGTTCGACCTGTTCCTTGTTGGTTGACTCGGTTGGAACCTTTGGTTGAACTGATGTTGGAACCGCTGTTGATTCAGATGATTGAACCCTTCTCAGTTCTGCGATCGGTTCCATTCTTTCTGATGTTGACTCTGAGGTTGATGCAGAGGTCTGTTCTGATTCTGAGTTCGGTTGCGATTATGTCTTCGACGCCTCTGATTCCTCTTCTGACTTTTGGAACATTCCCCCTCGGTTGATATCCCAACCGATGGAACATTCTGTCCTCCATCGACTACTTCTTTTCCCTTCTCAGTTGTAGTTGCCTTGGTCGGTTGAGCTTGCTGAGAAGTGGAAGTTGGATTACTTTGGGGAGATTCAGACTCAGCTGGAGTAGGTTCGACAACCTTGGCCTCAACAACTTTGATGAAGGTTGCTGGAGGAATTCCACTATCTTTAATCACATCATAACCGAGTCCTGACACGTCATCGATCTGTCTACTGTAACTGATAAGATTCTCGATGATCTTGGATGACTGATACAGCTTGATTAGATTGTCCTTCTCAGTTTGCAACTCCTTGAGGAGGACAATTATCTGCTCAGTTTGTCCATCTGACTTCTTTATCAGCTGGTCGATCTGAGTCTCTTGATTTTTCAACTGTTCTTCCTGTTCCTTGATCTGCTTTGTCAACTCCTCGTTGGTTGGAGCATTAGTTCGGTTGACCGCATTCAGTTGACTCTTGAGATTCTCAATCTCCTCTGTTTGACTCTTGATTAGATCGTCCTTCACGGTTAAGGATTCTTCAAGTTTTGAGAACTGTTCTTGAAGACTTTTAAACTCAACCGATTGCTGATGAAGTTCCTCACTGAGTTCTTGAAAGTCACTCCAGGAGGGTTCCAACTCTTCATCCAGTGATTCCTGCATGTTAGAAATATTGGAAGAATTTAACTTATCAGGATTAGAGTGTACCTCAGTCTCATCTTGGTCGGTTCCAAGTGCCATAAGGCATTGATCGTGACTGATGGCGTTGTTTGTAGAAGTCAGCTCATCCTCATCTTCAGTATCAGTGAAGATGTCCATGTCGTCAGCTGCTTCTTCTGCTACCATGGCCTTGTTCTTTCCAGCTTGCTTAGCCCTCAACGCTTCTCTCTCTTTCTTTGAGAAGTCTGGACAGTTAGCTTTGAAATGTCCCTCCTTGCCGCATTCAAAGCAACCGTTGGTCACAGGCTTTGAACTGTCTCGAGTTCAGTTGGACTTATAGAATCTCTTGTATTTTCCGAACCGAGTGTCCATGTCGGCTAGTTTCTTTGACAGGGCGGCAATGTTCTGTTGCAGTTCCTCTCTGCTTGGCTCATTTGCAGCTGTGTCTGCAGATCTTGTTGGCCTCGATGTTCTCGATTTGGAGTAGTCAGCTCGAAGAGCAACTGACTTTGAGGCTGAACCAACATCCTCAAGTCGACTCGTCTGAACCGAGGACTGAGATTTTCTTCGGTTCACCTTATACTCATTTCCCTTTAAAATTGAGAACAATCTTTCAGTTCCCATTTCACCAAGGTCAGCTCGGCTCTCGTGGATATTGGTGAAGGTATCCCACTCAGCCGGTAGAGCTTGCAACACTTTGAGATTAATTTCTCTTAGTGTGTATTTTCCTCTTCGGATGGACTGGATTCTTCTGAGGATGTCCATAAACCGGAGCTCTAGCTGATCAATTGTTTCATCTGTTCTCAGACAAAAGTTGTCGAAGTCTTGGCATGCATGTGAGAACTTGTTCTCCTTCGTCTCATCGCTTCCTTCACTCAGCGATGCCAAGATATCCCACATTTCTTTGTCAGCCTCACACTCTTCAATCCAAGGGAGATAATTTTGTCCAACAGTGGACATAATCGTGCTTTGAGCCCAGATATCCAACTGGCTCACCTTGGCTTCCTCTGGAGTGTAGTCTTCCGGCTGCTTCTCCACAAACTCCACAACTGTATCCCCATCGTTGGGATTTGTAGGAGTGCGAGCGATTCTCTCTTTGATGATGATCGGTCCGGACGAGAGTACTTGTTGCATCCTATGATGCTTCGACAGTAGGATCTTCTTCATCCGCGTCCTCCAGGATGTATAATTTACTACCGAGAACATGACCACGATCTTGTCCTTGATGTCCATCTGCACACAATAACAGAACAAATATGCACTAGCGTGAAAAATTAGATCTGTTCAGTTGACCACTGAAAAAAATACCTCAATTCACACCTTGTGAAACATAGTCAGTAGTCTTTTGAACCACTGCTCTGATACCACTTGATGGTCCCGAAACGAGTTCTGGTGTATGGTAGGGGGGGGGGGAATACACCAGATGCAACTTTTTGAAACAACCCCCTAAAAATTATCTCAACCGAGTAAGGAAGCTCAGTTGGAATCACAACCCAGTAAGAAACACTCGGTTGGAAGTGATGTGCTGTGCGGAATGTGGTGGAAATTAACTCGTTAAATATAACTCACGCTTTTATGCACGGTTGGTCAAGAACCAAGACAGTTAAGAATGCTAAGATCAGTTTGTATGCTGGTTAGAAGGACAGTTGAAAAAGTAGGAAATAACTGAAGAATAAACTCAAGCACACAGAAATTTACGTGGTTCGGAGAAACCTCCTACGTCCACGGAGAGTTGTGAGTCCACACAACTCTGTCCAAGTTCTTCTGGACAAACCACTCAGCTTACGCGGGCTGAGCAACCGTTAAGGATAAGTTTGCGGGTACTTATCAACCTTACAGTTTAGTTTTCGGGTACTAAACAACCTATCTACTCAGTTGCAGGAAGAGTAGGATCCTAAAACCTTTTCAGGTGAAAGAAAATGGGGTTCCAACTAAAAGCTCGAACACGAGGTGAGCTATGATCTAACACTCTACGAACTCTCACTAAGTGATGTTCTCAAGGTTCGATCTAAAGACACAAAAACTAACTAACTCTAGAACTCTCAACAAGTGATGTTCTAAGAGATTGAATGCAGTTCAGCTCGTGAAGAATATGCTCTTTCTTTCGCTCTCTGGTTTCTTCTCGCGTGTGTGTCTTGTATCCTTTTCGAATGAATGAAGGCCTCTATGTATAGGCGGAGAGAGTCAACTAGCCGTTGGAGGAGCCGTTGATCTCTGTTCTTTGAAAGCGATGGCTTGTCTCTCATCTCTGCAGACTTTCCCGATATGGCATCTGTGCTCTTCTGCTTTCCATCTGAGATAGCCTTGTGTTGGGCCAAATGGGGTAATGACTGAACGGTCAAACCCTCACGTGACTTCCTTTTTGAAATTCAAATCTTAACAATAGACTTCCAGCAAGGAGTGGTCGGTTAAGACTTTCGATCTTCAACTAACTTGTTCTTCAGTTGATGTTCTAACTAACTACTAACAGTTGAACTCTCAGCTGACTTCAACTTCAAGCTGTTAATCTTCTGGGTTGAAATATACAACTGATGTTCGGAAGCTGAACGCTCAGTTGTCTTCCTTGTATCTTCTCAGTTGGGTTTGAACGCTTAGATGATTTCCTTTCATCTGATGTTCTCTTCCCCCATACTGTTTCTCATCTGATGAACGCTCAGTTGTTTTCCTTACAACTGATGTTCTATCTCTTGAGACATCTTCCTTTGAATACTTAGTCAATTTTTGCATCTTCTTTCTTCGTATGCTCAACTATCGAACTGATACTTGAACGTAACTTCCCCCTTTTTAATATGATGAACGCTCAGTTGTGTTCCTCACAACTGATGTTCTATCCGAGTGAAGCCTTGTTGCCGTCTTCAGCTGGAGACCTGTAAAGATAAAATCTTATCAACGCTCAAACAGCGAGCCTAACTACTAACCTTAGGATCTGACAACATCTACTCGGTTTGTGTCAGTTGGTTTTGGAATCAATCAAAACTTTTACTTAAATTTCCCAACAAGGGTGCTGGGTCTTCCTTTTTTTTTGCATTCACAAATTTTTCCATATTTTTTTTGTGACTTCACAAAATTTTCATCTTTTTTTTGTGACTTCACAAAATTTTCTTTTTTTTTCTTGACTTCACATATTTTTTTTGTGAGTTCACAAATATTTGTAATTTCACAGATTTTTTTAAGTGACTTCACAAATTTTTTTTTATGATTACACAATTTTTTTTTTTCTGACTTCACAAAAAGATTGTGGCCGCGCCAACGCCAGTGGTGGCGGTACGGCGGCGGCGGAAAAGTGGTGGAGGAATATATTTTTTGTGACTTCACAATTTTTTTTTTTTTCTGACTTCACAAAAAATTTGTGGCCGCCGGCGAATGTGGTGGCGGCGCCGGCGACTGTGGAAAAGTGGTGGTGTATTTTTTATGACTTCACAAATTTTTTTCTGTGGCTGCCGGCGGCGACGGCAGAAATTGGTGGCAGGGTGGCGGCGGTGGTGGGGTTGTGGTGGTGGAATGTTTTTTTTTGTTCAGTCACAAATAATTTTTTTGTTACTAGATATGTTATGGAAGGGCAAAAATGTCAAGAAGTGCTAAATTTATAAGTTTTTATAAGGAGTGCTAGATTTTAAAAAAACTATCTAAGAAGTGCTACTTACAAAATCCTCTCTTTATAATTTCTAATTTTAATTCTAATAATAATAATAACAATACTAATAATAATAATTATTATTATTATTATTATTATTATTATTTATCTAAATGTTTTTTTAATAAATATATATTATTTTTTATTCCACGTCATTTATATTCCATATAAATAGTTAAATATGGAACCTTAAAATTATTCGTGGTGCCATTTTGGTTCTTGTATCTAGTTTTTCGTGCCGAAGCGTTTTTCTCTTGTTCGACGATCATCGTGTGCTCCGCTTGAGGCATTCATGTGTTACTTAAGTAGGTAATTTTTCTTACGTTACTTGTTCCATTATTTTTATGTCATATTTTGTTTTGGATTAATCCATTACTTATCGGAGTGTAAGAATCTTGACGGGTTGAATTATCTTAATAATGTACCACATATATGGTGTGAACTTGTGATGCTACCCTTACTATATTGTTATGTGTGGGAGTCATATTCGCCTACTTTTCAAATTATTTTGTTTTTGTTTTAAAGTAATACAGTTTATTTTTGTATTTTTCTGCAATACAACATACCTCGTCGAAGCTTGATTTGATTTGTTTGATGGTTTACGTTATTTTCATGTTGTCTTAGTAGTTTATGGATTTTGACCTGAATGACGATGCGTTGGGTCTTGATGATCTGAGAGAGTTTGAGGCTGTTAACGGTAATTCAAACTCTGATACTAAGGCTTTAGAATAGAGCGATGAGCAGACGCATTTGACGAAGCATCAGACGGTGAAGATTCACTGATGGGGAACATTTTCGAGTCATATTTTAGTGCTGATGATAGGAATTGTGCTGATGAGGCAGTGGATCAGCCATTGATTTCATGTAGGAATGAAGTAATGCTAGACGTCAACACTAAATCCAACTCAAGTGGTGATAAGAGAGAAAACAAGGATGATCCTGCTGCTAAGAATTTGGAAATGATGTGTATGGCTATTGAGGAACGGTTGGCCGTTGGATCATTTTTGCGTAATTTGGAACAAGGCTGTTTATTATACTGTGAATATGGCCGAATCAAAGGTTTTGGCGTTAGGAGAGGGGAGAAACAATATATTGGCAAATCTGCTGACGTCAAATGGAAAGAGTATGTTTGTTGTTGTGCTGGAAATGCAGAAGGCAAAGTCTCCAATCGGCGCGTCCCTGCTCGCAAGAAAATAGTTACTAGAATTGGTTGTAAAGCGAAGATAAGGTTGTCACAACGGTTGGGATCACCCTGGGAAGTGAGCATGTTCATAAGTGAACACAATCACGATTTGGTTCCAGCAGAGCAGACTAACATGCTCAGATCCTCTCGTAATCTAACGTATGCCCAAACTTCTATTTTGGAAGCTTTGCAGTCAGCTGGTATAGAGGTTAGTGGGGCTTGTTGTAACACCCCGCTATTTAATAAACTATTATTATTATTATTATTATTATTATTATTATTATTATTATTATTATTATTATTATTATTATTAAGAAAAAAAAATCGATTCTTCCTAGCTCGAATTAAGTGATTTGGATTTGAGAGAATCCTTAGTTAATCACTAGTTAAAAGAATAAATCTTTGATTATAATAGGTGGAGTTATTAAATTGTGATAAGGCTTTTTTTAATAAGATAAAGATAGCCAATAAAAATACATGTTAGCAATATATCTCTTTTAACTATATTAAAAATCATGATTTAGAGTTTAGATAGAATAGAGTTTTACGTAAATTTCTTTCTCCATATGTTTCCTACTTTTATTCCAACTCAAACTCTTAGAGATCTCCTTAAAACCTAGTCTTTCATTCAAAAGCTTTTACTCCAAATCAGAGATTCTCAAAGCTTCTCTCAAATCACACAAACTCTAGATTGGCGGCGGTTGTTAAGCGGAAAATATATTTTCTAAGCCATTTAAATATCAGCCAAAAATTCTTGATTTGAAATCCTCCGGTTAGTTTTTTCAATTAAAAAAATGTTTGAGAAAGAGTTATTAGAATTAAAAGTTTATTTTTTTTAAAATTAGTAAATAGAATAGATAATAGAAACATTTTTATCGAATCTTGAGATTTTGGATGAAATTAACAAGGGAAGTAATAGACTTATCTTACCGTCGAGCCAACAAGATGATCACTCCATATAGGTGTATCACTTTTTCTTGATACGAAATGTTTTGTCACAGCCCCAAATCCCGAGGGACGGCAGAAGCCGGGGTGCGACTGAGATTGGATTAAAGAAGCGCGGAAGAAAGGGGATGAATGAATAAACATAACATTAAAGACAGAAATTCTAAGAACGAGACTTCATTAACAACAGACAGAGTTGATCTCGAAGGATCACTCGAACAAGGTCTCGAAAGATTCTAAGTTATAAGTACAGAACTTAAACCCAAAAGTGATATTCATAATTACATGAGTGAGTCTAGAGTTTAGCAGCGGAATTGTAATCTACATACTACAGTCTTCCCTATCGACAACTCTTAACTCAACCGTCACCACTCCCGTCGCTTCAACCTGCACATTTAGAAAACATATGCAGGGCTAAGTACAATAGTACTTAGTGGGAACGTTGCCGAAAACATAATCGTAAGTATAGATAAAACAGGCATTTCATATCTGTAGCGCACTGGGGTTTTTCTTTTTAAGAGCCCGTGCCTACTAAACATTTTCGTTCTCATTTTCATAAAGGTTAGCTCTGCAGAGCATTTTTCATAGATGTTACGTTCAAATCTTGACCAGTCATAATTCACCATGGCTGGCTACCCCTCAACAGGATACCACATACACCACAGGCTACAAAGTGCACTAACTTTGGATAGCTACTCTCAAAGTCCGATCGTTTAGTTAACATCTAATGGTTAACTCATAATTCTGGAAAGCACGATGGCTAACTCAGAAAGGTACAAGAGAACTCACATAAAACACAAAACAGTTTCTGCCTGATTATCCCTTTGAAACCACAGTAATCAAAGCTCATAAAGAATCACTTTCGATTTGTGGAAAAAACCCACATTTTATTTGTTATATAATAGAAAGCCCACCTTGATAGATTACAGAACTAAGACACGTGCTTCCGTCTTCTGATCTTCCGTCCTATCCTTGGTGTCGACTTCCTCCTTCATCGTAAATAATCATACTTTAAAACTCGGTCGCAAACGATAAACGAATACGAAAAATCGAGTTGAGTTTTTAGTCCTTTAGACGTTTTAGGCATTTGCACGCTAAACTAAACTCTTTTAGTTAAAAAGAAACGAGATACAAACGCATCTCGTTTGACACTCACTCGGTTCTGGACTTGACACTTAGGTCGGTAGAAAGAAGGTAGTCGATAACTTGAAACAACTTAAAAGATCGAAAGAGTTCAAGTTGAGAAGAATTCAACTTAAGAAAATAGATTTTGGAAATTCACTGCATAAGATCAGATCAGTAAGTTCGCATGGAACAGGGCATTGCGAAACACGGGACGAGTCTTATACCATAAGAAAGGTACGGGTGTCTAGTTTACTCTCCAATTTACGAATCTCAATTCTGATAAACGAGCTAGGAGATATGACAGTTTCCGTGGAAGGTCGCAAAACTGCCGAGTGAAACCCTAATGCTCGATAAAATCGATGCACGGTTTTCTAGGTTCGTTTAAAGCTTAAAAACTTTTATTTTTATGCAAAAACTGACCCAAGGCAGTCACCACGTATCATCATACGTGATAAACTCCTTTTCATTTCTCGATCATAAGCACAACGATTAAAAACTCGTCTTTTCAAACTAAACAATTACTATACCAAAACAAATCCTAACTTCTCGTTTCTACTTCTCGTTCATAACTATAATTCGTCATTTCATAACTCAAATGCAAAAGCCGTCAACTTCAAACTTGTTCTCTTATTCATAACAATCACTATTATATAATTACTTTTCTTACTCGTCTTTTCTATCGTTACTTAGGAACGTTGGTTCGTTTCTTACCAAAATTCCAACGTCATTAGAATTCAATCAAATTCTACAATCTTATTCATCATCTATCAAGAATCATAATTATATAAATCATAACCCCAAACTATTATCTAATCTCGACTTATCGTCCATCGTTCGTCTCTTAAGGAAATTTCTACGTTCTCCGTTTTCGTTCAAATTTCACGACAACGATTATCATCTAACGAGCATTACTAACATGCAAATCATATTATCAAAATGTTAACGAGCTCTAACTTATCATCACATCTTCGTCTCTTACATTTTTTTTCGTTTTATTTTTAGAAAAATCTCAATTAAATATATAATCGTCCTCATGCATCGTATATCTCATTTCCATTAAACAATCGAGCATATCATAACATTTACTATCCTAAATCGTGCCTTCTTCGTCTCTTAGGTTTCAAATTTTATTTTTAGAAAAATCTAAAACAATTCATAGAGTCAATTAATATCAAGAGGAACACTAATCTATCAATCAAACGACAAAGAAATCGAGCTACGATCAAAGCCCCAAAATTTCCCCAAAAATCGGCAAACCCTAGAACAAAGGGGTCCTTGATTTCTTTCTCTAATTCATCCATAGAACTCGATTCTAAACATCGTAGAACATGATTCGATCAAAGGACAACATGCTATCTCACTCCTTAAATTTTCGAAAAAAATAAAATGGGGGAAACAAGTTTTGTTCGGTTCAAATGATAGACGAAGTTCTTACCTTTTGTAATATGGATTCGGAATTGGAAATGATCGGTAGATGCAAGAATTAAGCACTTGAGGAAAGCTTGGAGTTGAAGCTTTAATGGTGGAAGATGAGAGAAAAATGAGAGAGAAAGAGAGAGTGTGGTTGGCGGTATTGAGGGAGAAGGAGAGAGGGATGGTGAGTCATTGATGTTAGTCATAAAGTAAAGAAATATCCTACAAAGGTGTAGTGACTCGCTAAGACATGTTTGGCGAGGAATTATTTGACGAAATATCTCGTTTCCGGCTCTTAAACGTCGATTTAAAAATCGAGAAATACTTTCCTAGATAGTTTCAAATTCGACGAAATCTAATTTGTCCGTTAGATTGGAAATAATTTACGTACTCGGAAAACCTAATTCGTTTTTCAAAACCGAGAAAAAGTCGGGATTCGACAATCTAAAATTCACCCGGGAAATCATAAAAACTAACTTTCTCCGGTGAACTCGTATCAAAGAAAAAGTGAATGTAAATTCTGACGGATTTTAATTCCGAGTTTTCGGGCGAAAAACTTACCGGACGCGAAAATCCTAATACAGTAGTCGTTCGTCCGATTTCTGGAAATTATTTTCGGAAACGGATTTCGCCGTAAATCTTATGATTTAATTTCATGATCTTAGGCGTGCAAAGCCATAATTATTATTAACTTTCATTTTTAAAGACTGTAGAAATAATCGGGGTATTACATGTTTATAGGATTGGGGATGAGGTATCATCACAACTAAATATTCATTTGCAAAGCTTCGACTTTAGAATATGACTTTATTTGTGTACGCGACAAGAAAAAAAAACTGATGAGAAAGAAATTGATGTGCCTAAAATCCAATATACGAAGGAGACGATATTGGAAGAAGAATTAACACGAGAACTTAAGGAAGCAAACATTTAGGAAGTTGGGCCTTTTGATTTATTAGAAAGGCAAATTTCGAGGATGAATTTTTTTGTTAAGTGGGTAGGATTGTAACACTCCGCTATTTATTATTATTATTATTATTATTATTATTATTATTATTATTATTATTATTATTATTATTATTATTTATTTTTTTTTTTATTAAGAAAAAAAAATCGATTCTTCCAAGCTCGAATTAAGTGGTTTGGATTTGAGAGAATCCTTAGTTAATCACTAGTTAAAAGAATAAATCTTTGATTATAATAGGTGGAGTTATTAAATTGTGATAAGGCTTCTTTTTTAATAAGATAAAGATAGCCAATAAAAATATATGTTAGCAATATGTCTCTTTTAACTATATTAAAATCATGATTTAGAGTTTAGATATAACAGAGTTTTACGTAAATTTTTTTCTCCATATGTTTCCTACTTTTATTCCAACTCAAACTCTTAGAGATCTCCTTAAAACCTAGTCTTTCATTCAAAAGCTTTTACCCCAAATCAGAGATTCTCAAAGCTTCTCTCAAATCACACAAACTCTAGATTGGCGGCGGTTGTTGAGCGGAAAATATATTTTCTAAGCCATTTAAATATCAGCCAAAAATTCTTGATTTGAAATCCTCCGGTTAGTTTTCTTATTTCCATTTAAGTCTGAATCTGAATTCGTTATTCAAAGTTTATATGTAATCGGTATTTCCAAACACGAAGTTCAAAGCTTAAATAGAATAGTTGGATTTGAATTAATACTGAATATATGTGAATCGTATGTATATATGTAATGCCCCGGAAATTCCTTACGATCTCAAAAATTTAAAGTTAATTAAATAAATGGCTTTGCACGCCTAAGTTTACGATTTTGAATTCTAAGACTAACGGTCGAATCCATTTCCGAAAATAAAAAACGGAAGTCAGCTAGACGACTACTATATTTAGGGTTAGCGCATACGAAAAGTTTTTTGTTCGTGAACTCAGAACGGAAAACCGTCTGATTTTTACATTTACGAAATCGCGATACGAACGCGCCCAAGAAAGTTCGTTTTTATGATTTTCTGGACAAAACTCGGACTGTGTCGTCCCGAGTTTTTGTCAAAATAAATTTTATAAATTTATTTTCCGATTAAGTTTCGTACGTTAGAATTTTCGGTCGAATCGGATCGCGACGATTTTGTGCCAAGCGACGTTTTTCGTCGAACGTTTTCCGTAACGTCAGATCGCGCCGGAAAAGCGCGTATTTTTCTTTTCCCTCTCATTCCAACCGACCTCTCTCACTCACATTAGAGGATATTTATGTTTTATAATGTTTAAAGGTGACACCTAACGGTATTACTATTGCACTTTACACCTATTACATCTTATAACATAAGTTAACAAAATTAAAACACCAACTCTCCCTCCCACACCATAATTCTCGACAGCCTCACCACACTCTCTCTCTCTTGTTCTTCCTTTTCCACCATTGAAGAAACCTTCAAGATCTAGAAGAAGAAATAACACAAGTCATCATCCAACCATCCAAACCTAATACATCCTTTGTTAAATCTTAAGGTATTCATCTCCTCTTTACTTCTATCCATCCATCATTCTCTTCTTTTCATTTTTCTTTTTGATCGAAAATTAGAGTATTGATTTAGATGATTCGATCTTGAATTAATGAAATTAGATGTGTTAGATAGGATAATTAGGGTTTAGAAATTAACAAAATCAAGAACCCTAATATCCTCTAAAGTACCGAAATTTCTAGGGTTTTGGTAGGATTTTGGATTTCTTCAATTAATGATTAATTCATGCTTAAGAGGTGTTTAATTAGTGATTAGAACAAAGAGGAATCGAAAGCCCCATGTTTTGTGAAAACCGATTTAGGGTTTGAGTTTGAATTTGGGGATTTATGCATGTTAGATGAAATTGGATTTGCAATTGATTAATTGTTGTTATAATAGGATGATTAATGAATAAATGGTGTTAATTGGAGAAGAAAATCACCCTCTTATCCCTTGTGTCAATACCGAAAATTACTAAAAATTTGGGGGTTTTCATGTGTTGAATTTAATTGATGAATTGATGATGGAATTATGTTGTAGTTGATGTCAATTGATTATGGGAATTTAATTAGATTTTTCTAAAAATATTTATTGGAATGTAAGAGACGAAGAACCCATCATAAGTTGAAATATAGTGATGTTATGAAATGATTGTATGCATAAAAGTGATTCTCGTTAGATGTAGTTTAATGTCGTAAAATTTGAACGGAATCCGACAACTTTGAAAATTTCATAAGAGACGAACAACTAGACGTAACTAGTAACCGAGAAGTCGAATGAGAATTCTAATTTGATATTATTGTCTTTGATGAACTTGAGAACAACTTTGTAGTTGATGTCTTGAGCTTTCGAGCTATTATAATATGAGCTATAGTTATAGTCGAGAACTAGAACGCGAATTTCATAACTTGTTGGTTTAGTAGTTGTTAGTTGAAAGCCGACGTTTAGAACGTCGTGCTATTGGTCGAGTTTTGAGAAGGAGTTCATCACATACGGGAGTACGTGATGACGGCCTTGAGGGTCCAGTTTCTAAAGAAATCGAATTCGAGAACTTAGAACGAACCTAAGACGTTATACGCCGAATCTATAGAGCAATTAGGGTTATCACGGCAGTTTTGCGACCCTCGCTGGAAACTGTAATAACTTTTGGCTCGTTTATCGGATTTGTGATCCGTAAATTGAAGCGCAAACTAGACATCCCAAACTTTCCAAAGGTACAGGGCTCATCCCCTGTTTCCAGATCCTCTGTTCTGGACAGCCTCCAGAGTCACTGGTTTGCGCAGTGAAATTTCAGTTTCAATTCTCCTAAGTTGTTTCGTTCACAACTTAGTTTCTTTCGATCGTTTAAGCCGTTTTAGCTAACGAATATCTTCCTACTGACCCTAGAGTCAAGTATGGAGCCTTGAGTGATAAAACCAGTCGAGATCTCATCTCTTATCCATTCAAATAAAGAAGTAGTAAGCGAGAATTTTCATAAGTCGTTTAATGAACTAAAACGTAATTTCCCTAAGTTGATTCTTTCCAACTTAGTTTCCTTATGATCTTAAAGTCGTATTAAGCTATCGAATACCCTCTCTACTGACCTAAGAGTCGAGTATGAGACCTTTCGAGTTCTAAACGGGATATGTACGAGTCTCGTTCCCGTTTAAGTAAAATGAATCTAGTAAGCGTGCAAATGCCTAAAGAATGAAACGACTAAAACTTATTTCGATTCTCTTTGATCGATTATCTTTTACGACCCATTTTTAAGTATTATTATTTTACGATGAAGGAGGAAGCCAACTGTAAAGAAAGGACGGAAGATCCAAAGTTTGGAAGCTATTGCTTTTAGTTCTGTATTTACGAGGTGGGCTTTTATATACAAAATAAAACGAGCAATGCTCGGAAAATCTTTCTTTATCGCTTTGATATCTGTGTTTTCAAAGTGATATTATGGCATGAACTGTTTTATGTTTTATGTGAGTTCTCTTGTACCTATCTGAGTCAACATTCGTGTTTTCCAGATTTAGAGTTAATCTAACTAGGTTAACTAACGATCGGCTCTGAGTTAGCTGCTAAGTGCATTCCAGAGTTAGTGCACTTTGTAACCTGTGGTGTATGTGATATCCTGTTGAGGGATACCAGCCACGGTGAATGAGAATTGGTCAAGATTGAACATAGCATACCAGAAAATACTCGGCCGAGTAAATTGTGAAAATCAGTCAGAAAATGTTTAGTAGACACGGGCCCCTTTTCAATAAAACCCCGATGTGCTACAAATTATGAAATGCCATATTTATCTATACTTATGATTATGATTTCGGCATCGTGCCCACTAAGTACTTTTTGTACTTAGCCCTGCATTGTTTTCTAAATGTGCAGGTTGAAGCGACGGTGAGCGGCGACGGTTGATGTTGAGTTGAAAGATATGATGCTTTAGTTAGAACTCTTCCGCTGCAGAACTCTCAGTACTTTTGAATATGTACCTTTTGAACAATACACTGTAGTTTAAGTCTGTAAATATGAACTTAGTTTCTACTGTGTACTTTTGTCGAGTAATCCGTAGCGATTAACTCTTTCTTATTTATATTAAAGTCTTGTTCATGGTTTATTGATGCCTTTCATGTATGTTTAGTTAGTTAGCCCCCTTCTTCCCCGCTTCTTTAATCCAACCCCAGTCGTACCCCGGCTTCTGCCGTCCCTCGGGATTTGGGGCTGTGACAGAGTGGTATTAGAGCAGAGGTTTGTCTCTTGCTCTGACTATGAGTCAATCTTCTAGTTCGAGTCAATTTTCTAGTATGAGTTATTCTTTTAGTAATACCACAAAGTGGTATCTGAGCAGAAGTTTGTTTTCTGCCCTGGTCGCGAGTCAGTCTTCTAGACTGAGTCATTCTTTCAGTAATACCACTAAGTGGTAACGGAGCAGTAAGTTGTTTCCTGCTCTGGTTATGAGTCATCTTTTTCTAATACGAGTCATTCCTTTAAGTAATATCACAGAGTGGTATTTTTATGCAAGTCTTCCTCCGAGTAATGGTATAGAGTATTCATTCGTACTCTTTTTGGAGTCTTCTTTCGAGTCATAAGATGGAAAAATGGTATGTACTTTAGGTCAGAATCTTCCGTCAAGTAGAAGATAAGAGTTAGACTATCATACTAAGATTGAGAACATAGATGTCAACTCAACCGCCCGCTACGTCGACTCAACGAGGAAAAGGAAAGAATTTTATGATGAGATTTCTTTTAAATAAGAAATTTATTCAACATGTATTCAATAAAAAATTGAGAATGAGAATGAGTTGTGTTTTAAAAATAAGAATTTTACAGAAGTATAATTTTTATACTTTATGTGATTATGCGATAGTACAAGTACTATCTTATGTGAAATTATTTGCGCAATAATTTCCTTTTTTATAAAACTATGCCGATACAAGAATGTAGTCGGATTTTAGGGATTTTTCCCGGTTCAATGAGAACGTAGACTTGAAACCTAAGAACTTTCCGGTTCTTCGAGAACTTAGACGTTTTTAAGAAATGTTGTTTTGAAATGATTTCGAAAGGAGATCCCCAACGTGGGAAGGACTTCTATTGATGAATCTCACGTGCGTTAAGTGACATGAATAAAGATTCGGCAAAGTCGAACTTGTTTCCTGAAAATTTCCTGCGAGGAAAATGAATAAAAATGATTCAATAAATCGTGTTAGTAATCGAAGGGAGCGATTAGACGTTTGAGAAGCTTTCGGCTTCGAGTTAAGAAGAATATGAACGAAACGACGAAGAGCGAGTTAAATTGGAATCAAAGCCAAATGAAATAAGTGAACGTTACTTGCGTGTAAGTAATGTAAATGACGTCAATTCGCGACACGTCATTTCTTTTTCTTCTCGTTTCGTGTTTTCAATAGGGTTCACCTTGATCGAACTCTATAAAGAAAAATCGTATAGATTATTAGGAGTCGAGCGCGAAGCTTGATTAATTTTTCCATCGACCGCCCGATTCTAGCGACGACAACTGGAACTTAGTTTTCCAGGAAATTATTCTTAAGTTATATTCCATTTTTTTCTTTTGGAATTTAATTCCATATTTCGTCTTGAGCGACGACTACAACTAGTACGAATACCAAGAGTCGTAAACGACAAAATTTTTTGTAAATGGATGTTACTTTTGAATAAGTAACATGAACGAAGTAGATATGCTTTGTTTTAAAAAGTGAAAGTCGTTAAGAATTAATGAGTAAGAAAGAAAAAAAGAAATAAAAAGGAATAAAAAAAATGGTGAAATAAAGAATGAAAATAAAATCTTTAATTTTATGAATGTATATATATATATGTTGTTGAGTGCAATTTCTTGAATTGCTAGAAGTCTCGATAAGTGATTGATTTAAGTGATGATGTTACAATTGAATAAGGAATATTCATTTTGTAATTTATGTTTTCATTGAGATAAGTTATTTTTCCTACCTGTTACTGATCCGTGTTACCTTAAAACTTTTGTAGGATGGCTAGGATTCGCGTTACGGCTCGGAAGAGCCAGCCCTTGGCCTCGTGCGAGCGCACCATAGTGGACATGTTGCAGGACGAGTACTACGAGTTTGAGGTAGACTATGGAGAGGAAGACGTAGGACAGATTGTCAGCAACTTTTCTTCAGCCTACTACCCAGTACGACACTTGATCCGGGAGAGTCATGCAATCACAGACCTGATCGTACACTTACCGGAGGAGTGGCGCGGAGGGGCGCACCGGGTAGCGTGGTACTTTTTAGGGATCCTAGGCGACGACACAGAGCCGACGGGAAACTACACCGGATTTGCCCTGTTCGTACACAAGAGGTTCTTCGAGAGCAGGTTTATGTTTCCAGTCCCATTTGAGCCGCACCTCCCCTACAATCACTTTCCCGCTGAGACGGAGCTTGAGCAGCTTGACTTAGACCCGGAGTACTCTGCCTTGTTGGAGTTGCCACCAGACGGTGTACTGGTTGAGGAGTCTGACGCTGAGTTAGAGCAGCCAGAGGAGGACGAGGAGACAGTAGTTACACCAGAGTCGCCACCAGTGGGACAGCAGATCGAGGAGTTAATCCCAGGGCCGGGATTCGTGGAGGTTGATGCTGAGACAACCGCGCTTTTAGGATTGTCTTCACCTTTTGTGCCTGACGTTTGTGTTAGAGTCAGGGGACCGTTAGAGACGAGACTATACCGGGAGGGGCCAGACCACCGAGAGATCGACGCGGAGCTCGCCGCCATGTTAGAGCTGCCTTCTCCACTTACGCCACTCGAGAAAATCTGCGCGAAGTGGGGAGTAGTCCGAGAGCAGATGGAGGCAGGACCGTCCAGGGTCCGTTCTAGGGAGGACTTCGAGTCAGGTTCGGGTTCAGGTTCAGTTCCCGAGCACCTTCTTCCCCTGAAGAAGCGTGCGGTAGAGGTCAGCGAGGACTACTTGGTTTCCGACTTGGAGGAGACCGTTTCAGAGACACCCTCACCCACCCTGCTTACACTGGACGACGGTTCTACTCTGAGGGTGGACGAGACACTTCAGCTGGTTTTTGGTTCAGAATCCGAGGAGGAGGACCCGGAGGAGGATCCAGAGGAGGATCCGGAGGAGGATCCGGAGGAGGACCCGGAGGAGGACCCTGAGGAGGACCCGAACGAGGATTCGGAGGAGGACCCAGAGGAGGGTTGTTAGGATCTTTGCAGATCATAGGGGGTAGTTTTTGGACTTGACTGCAGTTTAGTAGAGCAGTGCATTGTAGACGCGGGTAAATATCAGTAGTAGTAGTAGCTCTTTGTCCTGTATAGAGTCGGATCAGTAACTAGTTAGTTTTGTAGTACTCTAGCGGATACGAAATTTTATGAATCGTTTCCGTTCTAGTACTTTAGTAAATACGGAGTTGCAACTTGTTAGTGCACCCGGTAAATATTAGGCAGTCAGTCTAGTTTAGACTAATAGTAGTCTAACCCTTTTTGTATAAGTCCTCGTTGGAGGCAGAATTAATATTCTTTTGATGTATATATATATACATGACCCGTGAAGAGGGTTTTTAATCACAAGCAAAATTTCTTATGAATCGAGTAATTAAAAAACAGAATGTCAAATGAACTTGTGTAACGAAGAATTGGGTTTAACTCAAAAGTTAAAAGATTAATGAAATAATATCGAAGCTATGTTCGATATGTTGTTTTGTGGACTTGATTAAGTCGAGAACGAACTAGTAAGTGATAAGAGTAATTAACAAAAGAGAACTAATGAGAATTTTAATTTTTCCTTAGACTAAGGAAAATGCCGCCGAGAAATGTTAACAACAGGAGAGGTCGAGGACCTGGAAGGCCGAGAGGACGTGGTAGACGTCAACCAGAAAACAACCAAGAACAAGAATATAAACAGAATGCCACCCCATCCCCATCTCCATCCCCATCACCACCCCCGTCACCACCACCTCCACCACCGCCCTGTAGAGATATTGAGGATCTCTTCCTCAAGAGGAACCCCCCATTGTTCAATGGAACTGGTAGCCCTAGCGATGCTGAGCTATGGGTGAGATCTACTGAGAAAATTTTCAAGCTCCTCAGATGCACTGATGAGGAGAGAATGCTTTGTGTCGCATTCCAACTGACGGGATCGGCAGATTACTGGTGGGAAGCGAGACAGAAAGTGATACCCGCTGAACATCTGGCTCGTTTTTCATGGGAAGAGTTTAAGGAAATCTTCTTTGACAAGTACGTTCCCAAGACGTATAGGGCACAGAAGGAAGCCGAGTTTTATAATCTAAAGCAGGGAAAGCTGACTGTGACGGAATATGATGCCAAGTTTTGCGAGTTGTCAAGGTATGCGCCGGCATTGGTCGATACTGAGGAGAAGTTGTCTAAGAAATTTCAAGGGGGTTTACGACATGAGTTAGGAATTGCTTTGGCTAGTCATGGAGGACTAGGCTATATGGATATACTGGGAAGAGCACTGGAAATGGAGGCCGTCGTACCTGATGAGAAGAAGATTGTACCGACTGCGTAAGCACCAGCGCAGGGTCAAAACCGAGGCTACTACAACAACAATAGTAGCAACTACCAGGGGAAGAGGAAATGGAACGGAGGAGGTAACGGAGGCTACAATCAGGGTTACAACAACAACCAGGGAGGACAGAGAAAGGGCTATCAGCAGCCTGGGCAGAGCAACAACAACAACAACAACAACAACAAGAGGCCATGGCAGGGAAACAACCAATCGGGGTTGTTCATTCAGGGGAATAAGCAGAACTCGCCATGGAAGGGCAATAATCTGCAGAACTAGCCGCAGGGGCAACAGAGAAACTTCAACCAGGGAGCAAATAACCCAGGGAGGGTTACCGTCCCTGTCTGCCCGAAATGCAACCGAGCCCATCCCGGAGTCTGTCAGATAGGCACCCCCAACTATTTCAACTGTGGACAGAAGGGGCACATGAAAAAGGACTGCCCTAAACCGCTTCAAGCAGTACCCCTCCGAGCCATCCAAGCGCAGCAGCAGCCGCCATGAACCAGCAGCAGTTTCAGCAGCATGCACAGCAGCAACAGAATGCGAGGGCATGCGCTATCAAACAGGGTGGCCAGCACAAAGGAAAAAGGCAATCTAGCAGGTATGGGAAAACTCCACAACATCCCTATTAAGATACTGTTTGATACTGGCGCATCGCATTCTTTCATTGCTGGCTCGTGTGCCGATAACTTAGACATCAGACCTGTAAGAGCTGCATAATCTATGAGAGTAGCCACACCTTCAGGAGAGATCACTACTTCCACTCATGTTTGCTCTAACCTAGAACTAGAAATCGGAACTCATAAGGTTATAGCGAACAACTTAAATGTTATGATAATGTAGGACGTAGATATAATCCTAGGAATGGATTGGTTGTCAGAGAATTACGCCACAATTCTCTGCAACGAGAGAAAAATCTCTTTTCAACCGCCGGGAAAAGAACCAACCGAATTCCACAGAATTTCAATGGGTAGAGGCATACCAATTATATCAGCCCTTCAAGTCACGAAACTCATGAAGAAGAAAGGTACTACAGCTTATCTTGTGTACCTAGTCGGAGAGCCAGGAGCCGAGAAGACCATTCAGGACGTAAAAGTCGTGAATGAATATGAAGATGTTTTTCCAGAAGTGCTACCAGGATTGCCACCAGATCGTCATGTGGACTTCATAATTGACTTAGAACCAGGAGCCGCACCTAAGTCTAAAGCCCCATACAGGATGGCACCGAAGGAACTGGAAGAGCTCAAAATCCAGTTACAGGAATTACTAGACCTTGGTTTTATCAGGCCAAGCGTCTCACCTTGGGGAGCACCCGTGCTTTTTGTTAGGAAAAAGGACGGATCGATGAGAATGTGCATAGATTATCGAGAACTGAACAAGATCACACTCAAGAACAAATATCCTTTGCCAAGGATCGAGGATCTGTTCGATTAGCTCAAGGGTGCAGGAGTCTTCTCCAAGATAGATTTGAGGTCAGGGTACCATCAGCTCAAGATCAAACCTGAAGACGTACCGAAGACCGCTTTTAGAACCCGATATGGCCATTACGAATTCCTAGTAATACCATTTGGTTTAACCAACGCTCCAGCTGTATTCATGGATCTGATGAATAGAGTTTTCCACCCCTACTTGGACAAATTCGTTTTAGTATTCATCGACGATATCCTCGTTTACTCTAAGAATGAGACGGAGTACGAGGAACATCTACGAATAGTGTTGGAAACACTAAGAGCCGAGAAACTCTACGCCAAATTCAGTAAATGCGAATTTTGGCTGAAGGAAATAATGTTCCTTGGACACATAGTATCGGCAGAAGGAATCAAGGTGGATCCAGCCAAGGTAGAAGCAGTGCACAACTGGAAGTCGCCAACAAGTCAGAACGAGATCAGAAATTTCTTGGGTTTAGCCGGTTATTACAGAAGGTTTATCGAGGGATTCTCTACGATCGCTCGCCCGATGACGCAGCTACTCAGGAAGGATACCAAGTTTAAATGGACAGATGAGTGTGAGAAGAGTTTCCAAACTCTTAAGGAGAAGTTAACCACAGCGCCAATACTAGCACTTCCAGACACGAACAAAGAATATGTGGTCTACACTGACGCATCGAAAAATAGATTAGGATGTGTCCTGATGCAAGACGGACGAGTGATAGCTTATGCTTCACGACAACTTCGACCTCACGAAGTTGAGTACCCAACCCACGACTTAGAACTCGCAGCCGTAGTGCATGCGTTAAAGATTTGGAGACACCATCTCTACGGTGTAAGAGTTGAGATATTTACCGATCACAAAAGCCTGAAGTACTTTTTCGAGCAAAAAGAACTGAACATGAGACAAAGAAGATGGCTAGAACTAGTCAAGGATTATGACTGTGGAATTAACTACCATCCAGGAAAGGCTAATGTGGTAGCAGACGCATTGAGTCGCAAGGCTCCAACGAAGTTAGGATGCCTTTTTGTAGAAGAAGGAACGTTAGTGTGAGAATTCGAGAAGATGGATATAAGAGTGCTTGACACGCCAGCTACGATAACAAGTCAGATTGCAGCATTAGAAGCTACACCAGATTTGAGAGAAAGAATCATCAGTGCTCAAAGAAAAGACGAGTCAATGGAAAAGTTGCGAGTGAGGATAAGAACAAACAAACCAAAAGGATATTCTGAAGCTCCAAACAATGCGATACTTTTTGAAGGCAGGGTTTGTATTCCTGAAGACGACAGCGATTTGAAGAACGAGATCTTGAGTGAGGCTCACGATACGCCTTACACGGCACATCCAGGAAGTACGAAGATGTACCAAGATTTGAGAAGAAACTTTTGGTGGAATGGAATGAAACGAGACGTCGCCTCGTTTGTAGAAAGATGCCTAGCATGCCAGCAAGTTAAGGCTTTACACCGACGACCGTATGGATTGCTACAACCGTTGGATATCCCAGATTGGAAATGGGAAGGCATAGCTATGGACTTTGTCACAGGCTTGCCTAAGACGAGAAGAGGAAACACAGCAATTTGGGTGATAATAGATAGGCTTACAAAGTCAGCTCACTTCTTACCGATTAAGATTACATACGGATCAGAGAAACTAGCTCAGTTATATGTCAGAGAGATTGTACGTCTGCATGGAGTACCGAAGGTTATAATATCAGATAGAGATGCCAAATTCACCTCGAGATTTTGGATTACGATGCAGAAAGAGTTGGGAACAGAGCTTAATTTCAGTACAACGTTTCACCCACAGACAGATGGGCAGTCAGAGAGAACAATTCAGATTTTAGTCGACATGTTGAGAACAGTAGTTTTGGACCGAGGAGCGAATTGGGAAGAAATTCTACACTTAGTTGAATTCGCCTACAACATAAGCTATCAGGCCACGATAGGAATGACGCCGTTTGAGGCTTTGTATGGGAGGAAATGTAGATCGCCACTTTATTGGGACGAAGTAGGTGAGAGAAAGAACCTAGGCCCAGATGTGATCAATGAGATGATTGAGATAGTTCGACAGATTCGAGATAGAATGAAAGAAGCTCAGAGCCGACAGAAGTCGTATGCCGACGATCGTCGAACCAATCTTGAGTTTGAAATAGGAGATAAGGTTTTTCTTAAGATATCACCGACCAAAGGAATCCTTAGGTTCGGAGTTAAGGGTAAGCAAAGACCCGGGTTTGTAGGACCTTATGAAATCCTCGAGAGAATAGGACCTGTCGCTTATAGATTGGCCTTACCGCCAAGTCTAGGAGGCGTTCATAACGTTTTTCACGTTTCGCAGTTGAGAAAATATGTTTACGATCCTAAGCACGTCATTAGTCAGCAAGACGTAGTTCTTGAATCTGACTTAAGCTATGAAGAGAAGCCGATATCGATTTTGGATAGAAAAGTCCAAGAGTTAAGAACCAAATCGATTCTGATCGTTAAAGTGCTTTGGAACCACCACGGGCAAGAAGAAGCCACGTGGGAACTCGAGGAGAAGATGAAGGAGCGATATCCTCATTTTTTTGCAGAAGGTATGCAAATTTCGGGACGAAATTTTTCGTAAGGGGGGTAGGATGTAATGCCCCGAAAATTCCTTACGATCTCAAAAATTTAAAGTTAATTAAATAAATGGCTTTGCACGCCTAAGTTTACAATTTTGAATTCTAAGACTAACGGTCGAATCCGTTTCCGAAAATAAATTACGGAAGTCAGCTAGACGATTACTGTATTTAGGGTTAGCGCGTACGAAAAGTTTTTAGTTCGTGAACTCAGAACGGAAAACCGTCTGATTTTTACATTCACGAAATCGCGATACGAACGCGCCCGAGAAAGTTCATTTTTATGATTTTGTGGACAAAACTCGGACTGTGTCGTCCCGAGTTTTTGTCAAAATAAATTTTATAAATTTATTTTCCGATTAAGTTTCGTACGTTAGAATTTTCGGTCGAATCAGATCGCGACGATTTTGTGCCGAGCGACGTTTTTCGTCGAACGTTTTCTGTAACGTCGCATCGCGCCGGAAAAGCGCGTATTTTTCTTTTCCCTCTCATTCCAACCAACCTCTCTCACTCACATTAGAGGATATTTATGTTTTATAATGTTTAAAGATGACACCTAATGGTATTACTATTGCACTTTACCTCTATTACATCTTATAACATAAGTTAACAAAATTAAAACACCAACTCTCCCTCCCACACCATAATTCTCGGCAGCCTCACCACACTCTCTCCCTCTTGTTCTTCCTTTTCCACCATTGAAGAAACCTTCAAGATCTAGAATAAGAAATAACACAAGTCATCATCCAACCATCCAAACCTAATACATCCTTTGTTAAATCTTAAGGTATTCATCTCCTCTTTACTTCTATCCATCCATCATCCTCTTCTTTTCATTTTTCTTTTTGATCGAAAATTAGAGTATTGATTTAGATGATTCGATCTTGAATTAATGAAATTAGATGTGTTAGATAGGATAATTAGGGTTTAGAAATTAACAAAATCAAGAACCCTAATATCCTCTAAAGTACCGAAATTTCTAGGGTTTTGGTAGGATTTTGGATTTCTTCAATTAATGATTAATTCATGCTTAAGAGGTGTTTAATTAATGACTAGAACAAAGAGGAATCGAAAGCCCCATGTTTTGTGAAAACCGATTTAGGGTTTGAGTTTGAATTTGGGGATTTATGCATGTTAGATGAAATTGGATTTGCAATTGATTAATTGTTGTTATAATAGGATGATTAATGAATAAATGGTGTTAATTGAAGAAGAAAATCACCCTCTTATCCCTTGTGTCAATACCGAAAATTACTAAGAATTTGGGGGTTTTCATGTGTTGAATTTAATTGATGAATTGATGATGGAATTATGTTGTAGTTGATGTCAATTGATTATGGGAATTTAATTAGATTTTTCTAAAAATATTTATTGGAATGTAAGAGACGAAGAACTCATCATAAGTTGAAATATAGTGATGTTATGAAATGATTGTATGCATAAAAGTGATTCTCGTTAGATGTAGTTTAATGTCGTAAAATTTGAACGGAATCCGACAACTTTGAAAATTTCATAAGAGACGAACAACTAGACGTAACTAGTAACCGAGTCGAATGAGAATTCTAATTTGATATTATTGTCTTTGATGAACTTGAGAACAACTTTGTAGTTGATGTCTTGAGCTTTCGAGCTATTATAATATGAGCTATAGTTATAGTCGAGAACTAGAACGCGAATTTCATAACTTGTTGGTTTAGTAATTGTTAGTTGAAAGCCGACGTTTAGAACGTCGTGCTATTGGTCGAGTTTTGAGAAGGAGTTCACCATGTACGGAAGTACGTAATGACTGCCTTGAGGGTCCAGTTTCTAAAGAAATCGAATTCGAGAACTTAGAACGAACCTAAGACGTTATACGTCGAATCTATCGAGCAATTAGGGTTATCGCGGCAGTTTTGCGACCCTCGCTGGAAACTGTAATAACTTTTGGCTCGTTTATTGGATTTATGATCCGTAAATTGGAGCGCAAACTAGACATCCCAAACTTTCCAAAGGTACAGGGCTCATCCCCTGTTTCCAGATCTTCTGTTCTGGGCAGCCTCCAGAGTCACTGGTTTGCGCAGTGAAATTTCAGTTTTCTCCTAAGTTGTTTCGTTCACAACTTAGTTTCTTTCGATCGTTTAAGCCGTTTTAGCTAACGAATATCTTCCTACTGACCCTAGAGTCAAGTATGGAGCCTTGAGTGATAAAACCAGTCGAGATTTCATCTCTTATCCATTCAAATAAAGAAGTAGTAAGCGAGAATTTTCATAAGTCGTTTAATGAACTAAAACGTAATTTCCCTAAGTTGATTCTTTCCAACTTAGTTTCCTTATGATCTTAAAGTCGTATTAAGCTATCGACTACCCTCTCTACTGACCTAAGAGTCGAGTATGAGACCTTCCCAGTTCTAAACGGGATATGTACGAGTCTCGTTCCCGTTTAAGTAAAATGAATCTAGTAAGCGTGCAAATGCCTAAAGAATGAAACGACTAAAACTTATTTCGATTCTCTTTGATCGATTATCTTTTACGACCCGTTTTTAAGTATTATTATTTTACGATGAAGGAGGAAGCCAACTGTAAAGAAAGGACGGAAGATCCGAAGTTTGGAAGCTATTGCTTTTAGTTCTGTATTTACGAGGTGGGCTTTTATATACAAAATAAAACGAGCAATGCTCGGAAAATCTTTCTTTATCACTTTGATATTTGTGTTTTCAAAGTGATATTATGGCATGAACTGTTTTATGTTTTATGTGAGTTCTCTTGTACCTATCTGAGTCAACATTCGTGTTTTCCAGATTTAGAGTTAATCTAACTAGGTTAACTAACGATCGGCTCTGAGTTAGCTGCTAAATGCTTTCCAGAGTTAGTGCACTTTGTAACCTATGGTGTATGCGATATCCTGTTGAGGGATACCAGCCACGGTGAATGAGAATTGGTCAAGATTGAACATAGCATACCAGAAAATACTCGGCCGAGTAAATTGTGAAAATCAGTCAGAAAATGTTTAGTAGACACGGGCCCCTTTTCAATAAAACCCCGATGTGCTACAAATTATGAAATGCCATATTTATCTATACTTATGATTATGATTTCGGCATCGTGCCCACTAAGTACTTTTTGTACTTAGCCCTGCATTGTTTTCTAAATGTGCAGGTTGAAGCGACGGTGAGCGGCGACGGTTGATGTTGAGTTGAAAGATAGGATGCTTTAGTTAGAACTCTTCCGCTGCAGAACTCTCAGTCCTTTTGAATATGTACCTTTTGAACAATACACTGTAGTTTAAGTCTGTAAATATGAACTTAGTTTCTACTGTGTACTTTTGTCGAGTAATCCGTAGCGATTAACTCTTTCTTATTTATATTCAAGTCTTGTTCATGGTTTATTGATGCCTTTCATGTATGTTTAGTCAGTTAGCCCCCTTCTTCCCCGCTTCTTTAATCCAACCCCAGTCACACCTCGGCTTCTGCTGTCCCTCGGGATTTGGGGCTGTGACAATATATAGGGTTTTCATATTGACATCATGCAGAAAAAAAAATATGACGAAAGATGAAAGAATCTAACTTTGTTGTTTTATAACTCATATTAACTTTGATAGTCTACTGAATTGTATGTGTGCATGCCGATTAATAAAAGAACACAAGGTTAGTCCGTCGAGAGGAAATACATAGAAATTGTAGTATTAAGTATTTCTTTATTGGTGTATGGTAATACACATAGTAAGAGTGGGGCCAAAAATTCTATTACGAAGCCTTAAGTTGTTGGGTATTGCACTAAGAAACCAAATGAAAAGAATAAAAAGAAGAAGACGAAAATTTAATGTTAATACTCTGCATGTGATATATTCATTAACATGGTATCTCTTCTAAATACAAAGGGGTGTAGTGAGCAGTGAAGGAGAGAGTAATTATGTATAAATTATGACTTTAGATTTTTAATTGATTTGTATTCGTGCTCTTGATGTATTAGACAAGAAAAATCATGAATGAGAGAGGGAGAGTTTGGAAAAGGAAGGATATAGAGAATTTGGTTAAATATTATAAATGGTACTTAATCTTAAAATATATATGTATACGTGTGTATATGTATAGTATGCATATAATAACAGGAACTTTGTAGAATGTAGTTAAGAGGTCATAAGTTGAGTTGCAGACTATATATTATTTTAAGACTAGTTGATTTTAGGATTTGATTGGTAAGTATAATAGTAATTCAATGGTATGTATTTAAAAGCAACGACATATTTTAGATGCTAATGTTTAAATCTTAAACTAAAAAATCTCATAATAGTTCGGTTATGTTTTTGTAAAGAAATAAGTTTAGTGCGTGCAAGTGAATTGTTTAAGATGAGATTACTTGTTTGGTTGTTTAAGTAAATTATATTATTTTATTAGGTGAGGCGAAACTAGGACCCTCGTCCTGTGTTTGATTGTTTGGATCGTTTGTGTTCTTCTTTTGAGGTGGGTAAAATTCTTCTATGCTCAAAAGTATTTTATGTTTCATGGATCAAATTGCTTTAAATGTGAAAGAATGGCGTTTGCAAAATGTTTTATGTCTAACATGGTATACTGTATGGTATGTGATGTGAAATGAGAATGATGCATATAATCGCCTTGAATGCTTCGAGTTCTTGTGGGTTATATGTTTAAGTAATGTCCTGTGCACAGTGATCAAAAAATGTCCCATAACGGCCTTTACACCGAAAGTCAAGTGTTTGTTTTGGTTGAAGAATGTTATGTCCCATATGTGCCTTGATACCAAGAGTCATGTGCATACTATGGTTGAAGAATTATGTTTCACTTGCTACGATATATACATTGTTGGTAAAGAAAAAAAAAGATTTCATGATTAACCTACCACTGAGTACGTTTTATGAGTACTCATCGCCATGTTTTCAAATGTTTTCAGGTTAATGAGCATGGAGCTGCGTGGAAGGAAACGAGATGACGGTTAATTATTTAATGTTTAAAATTTCTTATTAGTAATTGATTATTTTGAGTTAGATTCAAGAATTTTGGCCAAGTTGAAATAAAGATATGGTATGTGGACAACTAGAGTTAGGAGTTTCATAATTTGTTGAGTTTATATTAAATTTTTATTTGAAAAGGTGGTGTACGAGAATTTGTTCGGTTTGTATCTTAGAAATAATTTTAAAAGATTCTAGATTTCTACTATTGTATAAATAGGCTTCCGCATTAAAGAGTTTTTAGAAAGGATTTTTTTAATTGGGTTGATTCCTTCAAGTTAATTCCGCATTTCGAAATAAGAAAGATTAACATTTTAATTTAGTAAATTAGGGTGTTACATTTAGTAGTATTAGAGCAAGTCTACGTTCCTGTAGACGTGCTTTGTAAGGTGATATGATTAAGTATTCTATCCATTTCCAGCCCGCGCTCCAACTCGAGGTATTTCTCTTATTCTTTTAGTTTAAAGTATTATTATGAGAAGTTGAGAATGAAATATTGTGATTGTGATGAGTTATGAGCACATGATTTGCATGTTAAAGTGATTATTGAGAAATGATAAAGAATGTTTCATTTTGAGTAGTCCTCGAAATATAAGATTCCTTAGAGCTTCCCACTTAGTATCTTTGTGATTAGGAGCGACGATTCTGGAGCGTTTACGTCAAACCTCAATCTAGAACAACCTTATGACTAGCTCGATTTGGTTATAGGTAATGGCACGAAGAGCAAGGAACAATGACTTGGTGCAAGCGTTGATCGCCGCACTTCAAGGGATTGCTCAGAATAATAACAATCAAGGACACCAAGACCCGATGAGGGCAGCAACGAGTCGAACTATTGATGAATGCAGTTGACAAGATATTTCCCGAGGCAAAGCATCGTTTCTTTCAATGGCATATTCAGCGGAATGCTATCAAACAATTTGGATGTCTTCATACTAATGAGGAATTTATGAAATTGTGGAAGCGATGTATGAATGAAGTGGATAGCGAGCTTGAGTTTGATGAGGTGTGGAACAAGCTGATGAGTTTGGCAAATGGAAAGAGTAGGACTCACAATTGGTTTATGGCAATGCACAAAATTCGCCATCGATGGGTTTTTTTATACACACGCGGCATTTTTTCAGCTAGGCTGTTGTCTACTTGTCGGATTGAATGTGCTAATCATTGCGTCAAAACAGATAAGTGTTCGGATGACACGATAATTAAGTTTGTGGAGAATTACGAAAATTTCATGATGAAGTGGCGCAGTAGAGAAGCTGAGATGGACACACTATGCTTTTCGCCAGTACAATTAATTTGCAAACACGAGCTCCTCACTCAGGTAGCGTCAACCTACACGCCGAATTTGTATATGAAATTTGAGGCCAAAACAATGAAAGCATGGAATGTTGTATTATGTGATCACCAGCGCGACCTCGGTGATGGTGACTCGGGATATTCACCACAACAGGTTCGCAAGACGGTCCTAGGAAGGTGGTCTACAGTAAAAACACGAACCATGCGAGTTGTTCATGCCGGATGTGGGAATCTGAAGGCCTTTTGTGCCGCCATATAGTGAAGGTGCACTACTACCTGAATAGGTTTACCATCCCAGAGTCTCTAACGCTCAAGAGATGGACTAAAACTGCCAAGGACGGATGTCGCGTTCCAAGTCTGGGTACATACCGTGTAGATATGACTTCGCAACAGCCTAATATGCTGTTTGTCAATACAGTGTTGAGGCATCTATATGATCTGTCCGGTACATGCTTAGACCGTCAGGATTGTCGATCCGTCATCATGGAATGAATGTAAGACCTCACCGATGAGATTTATGACATGACTGGGTTACTGAAACTGAAGACTGATGAGCAGCCGGTTGAAGATGTTGATGACGATGTAGCTGCTCCCACTCTTGTGAATCCTAAGGACGTTGAAGAAAGAGGTTTTGTTTCCACAAGGAAATCTCAGAGATCGGATTCCGGCAACATGGAAGGTTGATGTCACATCCCAGTTCCCATAAACCGAGACGCGATAGAGGGGAATAAAGAAGCGGGAAAGAAAGGGGCTTACGTTTTGCACATATAACAATTTATTCACAAATTTAATGAAGTGAGGCGACAAAACCGCGCTACACCCATTAAAATAAAATATGGGGTAAACCTGTGTCTATGTCACACCCCGACTCCCGAGGTGCGACTTACGAACAATAACACAACTTAACCACCTAACGATCAACTCAAATACGGGGAACATGCTCGGGGAAACATTAATGAAAAGCAGCAGTAATCGAATAAGGCTATCAAAGACATAATGAAGCAATAACCGAGCATTTAAATTCACATATCAACAAGAATATGATAAGAACTTCAAGTTATGGAGAACGAGATTCAACAAAAACATTTGAGTCATCGAGCATATAGCTCGGAACAAAAACGAGTATCAAAGTGTATATCAACAGACTTTCATTTCAAAAGAGTTGCAGCGGAAACTTGACTCAGTTCCCAACATTCACACGTATGAAGACGTGCAAATGCCAGTCCGACATCCAACTCGGCTCAACCAAAAACACCACACCACCAAGCGTCCATGCCATCACCATCCTGTCAACCTGTACGTTTAGAAATACACGCAGGGCTGAGTACTTCGTACTCAGTGAACATATGCCGAAAATATTTGGAAGAAGATGCTCTTAAAGCTATATCAATTGAACTTGCCTTGCCGAAGCATCACAAATACTTAAGCAACTTAAAACGATTTTACTTGTGCATGCTAAAAACATTTTCTTTTAAATAGACTGCGCAGTCAAAACATAATATATACTCAACAGTATGCATCATCTGTCATAAATTCTCTTACTGTGCCGAGAAGTAGGCCTCCTTCTCGAACACTGTGACCGACCTAACCGTAGCAAGGCTCACAGTCACCTCAACATTTAACATACCACACGTGGGTTCCTGCCTTTCACAGGATGATAATATCTCAAACAAACAGATGATAACACATACCAAACTCAATAAAAACGGCAAGTCAATCGCATTTTAAAAATCACATAATAATACTCAATAGTATAATAACATTCATCGATAGTTTTGGTTTAGAAAAGCCCACCTGTCTTCCGACGTTCTAGCTAGGTGGCTTAAGGGCTATCTGTCCTCGCTTATCTTTCAGTCCGGCTTGATCCTTCACAGTTCGACATCGATAAAGAAGATAAGTTACTACGCAAAGACGGATATTAACGCTGGTCTCGACTGAAGGACTTCTACTTGAGTCGTTTCTCTCTATGATATTCTTTTCTAAAGGTCTCGCATTCTCGTCTTTAAGCCATTAACTCTATTCGATAATTGATTAATACTACTAACCAATGTCTTAGTACTTCTCGCTTTAATTATGAAACGTCGTCTATCTAAATTCTATTACTCGAGTTTTCTTTTATATTCTTAATCAATTCTCGAGTTAATTAACAACTTAATAACTCAATTATTTTGCATACAAAATAAATTCAATAATTTTTCACGTTATCATCAAATAATATCATTCACTCAAGCATATTAATTCAATTGCATAATAATTCCAAATAAATCAAACACATTGCTTTGAATTCAATCACATTTCAGAACACGTTAACATCTACTTAATTTTTATTTTAGAACTTAATTCAAATACAAATTCTTTTTATAGAAACTCAAACAACAAAATTTATCTTTCTTGTCTTATAAACAACATTTTTCCAAACTCGATGTCTTATGAAACGTATTATAAATCTTTACTCAAATAATAAAAATTCTTTTTAATTTTATTAAACTTTTGTGAAATAGGAATTTCATTTCTATTTCTAACTCTATTCTTATTCTTAACATAAACTTTTACTTCTTAGATTATTATTAACTCGACAATTCTCCTCGATTTATTTTTAATCCACACGGTTTGAAAAACAACTTACTTAATTAATTTTAATTAATTACTTTCAAAATCATTACTCGATATCTTATTCCGTTATTTTCTTGATTAAACTATACGAGTATTCAAACTTAACTCGTCTAACATTTTTTCTCGACTCGATTAAATCTTATTTTCACTTCCTTATCATTTTATTCTTTTTAATTAAACTCGATTTTCTCGATTCTTATTTATTTAATTAAGAAATTTATTTTCTTCTTTTATTTACTAAATCAAGACTCATTTCTTAATTAATACATATTCTCTTTTATTCTTTATTATATTTTTATTAATTACTAACTTCCTTTTTGATTTAATTTAATCAAAATTCAAATCTTCAAGATTTATCTTATGAACACTTAGAACACTTAAAATACTTACTAGATATTCTTTTCTATGTATTCTTCAATTCTTAACATTTTTAAAGCTTTAAAACTTCATTCTTTCATCACATTAAATCCTATTTTCATCTAGGATTCAAATTAACATTCTAATATACATAACAACATTATAACATCAAGATCATCAAATCTTCTATATCATCACAAAATTATTTTCTTTAAAAACTTCATATATATCAATTTTCTTCACACTTAATCAACATAAAAGATTAAATCATCACATCTCATACTAATTTCATGCTCAAAACATCAATTAGATCATCAACAAAATCAACAAAATAATTTCATCTTTTTTTCTCAAAACTCACGGCATTTTCAACATTTTTAGAGCAATTTATTTCTCAATTTTTCATGCACATATACTCATTCAAAACATGCTCAAAAACATATATCAAGTATCAAATTCATCATAGAACATAATAATTGATTTTTCCTTATTTTTACCTAATTTTCGGTATTAATCAAAAATTAGGGTTTTTAATTTCTTTTTCTTCTCTTAACTCATAGATTAAATCCTAGAGTTCGATTCTCCTATCGATTTCTCCTCACTCGATCTTCATATCGATAATCTTAGTTTGCCTAAACATAAAATAAATGCCATGCATGCATGTTTTCTTTCTTTTAGGGCTTATAGAGATACATATATACAAAAATCAAATGAATATCATACTTTTAGAAAATAAATTGGATTTCTTCTCCTTGATTCCTTCTTTGGCCGAAAATGGTGGAGAAATAGGGCTCAAACTTCTAGCTTGGATTTCTCTTGGAAGAACTTGTCTTGAATCCCTCAAGAAAATATGAAACTACAATTAATCATCCATTTTTAGGGCTCAAGAGCCGAAAATAATGAAGAATGGGGGATGATTATTGGATTTCAACTCAAGAACTTGGAGAATTATTACCTTTCAATTTGGGATTTGAAAGAACTAGGATGATGATGATGATCTTCTCTTGATCTTCATGGGATTGGAGCTTGAATAGTAAGCTTTAATGGAAGAAATTTCAACTATGTGTGTGTGTGTGTATGTTACGGCATTGAGAGAGAGAGGGAGAGAGAGATTTTTCTTCTTTGTTGTTGATGGAGAGTTTTAGAGAGTGTGATAGATGAAATGAAAGAATTTCTCTTACATAGAGAGAGAGATCGAAAAAAAAGAGAGATAGATTGTAGAATGCATGCACTTGATTACCAACACATAGAATCTAAATGATGATGTTAGTGTTGGAACTTGGTTTGAGAGAGTGATAATGGTTTGATGTGATGGATGTTTGCATGAAATCTCCATATCACAATTTACTAAGATCTTGTTAAGAATATTAATGATGAATGCTATTTAGTAGGTTTGGAGAGAGAGATTAGGGAGAGAGATAGAGAGATGGCGGTAGAGAGGGAGAGAGATGAGTGGAATTTTTCTCAATATTTTATTACGGGTACGACGGAGCGCTGTCGTCACACACTTCGTACAAATAATATTTATAAAACACCTCTTGCCCAACAAGGTAGTAGTCAGTGGCAAGCAGGATCGTACCCAAGGGACTCGGCGTAATTTGTTCTTCAGATGTTGCTCAACAAAAGGGTTTTGGTCACAAAGTAGCTAAATAACCTGTACTCAACAAATAACAATATCAAATAACAAAAGAGTTTGGATTGGGTTTCGAATCCATGATCCTAATTACTCTTCACTCGTTCATCGGTGCAAGGATATTCAATTAATTAATTCTATCACTTGGTTTAAGGAAAAGATTAGCTAACACCCTAAGGTCACGAAGTCACGATGCTAACACACTTAACCTATGTCTAATCAATTTTACAGATCTTGACCAGAAGGCAAGATCTCCTTTCTCGATCAACAACGTCACGAAGACACTTCAGTAACGATGCTGCCCAAGAAGCATTAAGAATAAGTAGACCCAAGACAGCCAAGAGGTAGGTCAATACCGACTGCTCTCCAACACCCTTTACCTTCTTGGGCACGAAAGACACTCTCGTGTTATTCCCAATTTCTGTTGATGACTTAATCTCAATATCTAGATGGTGATCAATCAACTTCAATATCAATTAAGTCTAGAATTAATCTTAAGTGTTTCGGGAACAAAATCAATTAACGAACTAACACAATTAGACCTCACAAGTTTGAACGAGTAACTTAGAATCACTTCATCTACATCCAACCCAAACAATAAACTTAACTAGACATAATTTTAAATAAGAACATAAAGTAAATAAAGATAAACATACTTAGCATAAATCTGGAAAGGGGTTGCTGCCCAAAAGCGTAGTCAGCAACCAGGGTCTTGGCTTCACGCCAACAACTAAAACTAAAGCAGTAAAATACGAAATTAAAGTAAATTGCCCTTAGGACTTGTTTCTTCCTCACTTTCTCTCAACCTAGAATGCAGAACTAATCTAAACTACTGAATTCGAAAAGCTCCTTTACATGATAGAGTCGACCATATATATAGGCGATGAGATTCTAAGGTTGAAGGGAAGTTTCCTTGTTGAATAAGGATTCCTTGTTGAATAAGGATTCTTCCCGTGCATATCATAACCTCTGCCTCTCTCTCTTTCCTTCGCATGCACGTTCCTTCTTCCCTTGTGTGGTAGATTTATTCCATGATTTGGCTCAGCTAGGATAAGGAAGGAAACATCCGATCCTTATCCTCTTCCTTGAAGGAAAAGAAACCTGCTGCTGCTCGACTCTCATCTTGCCCTTCATCGTCTGCATCCTGCTTTGCTCTCAGTGTTGACCACGATCCTGGCTCCTCCGAGTACTCTGTCTGTTGGCTTAAGGATATGAGGAGGTGCTTCCTGACTTGTAGAAAGGATGTTTCGATGTTGCCCAGCTACAAGCTTCCAGCCCTATGCCCATTTGCATCGTATCGCCATCTCAACAACAGATTTTCCATCGGATTTGCCCAGCATCCACATGTTCTTCCCCTGCACACTATCTCTCGACTTGCGTGTCCTTCCAGACACATAATGACTCGATAAAGACTAAAAACACAAGAAAAACACAAGAAAAGATGGACATAAATATGGGTTCATCACACCCACACACTTGAATTACACAACATTTCCTTTCATCCCTCGTTCTTCTAGACCTGAGTTCTTGACCGGGACGGCTAAAATTCAGGCTTCTATAAGTGAATAGAAAGAATATGATCCAAGCTAAAGGGGGCTAATCAAAGGATAAATGTTATGGTAGGAAATTTTTAGGCCATGGTTATTTTGAACAAAAATTGCCTAATTCATCTAAGTAGTTCTACTAAGTTACATGAAGTTTTAATTAAGAGATGCAGACAAGTCCTAGATCAACACATGTTAACTGATCATTATCACACAAGAAAGAATAATGCTACATATGTATATATCATTTTAAAAGCTCAAATCCTCACAGTTAATGCCCAATATCTCATTCCGTCCTACCTATTTACATACGGCATCATCCATAAACCTATTCTAACCTTCATACTAACATGCTGATCAATAACACAAACACACTTTTAAAAACACAAACTGACACCCCAACATCCACACACTTTGCTTTAGGCAAAGTGGGTAAAATATTGGGCAACAAACAAACAAAAACAAACTGACTCAACAAACACAACTGAGAAGGCAATAAGATCTTCACCGCATAATTTGTTGGGCAAATTGTGGGTGAAGACAGTAAAACCGCCTTCTCAAACAACAAGACACTAAATAACACAAAACAAGACTCTACAATAAAACACAAAAACGAAAAAAAATAAAATTCTAAACTAACATAAAAGGGAGGAACACAAATCAAAGAGAAGATTCAGGTGGATACCTGAATCCTTGGTGTGCAAAGAATGCCAGCTGGGAATCTCTGATCTCGGTCAACAACCTCTCCACATTGGCCAGCCTGGTCTCGATCTCAATGTTGGGCAGCACCGCTGCACTGGTGCTTGCCTCCTCCTTCTTGCCCACTGGTGGTCGCCTGCTAGATGCTGGTTTGGAATGATCAACAAACACATATCTGCCATTCCTGATCTCGATGTCATTCATCTTTCTCAAGGCAGTTTCTCCCAACATGCTGACCGGCATCTTCGGCTTCCCCTTCAGATCACCATAGACCCCGAATCCATTCGCGAAGGCTGTCACAAAGTGGCCACAAGTGCATCCCAACGCCTGCTTTGCCAACACAGTCTTAAGCTGCTCACCAAGGAACGCCGCGAAATTGACTTTGGTTTTGGTGTGCATACACCACAGTAGATATCGCTCCTTGTTGCTCAAGCTGTTGCCGCTATCGCTTTTACCATACAAGTTGTAGGCAAGGATGCGGTGGCAAAGTCTCAGGGCAGGCGTTCTTAGCTCAGTACCCTTGTTGTTGGCTCCATAGTAGGGCGTCCCATTGCTGGTCTCCTTCCACTGCTCCTCATAAACCACATCTCCTGGGGATGGCACCTTAGTCCTGGCCTCCATGAACTCCTTCCTGGCCAAATCTCGCAGACTCACCATCCTGAGAATCTGATTGAGGGCACTGACTTGAACCTCATACTTCTCGCCCAACAGCGAGAAGGAAATCATGCTCACCCCATTCTCAGGGTCACCTGTTATTACCGCCGTGCTATAAACTTCCTTGACTTGCTCCTCATAGACCTCCACAGGCCACTCCAAAAACTTACTCTAGCCGATCCCCTTGAACAACTCTCTTACTTCCTAGGCAACACCCAAGTTCTCGTAGAATTTGAAGTCGAGAACTCGAGGTGCAGTCACCTTCCACTCTTTGGGCTTGCTACACGTCATCACCGTGGGCCCCTTCCTCTTCTTCCTGCTCTTAACACTTGCTGGGGTAGACTGCTCATCATCCTCTTCTTCCTCAAGATTGTTTCCTTCTTCTTGCTCACTGACAGCCGTTCCCTTCGAAATCGACGGCTGAAAGGACCCGGCGTCCGAAGTAGCAGACTTGTGCTTCTTCGCCGGCGTCCCCTCACCTTCGTGAGGGCGTTTCTTAGCCGCCTTGGCTTCCTTCTTCTTCTTCGCCGGACTTTCCTTTGCCTTGGTCTTCGTCTCCACCAACGCCTCCGCTGCCAGCGTCGCCGCCACTGCGTCAATGGCTTCATTCACATCATCGTTGTCGCCTTCTCCCTCATCATCTTTTTCTTCTTCTTCATCCTCGCCGTCGTGCTCCTCCTCCTTTGCTTCTTTCTCTAACTCCTCTTGCTCAGAAACCTGCTTCGATTGCATCTCCTCATCCTGCTGCTTCTCCACCTCTTCCATCAGGCTAGGGTTTTCGTCGCTCATCAGAAGCGTGGCGTCGACCGGCGGACTCTTGGGTACGGTAGTTCCGATCGAAATTTCTGGTTGTTGGTCGGCAGAAGGGTTGGCGGGTTCCATGGGTAGTTTCCTTTTGGTGATGATTTTGGGCTTTGTGGTGGTGGTTTTGGGTTTAGCGGTGGTGGTAGTGGGGTGTTCGGTGGTGAGGTCGATATTGGTTCCGGCAGGGATCTTGTTGAATTTGTTTTTGGGACGAGTAGACACCATTTTAGGGAATTTAGGAGTTTTGATGGAGAGAGAAGAGAGAAAATGAGAAGTTACAGACTTGAATTTGAAATCGGGTAGTGGGGGTATCGACGTGGTAGGGTGGTTTTAAAGGGCTCGTAGTTTTAGGGGTACAGTAACCGCCTCAATCGTTGTTGACCAACAACTTAGCTCTTGCCTAGAATCCTTGCTCTACTCCCACAGCTCTTTCCCTTAAAGTGGATCCTGATCTACAACCTGCATCTTGCTCAACATCTCCTGCACACTTAGAAACACAAATACACTCCGGAACAGACTTCCCCTTATGGTTAGACTCGATCAAAAAAATGCTTTACAATAGAATACTTAAAACATAAACTAGCTATACTACACTAATTTTTTTGGATTTTAATATGTTTACGGAAATAAGATAATTAAATAAAAACACAAAATTAAACTAAAATAAAATAAATAAAATACTAACCAGGTTGCCTCCTGGACAGCGCCCCATTTAAGGTCTTGGGCACGACACCCCCCTCTTTAGAAGTCAGAGGTCCTCTTCGACAGGAAACCCAGATGGTTCCCCCTCAACAAACTGTTCTTGCCCAAGATAGGCCTTCAAGCGCTGGCCATTAACTTTGAAAATCTTCCCATTCTTGGAATCCTTGATCTCAACAGCTCCATTAGGGAATTGAGCTTGCACTTCATAGGGTCCTGCCCACTTGGTCGAAAGCTTTCCCGATGAAAGCCTAAATCTTGTTTGATAGAGCAACACATGTTGCCCAAAATGGAACTCCTTTTCCTTGATCAAGAGGTCGTGGGTCTTCTTCATCCGTTCCTTGTATAGACCGGCATTGTCATATGCTTGGAGTCTGATCTCGTCGAGTTCCTGGATCTCGAGCTTCCTTGATTCCCCTGCTTCATTCCAGTTGAGGTTAAGCTAGGCAACAGCCCAATGCGCACGATGTTTCAAGTTCCGCGGGCAAGTGACATCTCTTGCCATAGACCATGCGATAAGGGGACATGCCAAAAGGTGTTTTGAAGGCAGTCCTATATGCCCACAAGGCATCATCCAAGCGCATACTCCAATCCTTCCTTGTTATGCCCACAGTCTTCCTCAAGATCGTCTTGATTATTCTATTAGACAACTCCGCTTGTCCATTAGCTTGTGGATGGTAGGCTGTTGACACACGATGGGTAACTCCATACTTCTTGAACAATGCAGTCACCGTAGCGTTGCAAAAATGAGTCCATTGATCACTAATTATAGCTCGAGGAACGCCAAACCTATTGAAAATTTGAGTTCTCAAGAAGTTAGAAACCACCTTCGAATCATCCTTGTATGAAGCACGAGCCTCTACCCACTTAGAGACATAATCCACTGCTAATATGATGTACTTGTTGCCTTTGGAACTTGGCAATGGTCCCATAAAATCCATGCCCCATATATCGAATACTTCCACGGGCAAGATCGGGATCATGGGCATCTCGTTCCTTCTTGTGATGTTGCCTTCCCTATGGCACTTCTCGCACATCTTGACCCACTCGTAACAGTCTTTAAACAATGTTGGCCAATAAAAACCACACTCCAAAATTTTCCTTGCAGTACGTTGGTGCCCAAAGTGTCCTCCACACTCTTTGTTGTGACAATGCTCAAGAATGCTTCGTTGCTCTTTATCCTCGACACACCTTCTAATTATTTTATCCGCACATTCTCTCCATAAGTATGGCTCATCCCATAGGTAGAAACGACTCTCATGTTTCAGCTTGTTTCTTTGATAACACCCAAGATCGGAGGGAATTTCTCCAGTCACCAAGTAGTTCACGATGTCTGCATACCATGGTTAATCTTGGGCAAGACTCAGATGCTCGTCAGGAAAGGTCTCCTTGATCAGCACCCCATCGTCTGGCTGGAGGATTCGACTTAGGTGGTCGGCAACTTGATTCTGGGCACCACTCTTGTCCTTGATCTCTATGTCAAATTCCTGCAATAAAAGAATCCATCTAATCAATCTTGGCTTGGACTCCTTCTTGCTCACCAAGTACTTTAATGCCGCGTGGTCAGTGTACACTATGGTCTTGCCTCCTAATAAATATGATGTGAACTTCTCAAAGGCGAAGACGATGGCCAACAACTCCTTCTCTGTTGTGGCATAGTTGCATTGAGCAGGATTCAATGTCTTTGATGCATAGTAAATAACATAACTCTCCTTTCCTCGTTTCTGCCCAAGAACTGCTCCTATGGAAAAACCACTGGCATCACACATTAACTCGAAAGGCATGCCCCAATCCGGAGGTTGGATGATGGGGGCTGTGATCAAGTTCTCCTTCAAGGCATGGAACGCCTTCTTACAATCTTTGTTAAACTCCCATGGTACTTCATGTTGAAGTAATCTCGTCATTGGTTGGACGATCTTGGCAAAGTCCTTGACAAATCTTCGATAGAATCCAGCATGCCCAAGGAATCCTCTTAACTCCTTCACGGATCTTGGGTAAGGCAATTTGGCGATGATGTCGATCTTGGCCTTATCCACCTCAATTCCTTTTCCCAATATGACATGCCCCAAAACTATTCCTTCCTTGATCATAAAATGGCATTTCTCGTAGTTTAACACTAGGCTCTTCTCAACGCATCTCTTCAAGACTCGATCCAGGTTGTTGAGGCATGTGTCGAAGGTCTTGCCGTAGATGGTAAAGTCGTCCATGAAGACTTCGATGCACTCTTCAAGAAGGTCTGAAAAGATGTGCATCATACATCTTTGGAATGTCCCTGGAGCGTTGCATAACTCGAACGGCATCCTCCTATATGCAAAAGTGCCAAACAAGCACGTGAATGTGGTCTTGCCTTGATCCTCGTCAGCAACCCAGATCTGCATGTAACCAGAATAACCGTCAAGAAAACAATAGTAGTTATTACCAGCTAACCTTTCAAGCATCTCATCAATAAAGGGCAAAGGAAAGTGATCCTTCTTCGTCTTTTGGTTGAGCTTCCGGTAATCTATACACACTCGCCATCCAGTTTGTAGTCTCATGGCCACCATCTCGTTCTTGTCGTTCTCCACAACTTGAATTCCTGACTTCTTGGGCACCACGTACACAGGGCTCACCCACCGGCTGTCAGACACGGGGTAGATGATCCCCAAGTCAAGAAGCTTGAGTATTTCTTTCATTACCACTTCTTTCATGGCTGGATTCAATCTTCGTTGTGGATCTCTTACTGGGGCAGCATCCTCCTCGAGCAAGATATGATGAACACAGTCCAAAGGGTTAATGCCCTTAATGTCGGCCAATGTCCATCCTATGGCCTTCTTGTACTTGCTCAGCACCTCACTAACTCTGATCTCCTCCATGCTCGATAACTCCGATGATATGATCACGGGCAAGGTCTCGTTCTTGCCAAGATAGATGTATTTCAGGTGCTTGGGCAAGGGCTTCAGTTCCAATGTAGGTGCTTTTTGCAATGATGGCACCAACCTGTCCTCCGGTTTTAGTTCAGGGATATTGAGTGGTTCAAATCCCTGAGGCTGGATGTTGCCCGGAATCCTGGCGTAACTGCATTCCACTACATCTACTGGTTCTTCGTTCTGGGCAAGATCCTCTTCTGTTTGCAAGCTGGCATCCTCCTCAAGAACTGTTTATTGCCAAAATTTCTCTATTAACTCCTCGGTCTCATCATGGGGTAACTCCTCAAGTTCCTCATCAAACTCATCAAGGGGTTTTTGTTCCCCTACATCCTGATCTTCATCATCTCCACAGATGTTTTCAAACACGTAATTCTCCAACTCTTCGTCCGTGGAGTAGTCCTCATTGTTAGAGTCGAAGCTATGTCCATGAACTGACTCTTCCCAAAAATCTTTCTCACTTTCGTACTCATCTCCTTCGTAGAATTGCATCAGAGCACCATCTTCCTCATTATCCTCATGCTGATCAGGATCCTGGTCAAGATCCTGAACTGAGTTGAATTCCGCCTGGATTGCATCTTCATTGTCTTCTACGAAACAATTTAAGTTATTCAAAGTCTCCATTTGCTTTCCACATGCACTGAGGGTGTTGAGGTGTTCCAGGGCTTCATCTTGATTTTGCCTATAAGCGTCGAACTCTACTACTTCTCCTGCTACTTGGACTGTCAACTTCCCAGTATCGCAATCAATCTTAGTACATGTTGTCCTCAAGAATGGCCTCCCGAGCAAGATCACTGGGTTCTTGATTGCTTTCTTTCCCATGTCAAGAACATAGAAGTCGGCTGGGAACAAAATATCCCCTACCTTGACCAACACATTCTCCAACACTCCATCCGGGTAAACTGTGGATAAATCTGCTAATTGGATGGCAACACGTGTAGGAGAAAGAGGTCCAAAACTCATCTCGTCAAACATGGCTCTTGACATCACATTTATCGAAGCTCCAATATCAAGCATCGCCCTGGGTATTGACGTAGTTCCAATCGTGCATGGAATAGCGAACATGCCTGGATCCCTCTTCTTGGTCGGGATCTGGGAATTCATTAGTGCTGACACGTTCTCCACATGAAAACGGGCATTATCTGGGTACTTTGTCTTCTTTTGGCACATCTCTCGCAAAAATTTTGCGCATTTAGGCATAGATTGCAATGCCATCAACAACGGTAGGTTGATTTCCACCTTCTTGAACACCTCCATCATGTCCTCCAACTCCCGCTGATCACGATCGCGGGCAAAACGTCTGGGATATGGGATCTTGGCCTTGGTAGTGCGAGGAACGGTCCTCTTGGCCAAAGCCTCTACTTCTTTTTCAGCCTACAAAGATTCCAGCATCACGTCATCTTTGTCAATTCCCAGTTTAGATCTCTCCATCTTTACGTAATCAAACAAGGCTTCATCTTTCTCATTATCAAAGACTGGGTTCTTGTTGGCCTTTATCCCTTCTTCACGTTTTGCCTTCAACTCCTCGTAGATGTCATTGATATCTCCTGAACCCATCTTGGTCTCCTCTACTCGCGTTGGTTCCTTATGTTGGGTCCTAGGCAACATCTCTGGCAAATTCTTCCCACTGCACAACGTTACAGCATTAACTTGCTCCTTGTTGACCTCTACCTGGGCAGGAAGTCTGCCTGGCTTATCTTCTACCAACCTTGACAAGGTTTGGTTGATATGAGTCAGTTGAGCTTGGAGGTTGTTGGACTGTCCTCGACTTTCTAGTTGGAAGTTCTCGAAGTCTCTCCTCAGCCTTTGGTTCTCGTTGGTAAACCTTTCAATGGTCTCCTTCATGAATTCTGTCTTTGCTGGTTCTCGATATGGAGGTACATAATTATTTTGATATTGAGGTTGTTGTTGAGGTGGAGGCACATATTGTTGTTGTTGCCCAACAGGCTGCTGCGATTGTTGGTGGGCAGGAGGTATCTGGTAGTGGTTGTTGCCATACCTCAGGTTCTCGTGCTGATTCTGCCTATAACCATAGTTATTGCCATAGTTATTGTTATTGCCATACTGGAACCTTTGTTGCCCTCCTCCTTGGTGGTTCTGACCTATTGCCTTCACCTCTTCTCCTTCTTCCACGAACCAACTGGGACATTCTGAGGTGACATGTGATGTTGCCTGGCATACTTCAAATCTCTTCACAGCTCTTTGAACTTCCTTTCCATTGACCCGCTTCTTCAAATCCTCCATGTGGCCAGACATCTTGGTCATGAAGTCTTTCATGGTGCTGACCAAGTTGTCTTGGTTGCTCTTGCTGCCTTCGTACCCCCCTCTTGGATATCATCTTCATCTCGGGATTGCTCAGCCATGGCAGCTATTTTCTTGAACACTTCTGATGGTAGTTGATCGACTATGGCTCCTCCACACGCTGCAATGATGTATTTTCTCTCTGATGCCCTTAATCACTTCAAAAAATATTCGATCAAATCGATATCCTGAATCCGATGTTGAGGACATCTTGCTAACAACTTCTTGAACCTTTCATAGTAATCATATAATGACTCACTTCCTCCCATCTTGATCGATGCAATGGCATTCCTTCCACTTTGTATCCGGCCAACGGGTATGTATTTGTCAAGAAAGGCCTGCTGCATCTTGTTCCACGTATCAATGCCTCCCTCTGGCAAGGTGTAAAGCCACTCACATGCCCCGTCAAGAAGTGAGAACGGGAACGTGAGCAACCTTACGTAGTCAGAAAAGGTGTCTTGGGCAGCATCTTGGTTCCTCATAACTTCAGCATCATTCCTAACAACTTGTCCTTGTCTATCCCCATTGTTTCTGGTAGTAGTAGTGGCATTGTTCCTTACTGTGCTAATCGCCATCTCAAAGTTTTGAAGATGAGTCTGAGGATCTTCTCCAGGATGGTCACTGAATTTGGGCAGTATGTGTATCAGCGAGTGCTTGAGCTCCCAATTGCCATCGATGGTGGGCAACTGGATACTTGATGGTCTGATTCCCTTGTTGTCAGGGAACATGATCTGACGTATGGTTCTTTCTGGTGTTCCTGCCATGATTGTTGATGTTTTTGTTTCTGCACTGGATGTTGACTTCTCACTTTCTGAACATGATGTTGAGCAAGAACCGTCTTCTTGCTCAGTATCCTGATCGTCTGTCAAGCTCTGCGACTCTGAAGGTTCGTTGACGCCTTTCTCCAGATCTCTCTTCTTCTTGCGTTGTTCTGCTCGATTTCTCCTAGCTATCACCTCCGGGCAAGCACCGTGATCTAGTGGATCTCCGTCACTTCGTAGATATGGCTTGGGCATAAACCCTGCTCACACACAAGCTAGAAGAACAAACTAGCTTAAAACCAAGTCCCCGGCAACGACGCCAATTTGACGGAGCGCTGTCGTCACACACTTCGTACAAATAATATTTATAAAACACCTCTTGCCCAACAAGGTAGTAGTCAGCGGCAAGCGGGATCGTACCCAAGGGACTCGGCGTAATTTGTTCTTCAGATGTTGCTCAACAAAAGGGTTTTGGTCACAAAGTAGCTAAATAACCTGTACTCAACAAATAACAATATCAAATAACAAAAGAGTTTGGATTGGGTTTCGAATCCATGATCCTAATTACTCTTCACTCGTTCATCGTGCAAGGATATTCAATTAACTAATTCTATCACTTGGTTTAAGGAAAAGATTAGCTAACACCCTAAGGTCACGAAGTCACGATGCTAACACACTTAACCTATGTCTAATCAATTTTACAGATCTTGACCAGAAGGCAAGATCTCCTTTCTCGATCAACAACGTCACGAAGACACTTCAGTAACGATGCTGCCCAAGAAGCATTAAGAATAAGTAGACCCAAGACAGCCAAGAGGTAGATCAATACCGACTGCTCTCCAACACCCTTTACGTTCTTGGGTACGGAAGACACTCTCGTGTTATTCCCAATTTCTGTTGATGACTTAATCTCAATATCTAGATGGTGATCAATCAACTTCAATATCAATTAAGTCTAGAATTAATCCTAAGTGTTTTGGGAACAAAATCAATTAACGAACTAACACAATTAGACCTCACAAGTTTGAACGAGTAACTTAGAATCACTTCATCTACATCCAACCCAAACAATAAACTTAACTAGACATAATTTTAAATAAGAACATAAAGTAAATAAAGATAAACATACTTAGCATAAATCTGGAAAGGGGTTGCTGCCCAAAAGCGTAGTCAGCAACCAGGGTCTTGGCTTCACGCCAACAACTAAAACTAAAGCAGTAAAATACGAAATTAAAGTAAATTGCCCTTAGGACTTGTTTCTTCCTCACTTTCTCTCAACCTAGAATGCAGAACTAATCTAAACTACTGAATTCGAAAAGCTCCTTTACATGATAGAGTCGACCATATATATAGGCGATGAGATTCTAAGGTTGAAGGGAAGTTTCCTTGTTGAATAAGGATTCCTTGTTGAATAAGGATTCTTCCCATGCATATCATAACCTCTGCCTCTCTCTCTTTCCTTCGCATGCACGTTCCTTCTTCCCTTGTGTGGTAGATTTATTCCATGATTTGGCTCAGCTAGGATAAGGAAGGAAACATCCGATCCTTATCCTCTTCCTTGAAGGAAAAGAAACCTGCTGCTGCTCGACTCTCATCTTGCCCTTCATCGTCTGCATCCTGCTTTGCTCTCAGTGTTGACCACGATCCTGGCTCCTCCGAGTACTCTGTCTGTTGGCTTAAGGATATGAGGAGGTGCTTCCTGACTTGTAGAAAGGATGTTTCGATGTTGCCCAGCTACAAGCTTCCAGCCCTATGCCCATTTGCATCGTATCGCCATCTCAACAACAGATTTTCCATCGGATTTGCCCAGCATCCACATGTTCTTCCCCTGCACACTATCTCTCGACTTGCGTGTCCTTCCAGACACATAATAACTCGATAAAGACTAAAAATACAAGAAAAACACAAGAAAAGATGGACACAAATATGGGTTCATCAGGGTATTACTTACTCGGTCGTAAAAAGGTTTCCGGATAAAAGGTCCGTATTATTCCATTTATGCTAAAAACGGGTCTAATCTCTCCTCGTCTCATTTCGGACATTAAAAACATCTCAAATCTAATTCACATCTCATTAAATAAATTAAGGATTCCGATTATCTAATTTTTAGGTCTAAATTTCATATAACGAAGAAAACTTAAAAATTAGTCGGCTTATTAATCTGCTTATTAATCCTTTAAAGATTAAATTCTCATAACTCTCTCAAATTATCTCGGATAAGCTTCTATCTTATCTCAATGATCTTAGGATTAATTCTAGGTTCAAAGATTTTAATTAGAATCTATTCTAAGTTCATCGATGCATAGCGATTTCTCGGTTATTAACAATATCCACTTCAATTCAAAATCTTCGGAAATTTTCTGAAAATCATACTCGTACTCATTCTCATACAAACAAGCTCAATATATGCATTACATTATCATTTCAAGAAGTAGAACAGATAATCTCACGTAAAAACACATAAGGGCATTTTAGTCATTTTACTCATTTCTATTTAATTAGAAAAAAAAAATTATTCCTCAAATCTCGTCATTTAAACTTATAAGGTTATTTAATATGCTTTATAATGTTATAAAATTTTGGGGTATTACATCCTCACCCTCTTAAAAAAAATTTCGTCCCGAAATTTACTAACCTTGAGAAAATAGCTCGGGATATTTTGCCCTCATCTTTTCTTCGAATTCCCACGTGGCTTCTTCGAGATCATGATGACACCACTTGATCTTCACTAAGGGAATCGATTTTGTTCTAAGCTGCTGAACTTTATGATCTAAACTTCTCTCGGGTTTCTCCTCGTAGCTTAGATCGGTCTTCATCTCTACATCTTCTTGACGTATCACGTGCTTCGGATCGAAGACGTACTTCCTCAATTGCGATACATGAAAAACGTTATGCGAGTTCCCGAAACTGAGAGATAACGCTAAACGATATGATACGGATCCAATCCTCTCAAAGATCTCGTATGGTCCTATAAAACGAGGTTTAAGCTTTCCTTTGACTCCAAATCGATACACTCCTCTCGAAGGGGACACTTTCAAGAATACTTTATCTCCTACTTCAAACTCCAACTTGGACCTTCGGTTATCAGCGTATGACTTTTGTCGACTTTGAGCTTCCTTAATCTTTTCGCGAATTTGGCGCACAGATTCTATCATATCCTCAATCGCTTCTGGCCCTATAACTTTCCTTTCGTCCACTTCATTCCAATAAAGCAGCGATCTACATTTTCTTCCATAAAGAGCTTCGTAAGGGGCCATTCCTATCGTATTCTGAATAGCTATTGTTGTAAGAAAATTCGACAAGAGGTAAGATTTTCTCCCATTCAACTTCTTTATCTAACAAAACAGCTCTCAACATATCTTCGAGGATTTGAATCGTTCGCTCGGACTGGCCATCGGTCTAGGAATGATAAGCAGTGCTGAATTGCAACTGAGTTCCCAACTCCTTGTGGAAGCTTTCCCAAAAACGGGCTGTGAACTTCAAATCTCTATCAGAAGTAATCGTTTTTGGCACTCCGTGCAACTTTACAATTTCTTTAATGTAGATCTGAGCTAACTTGGCTGATCCATAGGTGTGTGGAATAGGTATGAAATGAGCAGACTTCGTCAATCTATCCACTATCACCCATACTACTGTGTGTCCTTTCCTTGATCTTGGCAATCCTGTCACAAAATCCATCGTGATTCCATCCCACTTCCATTCTGGGACTGGTAATGGTCGCAGAGGTCCATACGGTCTTTGATGCAAAGACTTTACTTGCTGGCAAGCTAGGCATCTCTCAACGAACAATGCTACATCCATTTTCATTCCATTCCACCAAAACTATTTCTTTAAGTCTTGGTACATCTTCGTGCTGCCGGGATGGGCTGTATACGGGGTTTCATGAGCTTCACTCATTATTTTCTTTCTTAACTTGTCATCACTAGGCACACAAATTCTTCTTTGGTACAACAAGGCATTATCGCTTGACTCCGAGAAATCTTTAACTCCTTCACTTCTCACTTTCATCCGTAACTTCTCCAACTCTTCATCTCTTCTTTGACCTTCTATGATGCGGGTTCTCAAATCAGGCATTACTATTAAAGTAGCAATCATTTGATCTACCGTCGCTAGAGGTACAATCACTTCAATTCTCATCCTTTCAAATTCTTCAATCAACTTGACTTCATCAGTTAGAAGGAATCCTAATTCGGTTTTCTCCAAATTTTCCTTCTTTCTCTTTCGACTTAGCGCGTCGGCTACAACATTAGCTTTACCGGGATGGTAAGATATCTTGCAATCGTAATCTTTCACCAACCCGAGCCATCTTCTTTGTCTCATGTTTAACTCCTTCTATTCGAAGAAGTATTTCAAACTCTTATGATATGAGAATATTTCACACTTGGCTCCGTAGAGATAATGTCGCCAAATCTTCAAAGCATGCACGACAGCTGCTAATTCCATATCATGAGTTGGATACTTCTCTTCATGGGGTTTGAGTTGTCTTGAAGCATATGCAATCACTTTTCCATCTTGCATTAGAACACATCCTATTCCTTGAGCAGATGCGTCAGTATATATGACGTAATCTTTGTGTGGTTCGGGCAAGGCTAATATTGGAGCTGTAGTCAATCTCATCTTGAGCTCTTGAAAACTTCTTTCACATTCTTCTGTCCACTCGAACTTCGTTTCTTTCTTCAACAGGCTCGTCATTGGCTTCGCGATCTTGGAGAATCCTTCTATGAATCTCCGATAGTATTCTGCTAAACCGAGAAAACTACAAATTTCATGCACTGATGTCAGAGATTTCCATTCTTGCACAGCTTTCACCTTTTCCATATCTACCTTAATTCCTTCGGATGAAACAACATGTCCTAGGAAATTCACCTCCTTCAACCAAAATTCACATTTACTGAATTTGGCATACAACTTTTCAGTTCTAAGCTTTTCCAACACAATCCTTAAATGCTTCTCGTGCTCGGCTTCATCTCTTGAATATATCAAAATATCATCTATGAAGACAATCACGAACTTATCCAAATATTCGTGAAAAACTCTGTTCATCATATCCATAAATACTGCTAGCGCATTTGTTAACCCCAATGGCATTACTATGAATTCGTAATGTCCATACCTCGTTCTGAAAGCAGTCTTGGGAATATCCTCTTACTTGATCTTCAATTGATGGTATCCAGATCTTAAATCAATCTTGGAGAAAACACCGGCTTCTCTTAGTTGATCGAACAAATCATCTATCCTTGGCAAAGGATATTTGTTCTTAAGCGTAATCTTGTTTAGCTCTCGGTAGTCTATGCACATCCTTAAACTACCGTCCTTCTTCTTCACAAATAAAATTGGAGCACCCCATGGCGATACACTTGGTCGAATATAACCCAAGTCCAACAATTCTTGCAATTGGATTTTCAACTCTTGAAGTTCTTTTGGAGCCATTCTATACGGGGCCTTAGATATCAGGGCTGATCCGGGTTCCAAATCGATCGTAAACTCTAATTGTCGATCAGGGGGTAAACCTGGTAATACTTTTGGAAACACGTCCTTGAATTCTCTTACGATTGGTACATTATCGATATTCAACTCTTGGTTCTCGTATTTATTCAAATAAACTAGATACACTTGTGTATCTTTCTTCCTCATTAATCTTTGTGCTTTCATGGCCGAAACTATTGGTACACTCTTTCTCATTCTTTTCTCAACTCCGAAAACTATGGTTGACTCTTCTCCAGGGGGTTTAAACGATATTTGTCTCAAGTCGCATCGAATCGTCGCAAAGTTCTTGGTTAACCAATTCATTCCTAGGATTATATCTATGTCCCACATCTGGATTAGATTCAGGGATTTCGCGATCAACTTACGATTTCTGACTTCAAATTCTAAATTCGAGCAAACACGCGAAACTAACGTAGATTTTCCTAAAGGGGTTGCGACACTAAGCACTTGGTTTGATTCTTCTACCTTCAAATCTAGGTTCTCTACACAAACGCTAGATATAAATGAATGCGAAGCACCCGTATCGAATAAAACAATAACAGGTATGCCATTAAGCTTTCCCATACCTGCCAAATTTCTTTTATCTTTCTCTAGTGGCTTCTGCTCAATTGCGTAAGCTCTTTGGAAGTGCAAGGGCTCTTGCTGAAAAGGTTGCTGCTTTGGCTGCGGCAGTTTGCGTTGATGCTGGATAAACTTTTGCGGAGGAGTTGCTTCAACGACTTTCATCTGCGAAGGCTGGAACTGATTTGGTCTTCCGCCTCTCATTCCTTGTTGTTTACTCGGGCACTGGTTCGAGAAATGACCAGGTTGACCACAAGTATAGCAAACATTACTTCCACTCTTGCAGACGCCTTGATGCATTTTGCCACACTTCGAACAAGGAGGGAATCCTAAAGGTCCTACAGGTAGGTTACTTCGGTTGACCTGCGGAGCTCTTCCCTTCTGGGGTTGCTGTTGGCTTTTTCCTTGCCACGACTTCTTGCTCGGGTGGTTTCCACCACTCCATTTTCCCTTCCTCTTTCCATGCTGGCCAAATTGGGATTATTGGGTAGATACAGTCGTCGTTGTCTAGCTTTGAAATTGAGGATTCGCTAACGGATGTGATCCTTTTTCTGGTTGCATGGCCAACTCCATATCTAGGGCTCGGTTCAAGGCTTCAGCATAAGTCAGACCACTCTGACTAGCAAGAACTACTCGGATATCCTGCCTTAATTCCGCTCGAAACAACTCACACATTTTCTCATCAGTGTCCACCATATCAGGTGCAAATCGTGCTAATTCACAGAATTCTCGATCATACTCGGCCACAGACTTCTTTTCTTGCCTCAGATTGGTGAATTCGTTTGTTTTTTTGCTTGCGATAACTCCTCGGCACATACTTCTCATACAAACTTTCTTTAAACTGATCCCACGTTAGGTTTTCGTGCTCTTCGAGTGTATACATTCTTTGTTTCGCCTCCCACCAGTAGTCGGCAGTTCCTTTCAACTGATACGTCATACACTCAAGACGTTCACGATCGGTGCAACGAAGAAAATGAAAAATTCGCTCAAGAGAACGAATCCAGTCCTCAGCATCAGCTGGACTGCCTTTACCATCGAAAGTTGGGGGATTCTGACGAAGAAAAAGTTCTTCGACTAGTCTCTCATTCGGAGGGGGTGGAGTAGGATCACGCTGTCCCTCAGGGTTATCTTCCGGGTTTCTGACATTTCTACGTCTTGGCGGCATTCTAAAAATACAACAAGAAAACTTTAGCCACTCCAATACTTTAGCTTACTAGGAACATTTCTCGATTCTGAAAGCATTTCCCTTTTGGGAGGAATACGATTCTCGATCAGTACTTAAATAATTAAAAAGAAAATCAAGGATCTTCTCAAATAACTTCATTATTTCAAATTCTCATATATACATATATCTTATTCAATTTCCAATAGTCATCAAGCATTCACATCATCATTATAAATTTACATATTCTCAAGACAATTATTGTTCTCAAGCAATCAATCACAATCATCGAATAGAACATCATCACCTTAATATTCACACACTCAATTTAAATTAATAACTCAGGAGACTCAAAATTAATTTTAATAGCCTAACGGCTCATCTTTTATATCGCCCGACGACGGCCTCTTCTGAGGACTTATAAACAATAGGGACTAAAACAATTTTACTGAAAATTTCCCTTTCTTCTACTCGATAATTAAGGTTCTACTCGAATTACGCAAGTTCTCAAGCCACAACAACTACATCACTGCTGAAAATTAAAAAGAGTTCATCTCTCAAACACACACGGTAAACTACTTAAATTTCCACGGCTTCCTTGAATCACTTCTACATGCAAGAATCATCTTCACTCGCCCCGCTGTCATCGTATTGCTCTGCATCGGAGTCTACTTCAATGTGCTCTATAGGGTCTTCCTCTTCCTCAGGGTTCTCTTCTTCTTCTTCCTCTTCCTCGTAAAGGTTGTCTGCAAGCTGCCCTTCTTCCTCGACGTTATCATCTTCAATAGCGAAACACTCACGTTCGATTGCCCTCAACGCTTCCTCGCAATCCTCTAGAGTGTAGTTGAGTGCAGCTAACTCGGACTCAACCCAAGGCGGGGTGTTAGAGTTTTCCTCTTGACGAAGGTTGGATGCTACGTCAGCTGAGGTACCAAATTGAGGGTTGTGCTCATTTTCTGGCCTTGCTAGAGAGGTAGACGCACAAGTATAAGGAGCAGGAAAGATATCGCTGGATAAAGCTTGGAGGTATCCTTTTCCCACTGTCGCTGCATCGGCCGGCTCATTTTCATTCTCATTGCCGTTGTTTGAACGAGCTAGTCTAGAGGATTCCGCTTCAGGATGAACTGGAAGAGTTGCTTGATAACGATGCATATAGGTGGCAAACTGATCCTTAGTCGGTGACAAAATTCCATTAGGGTCATTGCATCTACTCGGCTGCAATGTTGGCAAGTTAGACAAAGCAAAGGGATCAAAAGATCGGATTAAAAGTACACCACTTACAATTGAATAATCTGGGTGGGACTTTCGAGGTTCAAGTTCGGTTCGTGGCGGCGAATTAATTTGAAGGAAAACAGGGTCATCTTGAGGAATTGGTGGAGGAGCACGGACAATTCCATTTAGCAAGTCTGGAGAGTCGTCATCATACGGCTCTGGCGGAGGGGCGCTATATGTCATGAGACGAGCTGAGATAGTGGAGATAAATGCATTAACATCTCCGTACAGAGTTCGATCGAAGTAACGATAGCCTAGGAATCGAGGAACGAGGGATGCTGCCCAATCTTTCCATTCCTGAGGTAGGGCCTGGATTAAATGCGTCATGCCTTCCAGTGGTCCGATGTCCATAAACTGGACTTTTCCCCAAATCGTATGATAGCGCGCTAGGAATTCAGCTATTGATTCAGTACTCATTTTTCTTACGTGCAGGTACTCCTGCATCCAGTCATTATCGTCCATCCCATACGAATTTTTGAACACAATAAGCACACTTAAATAATTAATCAAGCATACTAAAATTCCCACCACATACTCATTTGCATTCCAAAGGGGGATTTTCGTTCATGGATTTCCAAATCACGTAACCGTTTGCACAAGCGTTTCATCCTTTCCGATTTTTCCACACGAAACACGCATTAGGGAGGACATTCTAGAGCAATCTAGTTATCAATCAACTTAATAGCTTTCAACTCTAAACATCACAACTCATAAATAACTCAAAAATTCTCAAAATCTTGATAATTCAACATCACTTTAACTTGAAAAACTTTTAGAAAATAAGACATACCTGGTTGCCGGATGAGATGGAGGATAGCTTGGTGTAGTTTACTGACTCAAATAAGTCTAGGAATTAAATCTAGACTCGACTCATCAAAGAATATCAGACTTCAGAGCAGTCAAACCTGCTCTGATACCAACCTGTCACACCCCAACTCCCGAGGTGCGACTTACGAACAATAACACAACTTAACCACCTAACGATCAACTCAAATACGGGGAACATGCTTGGGGAAACATTAATGAAAAGCAGCAGTACTCGAATAAGGCTATCAAAGACATAATGAAGCAATAACCGAGCATTTAAATTCACATATCAACAAGAATATGATAAGAACTTCAAGTTATGGAGAACGAGATTCAACAAAAACATTTGAGTCATCGAGCATATAGCTCGGAACAAAAACAAGTATCAAAGTGTATAGCAACAGACTTTCATTTCAAAAGAGTTGCAGTGGAAACTTGACTCAATTCCCAACATTCACACGTATGAAGACGAGCAAATGCCAGTCCGACATCCGACTCGGCTCAACCAAAAACACCACACCACCAAGCGTCCATGCCATCACCATCCTGTCAACCTGCACGTTTAGAAATACACGCAAGGCTGAGTACTTCATACTCAGTGAACATATGCCGAAAATATTTGGAAGAAGATGCTCTTAAAGCTATATCAATTGAACTTGCCTTGCCGAAGCATCACAGGTACTTAAGCAACTTAAAACAATTTTACTTGTGCATGCTAAAAACATTTTCTTTTAAATAGACTGCGCAGTCAAAACATAATATATACTCAACAGTATGCATCATCTGTCATAAATTCTCTTACTGTGCTGAGAAGTAGGCCTCCTTCTCGAACACTGTGACCGACCTAACCGTAGCAAGGCTCACAGTCACCTCAACATTTAACATACCACACGTAGGTTCCTGCCTTTCACAGGATGATAATATCTCAAACAAACAGATGATAACACATACCAAACTCAATAAAAACAGCAAGTCAATCGCATTTTAAAAATCACATAATAATACTCAATAGTATAATAACATTCATCGATAGTTTTGGTTTAGAAAAGCCCACCTGTCTTCCGACGTTCTAGCTAGGTGGCATAAGGGCTATCTGTCCTCGCTTATCTTTTCGTCCGGCTTGATCCTTCACAGTTCGATTGTAATGCCCCGGAAATTCCTTACGATCTTAAAATTTTAATGTTAATAAAATAAATGGCTTTGCACGCCTAAGTTTATGATTTTGAATTCTAAGACTAACGGTCGAATCCGTTTCTGAAAATAAATTACGGAAGTCAGCTAGACGACTACTGTATTTAGGGTTAGCGCGTACTAAAAGTTTTTAGTTCGTGAACTCAGAACGGAAAACCGTCTGATTTTTACATTCACGAAATCGCGATACGAACTCGCCCGAGAAAGTTCGTTTTTATGATTTTCCGGACGAAACTCGGACTGTGTCATCCCGAGTTTTTGTCAAAATAAATTTTATAAATATTATTTTCCGATTAAGTTTAGTACGTTAGAATTTTGGACGAATCGGATCGTGACGATTTTGTGCCGAGCTACGTTTTTCGTCGTCCGATTTCCGTAACGTCGTATCGCGTCGGAAAAGCGCGTATTTTTCCCTCCCCTCCCTATCATAACCGATTTCTCTCTCTCTTTAGCAAGATAGATCATTTCTTTTATATAGTATTACTTTTTACCTACTACTATTCCAACACTATTCACTATTCACCTATTTAACCTAAGTATATAACCATGTTATATCACCAAATCATATCTCCTCCCTCCACCTCAAAATTTTGGCTGCCCCTTCTCTCTCCCTCCTTCATTTCTTCTTCCTCCATTGTTGAAGAAAGCTTCAAGATCTTGAGCAAGAAAAATAACAAGTCTTCTTCCATCCATCAAACTTCATTCCTCCCTTTAGTAAAAATCAAGGTATTCACCTCCTCTTTAATTCTATCCATCCATCATTCACTTCTTTTTATTTTCTTTTTTGATCGAAAATTTAGGGGTGATGAGCTAGATGTGTTGATCTTCGATTAGTTTAATTAGAAGTGTTTGGATGTGATTTCTAAGATCAAAATTGGAAGAAAATCAAAAGCCCTAACTCTATGCCAATACCGAAATTTTAGGGCTTATGGTAGGATTTTTGGAATTCTTCAATTGATGTTAAATTCATGCTTAGGAAGTGTTTAATTAGTGATTAGAACCAAGAGAAATCGAAAGCCCTTTGTTTGTTTCAAATCGATTTAGGGTTTAGGGTTTGAAATTGGGGGTTTTTGCATGTTGATGTGTAATTGGACTTGAATTGATTAATTGATGTTATAATAGGATGATTAAGAGTTAAATGATGTTAATTGATGAAGAAAAACACTCTCTTAACCTATGTATTAAAATCGAAAATGAGTAGGAAATTAGGGGTTTTCATGTAGTTGATTTATTCGTTGATTTGTTGATGAAATAATGTTTATAATGATAATAGTTGATGTTATGAATTTAATGGGAATTTTCTAAAAATATTAATGAAAGTATAAGAGACTAAAAACTCGATCTAAGTTGAAGATGGTTAATGATATGGAGTGATGATATGAATAAAAATGATCTATGCTAGATGTTGATTGATGTCATAGAAAATGAACGAATTCCGATAACTTTTGGAATTTCGTAAGAGACGAACGAGTGGACATAATTAATAACCAAGAAGTCGAATGAGAATTTTAACTTGATATTATTGTTTATGATGGACTTGGGAATAATTTTGTAGTTGACGTCATGAGCTTTCGAGCTATTATAATATGAGTTATAGTGATAGTCGAGAACTAGAACGAGAAATTTGATAACTTGTTGGTTTAGTACTTGTTAGTTGAAAGCCGACGTTTAGAACGTAGTGCTTTTGGACGAGTTTTGAGAAGAAGTTCATCACGTATGGGGATACGTGTTGACTGCCTTAAGGGTCAAGTTTCATAAGAAATCGAATACGAGAACTTAGAACGAACCTAAGAAGTTATACGTTGAAATCTATCGAGCAACTAGGGTTATTCGCGGCAGTTTTGCGACCCTTGCCGGAAACTGAAATATCTCCTAGCTCGTTTATCGGATTTGCGATCCGTAAATTGGAGCGTAAACTAGACATCCTAAACTTTCAAAAGGTACAGGGCTCATCTCCTGCTTCCAGATCCCCTGTTTTGGGCAGTCCCCAGAGTTACTGCATTGCGCAGTGAAATTTCAGTTTTCATTCTTCTAAGTTGTTTCGTTCGCAACTTAGTTTCTTTCGATCATTTAAGCCGTAATAACTAACGACTATCTTCCTGCTGACCCTAGAGTCAAGAAAGGAGCCTTAAGTGCTAACCGAGACAGGTCGGTACCTCTTATCCGTTCAAGTAAAGAAGTATAGTTAAGCGAGAAATTGCTTAAGTCGTTTAATGAACTAAAATGTAATTTTCCTAAGTGATCCTTTCCAACTTAGTTCCTTATGATCTTTTAAGTCGTATTGAGCTATCGACTACCCTCTCTACTGACCTAAGAGTCGAGTATGAGACCTTTCGAGATCTAGATGGGATTTGCTCGAGTCTCGTTTCCGTTTAATTAAAATGAAACTAGTAAGCGTGCAAATGCCTAAAGAAATGAAACGACTAAAAACCTAATTCGAATTTCCATGTTCGATTATCTTATGCGATCGAGTTTAAAGTGTGATTATTTTACGATGAAGGAGGAAGCCAGCACTAAGGAAAGGACGGAAGAACCAAAGAACGGAAACCTGTTTAGTTGTTCTGTATCATCGAGGTGGGCTTTTATATATGAAATAAAACGAGCAATGCTCTAAAACCTTTCTTTATTGCTTTGATATCTGTGTTTTCAAGTGATAATCATGGCATAAACTGTTTAATTATTTTATGTGAGTTCTCTTGTACCTATGTGAGTAAACCTTCGTGTTTTCCAGATTTATTAGTTAACGATCGGCACTGAGTTAGCTGCTAAGTGCTTTCCAGAGTTAGTGCACTTTGTAACCTGTGGTGTATGTGATACCCTGTTGAGGGGTACCAGCCACGGTGAATGAGAATTGGTCAAGATTGAACGTAACATACCAGAAAAATGCTTGTACAAGCTAATTTATATAAATGAGTCAGAAAAATGTTTAGTAGACACTGGTCAATTTCAATAAAACTCTAATGTGCTACGATTATGAGATGCCTGATTATTTATACTTATGAATATGTTTTCGGCTACGTGCCCACTAAGTACTTTTGTACTTAGCCCTGCATATGTTTTCTAAATGTGCAGGTTGAAGCGATGGAAGCGGCGAAGGTTGAATAAAGTTGTCATAGGAAGACTTTAGTTAGTATGAGTCACTTTTCCGCTGCAGAACTCTAGTTTTGATGAACATATATGTAATCACTGTAGACTAAAATCTGTCTAATAACTTAGTTATCCATCGTGTACTTTCAGTCGAGTAATCCTTCGAGAATTACTCTTCCTTTTGTAATTAAAGTCTTGTTCACATAATATATGTTGTCTTTTATGTATGTATGTTCAGTTAGTCCCCTTCTTCTCCGCTTCTTTAATCCAACCCCGGTCGCACCCCGGCTTCTGCCGTCCCTCGGGATTTGGGGCTGTGACATCGACATCGATAAAGAAGATAAGATACTATGCAAAGACGGATATTAACGCTGGTCTCGACTGAAGGACTTCTACTTGAGTCGTTTCTCTCTATGCTATTCTTTTCTAAAGGTCTCGCATTCTCGTCTTTAAGCGATTAACTCTATTCGATAATTGGTTAATACTACTAACCAATGTCTTAGCACTTCTCGCTTTAATTATGAAACGTCGTCTATCTAAATTCTATTACTCGAGTTTTCTTTTATATTCTTAATCAATTCTCGAGTTAATTAACAACTTAATAACTCAATTATTTTGCATACAAAACAAATTCAATAATTTTTCACGTTATCATCAAATAATATCATTCACTCAAGCATATTAATTCAATTGCATAATAATTCCAAATAAATCAAACACATTGCTTTTGAATTCAATCATATTTCAGAACACGTTAACATCTACTTAATTTTTATTTTAGAACTTAATTCTAATACAAATTCTTGTTATAGAAACTCAAACAACAAAATTTATCTTTCTTGTCTTATAAACAATATTTTTTTAAACTCGATGTCTTATAAACGTATTATAAATCTTTACTCAATTAATGAAAATTCTTTTTAATTTTATTAAACTTTTGTGAAATAGGAATTTCATTTCTATTTCTAACTCGATTCTTATTCTTAACATAAACTATTACTTCTTAGATTATTATTAACTCGACAATTCTCCTCGATTTATTCTTAATCCACACCGTTTGAAAAACAACTTACTTAATTAATTTTAATTAATTACTTTCAAAATCATTACTCGATATCTTATTCCGTTATTTTCTTGATTAAACTATAGGAGTATTCAAACTTAACTCGTCTAACATTTTTTTCTCGACTCGATTAAATCTTCTTTTCACTTCCTTATCATTTTATTCTTTTTAATTAAACTCGATTTTCTCGATTCTTATTTATTTAATTAAGAAATTTATTTTCTTCTTTTATTTACTAAATCAAGACTCATTTCTTAATTAATACATATTCTCTTTTATTCTTTATTATATTTTTATTAATTACTAACTTCCTTTTTGATTTAATTAATCAAAATTCAAATCTTCAAGATTTATCTTATGAACACTTAGAACACTTAAAACACTTACTAGATATTCTTTTCTATGTATTCTTCAATTCTTAATATTTTTAAAGCTTTAAAACTTCATTCTTTCATCACATTAAATCCTATTTTCATCTAGGATTCAAATTAACATTGTAATATACATAACAACATTATAACATCAAGATCATCAAATCTTCTATATCATCACAAAATTATTTTCTTTAAAAACTTCATATATATATATATCGATTTTCTTCACACTTAATCAACATAAAAGATTAAATCATCACATCTCATACTAATTTCATGCTCAAAACATCAATTAGATCATCAACAAAATCAACAAAATAATTTCTTCTTTTTTTCTCAAAACTCACGGCATTTTCAACATTTTTAGGGCAATTTATTTCTCAATTTTTCATGCACATATACTCATTCAAAACATGCTCAAAAATATATATCAAGTATCAAATTCATCATAGAACATAATAATTGATTTTTTCTTATTTTTACCTAATTTTCGGTATTAATAAAAAATTAGGGTTTTTAATTTCTTTTTCTTCTCTTAACTCATAGATTAAATCCTAGAATTCGATTCTCCTATCGATTTCTCCTCACTCGATCTTCATATCGATAATCCTAGTTTGCCTAAACATAAAATAAATGCCATGCATGCATGTTTTCTTTCTTTTAGGGCTTATAGAGATACATATATACAAAAATCAAATGAATATCATACTTTTAGAAAATAAATTGGATTTCTTCTCCTTGATTCCTTCTTTGGCCGAAAATGGTGGAGAAATAGGGCTCAAACTTCTAGCTTGGATTTCTCTTGGAAGAACTTGTCTTGAATCCCTCAAGAAAATATGAAACAACAATTAATCATCCATTTTTAGGGCTTAAGAGCCGAAAATAATGAAGAATGGGGGATGATTATTGGATTTCAACTCAAGAACTTGGAGAATTATTACCTTTCAATTTGGGATTTGAAAGAACTAGGATGATGATGATGATCTTCTCTTGATCTTCATGGGATTGGAGCTTGAATACTAAGCTTTAATGGAAGAAATTTCAACTATGTGTGTGTGTGTATATGTTACGGCATTGAGAGAGAGAGGGAGAGAGAGATTTTTCTTCTTTGTTGTTGATGGATAGTTTTAGAGAGTTTGATAGATGAAATGAAAGAATTTCTCTTACATAGAGAGAGAGATCGAAAAAAAAGAGAGATAGATTGTAGAATGCATGCACTTGATTACCAACACATAGAATCTAAATGATGATGTTGGTGTTGGAACTTGGTTTGAGAGAGTGATAATGGTTTGATGTGATGGATGTTTGCATGAAATCTCCATATCACAATTTACTAAGATCTTGTTAAGAATATTAATGATGAATGCTATTTAGTAGGTTTGGAGAGAGAGATTAGGGAGAGATATAGAGAGATGGCGGTAGAGAGGGAGAGAGATGAGTGGAATTTTTCTCAATATTTTATTACGGGTATTACTTACCCGGTCGTAAAAAGGTTTCCGGATAAAAGGTCCGTATTATTTCATTTATGCTAAAAACGGGTCTAATCTCTCCTCGTCTCGTTTCCGACATTAAAAACATCTCAAATCTAATTCACATCTCATTAAATAAATTAAGGATTCCGATTATCTAATTTTTAGGTCTAAATTTCATATAACGAAGAAAACTTAAAAATTAGTCGGCTTATTAATCCGCTTATTAATCCTTTAAAGATTAAATTCTCATAACTCTCTCAAATTATCTCGGATAAGCTTCTATCTTATCTCAATGATCTTAGGATTAATTCTAGGTTCAAAGATTTTAATTAGAATCTATTCTAAGTTCATCGATGCATAGCGATTTCTCGGTTATTAACAATATCCACTTCAATTCAAAATCTTCAGAAATTTTCTGAAAATCATACTCGTACTCATTCTCATACAAACAAGCTCAATATATGCATTACATTATCATTTCAAGAAGTAGAACAGATAATCTCACGTAAAAACATAGAAGGGCATTTTAGTCATTTTACTCATTTCTATTTAATTAGAAAAAAAATTTATTCCTCAAATCTGGTCATTTAAACTTATAAGGTTATTTAATACGCTTTATAATGTTATAAAAGCTTGGGGTATTACATCCTCACCCTCTTAAAAAAAATTTCGTACCGAAATTTACTAACCTTAAGAAAATAGCTCGGGATATTTTGCCCTCATCTTTTCTTCGAGTTCCCACGTGGCTTCTTCGAGATCATGATGACACCACTTGACCTTCACTAAGGGAATCAATTTTGTTCTAAGCTGCTGAACTTTATGATCTAAAATTCTCTCGGGTTTCTCCTCGTAGCTTAGATCGGTCTTCATATCTACATCCTCTTGACGTATCACGTGCTTCGGATCGAAGACGTACTTCCTCAATTGCGATACGTAAAAAACGTTATGCGAGTTCCCGAAATTGGGAGGTAACGCTAAACGATATGATACGGATCCAATCCTCTCAAGGATTTCGTACGGTCCTATAAAACTAGGTTTAAGCTTTCCTTTGACTCCAAATCGATACACTCCTCTCGAAGGGGACACTTTTAAGAATACTTTATCTCCTACTTCAAACTCCAACTTGGACCTTCGGTTATCAGCGTATGACTTTTGTCGACTTTGAGCTTCCTTAATCTTTTCGCGAATTAGGCGCACAGATTCTATCATTTCCTCAATCACTTCTGGCCCTATAACCTTTCTTTCGCCCACTTCATTCCAATAAAGCGGCGATCTACATTTTCTTCCATAAAGAGCTTCGTAAGGGGCCATTCCTATCGTATTCTGATAGCTATTGTTGTAAGCAAATTCGACAAGAGGTAAGATTTTCTCCCATTCAATTCCTTTATCTAACAAAACGGCTCTCAACATATCTTCGAGGATTTGAATCGTTCGCTCGGACTGGCCATCGGTCTGGGGATGTGAACTGAGTTCCGAACTCCTTGTGGAAGCTTTCCCAAAAACGGGCTGTGAACTTCAAATCTCTATCAGAAGTAATCGTCTTTGGCACTCCGTGCAACTTTACAATTTCTTTAATGTAGATCTGAGCTAACTTGGCTGATCCATAGGTGTGTGGAATAGGTATGAAATGAGCAGACTTCGTCAATCTATCCACTATCACCCATACTACTGTGTTTCCTTTCCTTGATCTTGGCAATCCTGTCACAAAATCCATTGTGATTCCATCCCACTTCCATTCTGGGACTGGTAATGGTTGCAGAGGTCCATACGGTCTTTGATGCAAAGACTTTACTTGCTGGCAAGCTAGGCATCTCTCAACGAACAATGCTACATCCATTTTCATTCCATTCCACCAAAACTGTTTCTTTAAGTCTTGGTACATCTTCGTGCTGCCGGGATGGGCTGTATACGGGGTTTCATGAGCTTCACTCATTATTTTTTTCTTAACTTGTCATCACTAGGTACACAATTTCTTCTTTGGTACAACAAGGCATTATCGCTTGACTCCGAGAAATCTTTAACTCCTTCACTTCTCACCTTCAGCACTCGAAGATCAATGGCCAAGTACGCGATGGTGATCATGCACCGCATAAATGACAAACATGTGCGCACAGTTCTCAACTAGTATAAAACTAGCTAAGAACCTCGATCGATAAACATGGAGTATATCACATCGAACGCACGTGAAAAGATCTGAATTTTTATGCTATTCTAGAGTTTAATAACTCAAACATAGTTTTCGAAAAGATTACCCACCTGATTGAAAACACCAATGCTGACCGTAACATCAAGACATCATGATCACACAAACAGATACGACGAGCTTATATTGTAAGAAAAATGAGAGATAATAGAAAACTGAACGACGAAAATGAAAATCTTAAGAGCCTATTTATAGGAAGAAGCAAGCAGCTGCACAGTAAGCTACTGCGATGCGGAAGCAACTGAGAAATAAGCTGCTGCGAGGAAGAACCTGCTGCAATTCAGAAGCAGTTGCGAGGCGAAAGCTGCTGCGCTGTAAGCTGCTGCAAAGCGGAAGCAGCTGCGAGGCAAAAGCAGCTGTGCAGCAACTTACGTTTTAAAACCTTTAAACGTGCATAACTTTTTTATGTGAAATCCTTTTTGAGCAAACTTAGCACCTACAGACTCGCAATAAAATACTCTATACAACGACTATAAACATGATATGTTTATTTTTACAAAAAGTAATTGACTTTTTTAATGCGAAAATAGTTTTAAGATATTTAGGAGTATTAACTTATTTAATAGTCTATTTGGTAAATTCGGGATGTTACATCTCTCCCCTATTGAAAAAATTTCATCATCGAAATTTGACTTAACTCATAGGAATACTATAATGATAACATAACATCGGTTGGTGAGCTCAAGAAGACTCAACACGACAAAATGTAACATTTCCTCACTTCTTCAAAATATTTGTCCTTTAAATGACAACTTTCTCTGTTCATGAAGAAATCTCAAATAGATTCAACATGACAATGTTTCGCAAAACACACAAACATACTTGATTGACTAGCAAAAACAAAATCTATTCGCAATTGCAGCATAACATACTTGGTACATAAATCATGTTTCGATAATAAGTACCTTTTTTTTGTCAAGGACAGTGTGATGGCGAGCTGAGAGAGTTTGTAGCACGCACATAAATTTATAAATGCTAATCTTTGACCTAACATATAGATTAATGATCTCAGAGTCATTCCCAAAGATAACCTCGAATATGTCGTCCCATTCCAACATATTCTCGGTATCACTCTCATTCAGGTGTGTTTCAGTTCATTCTTGTCCCCCTCCGCTTGGAAGTTTTATCGGAGCTGCTCCTTGTCCGTGTCTCTTACACCGGCGATCACTCTGTACTTCGTCCCCGGGCGTCACAGGCCCACTAGCTTCCATTGGTTTGTCCTCGAACCACACCGTACTGAGAGAAGTTTGGCTCTGATACTATTTTGTCACATCCCGGTTCCCATAGACCGAGATACGACAGAGGGGAATAAAGAAGCGGGAAAGAAAGGGGCTTATTTTTTGCACATATAATAATTTCTTCACAAATTTAATGAAGTGAGGCGACAAAACCGCACTACACTCATTAAAATAAAATATGGGGTAAACTTGTGTCTAGCTGTCACAGCCCCAAATCCCGAGGGACGGCAGAAACTGTGGTGCGACTGGGGTTGGATTAAAGAAGCGGGGAAGAAGGGGGCTAACTGACTAAACATACATAAAAGACATCATACATTCAATGAACAAGACTTGACTATTATAAAGAAAGAGTTAATCACGAGTGATTACTCGACAAAAGTACACAAAGGTATCTAAGTTCACGATTACAGACTTATACTACATTGGTTTGTTCAATAAACATATTCTCAAAAAGATTCTAGAGTTTTGCAGCGGAAGAGTCATAACTACAGCTTCCTAACTTCTCAACCCAACTTCAACCACTGCCGCTCACGTCACTTCAACCTGCACATTTAGAAAATAATGCAGGGCTAAGCACGAAGGTACTTAGTGGACACGATGCCGAAATCATAATCATAAGTATAGATAATATGGCATTTCATAATTGTAGCACATCGGGGTTTTATTGAAAAGAGGCTCGTGTCTACTAAACATTTTCTGACTCTTTTTCTCAATTTAGCTTGCAAGCATTTTTCTGGTATGTTACGTTCAATCTTGACCAAATCTCGTTCACCGTGGCTAGTACCCCTCAACAGGATATCACATACACCACAGGTTACAAAGTGCACTAACTCTGGAAAGCACTTAGCAGCTAACTCAGAGCCGATCGTTAGTTAACCTAGTTAGATTAACTCTAAATCTAGAAAACACGAATGTTAACTCAGATAGGTACAAGAGAACTCACATAAAACATAAAACAGTTCATGCCATAATTATCACTTTGAAAACACAATTATCAAAGCGATAAAGAAAGATTTTCCGAGCATTGCTCGTTTTATTTTATATATAAAAGCTCACCTTGTAATACAGAACTTAAAAAGCACTAGCTTCCGATCTTCTGATCTTCCGTCCTTTCTTCACTGCTGGCTTTCTCCTTCATCGTAAAATAACAACACTTAAAATCGGGTCGTAAAAGATAATCGATCATTGAAACTCGAAAAAGGTTATAGTCGTTTCATTTCTTTAGGCAATTGCACGCTTACTAGTTTCATTTTAATTAAACGATAACGAGACTCGAACAAATCTCGTTTAGAACTTGAAAGGTCTCATAATCGACTCTTAGGTCAGTAGAGAGGGTAGTCGATAGCTTAATACGACTTAAAAGATCAAAAGGAACTAAGTTGGAAAAGAAATCAACTTAGGAAAATAAGTTTTAATTCTTTAGACGATTTAGACATTTTCACACTTATCTAGATTTCTTTACTTGAAAGGATACGAGATGAGATCTCGTTTCGTTTAGCACTCAATGCTCCTTATTCGACACTGAGGTCAGTAGGAAGATCGTCGGCAATTTATCACGGCTTAACGATCTTTCTATCCATTTCTTCCTTTAGTAATCTTCAAGGTAATTGTCTCCTCTACATTTCTATCCATTCCAAATCCTTTTCTTTTTATTTTTCATATGGATCGAAAATTAAGGATGTTGGGGTTTAGATGATTTGATCTCTAATTAGTGTAATAGGATGGATTAGTTATGGATCTATGATTAAAATTGAAGAAAATCAAGGATCCTAAAACCTAAGTGATTACCAAAATTTTGGGGGAAATGTGTTGGATGTTTGAATTCTTCAATTGATGGTATAATATTGCTTAAGAGGTGTTCAATTAGTGATTAGAACAAAAAGAAATCAAAACCCCCAAGTAATTGATGAGGACCGAATTGAGCTAGGGTTTTGAATTGGGGATTCTCAATTTATTGTGTAATTAGACTTGTAATTGTTTGATTGATGATATAGTAGTATGATTAATGGATTAATGATGTTGTTTAATGAAGAAAATCACCCCCTTAATAATTATGTTATTACCGAAAAAATGAAAAGAATTAGGGGTTTTCATGTAGTTGATTTAGATGATGTTTTGTTGATGAATTAAGGTTGTTGATGATATTAATTGATGTTATGAAATTCCTTGGAATTTTCTAAAAATATTTTGTGAGTCGTAAGAGACAAAGAACTCGATCTAAGTTGAGATTAAGTAATGTTATGAGGTGATGTTGTATATAATAATGAATCTTGTTAGATGTTGTTTGATGACGTAAAATTTGAGCGAAATCCGACAACTTTTGAAATCTCGTAAGAGACGAACAAGTGGTCGTATTTAATAACCGAGAAGTCGAGAAAGAATTCTAACTTGATAATAATGTTCATGATGGACTAAGGCATGACTTTGTAGTTGACGACGTGAGCTTTCGAGCTATTATAATATGAGTTGTAGTTATAGTCGAGAACTATAAACGAGATTTTGTTAACTTGATTTGGTTTAGTAAATGGTAGTTGAAACGACGAGGTGTGATCGTCGTGGCTATAAACGAGTTTTGAAAAGGAGTTCTTCACGTACGGGAGTACGTGTTGACTGCCTTGAGAGTGCAGTTTCATGAGAAATCGAATACGAGAACTTAGAACGAACTTAGGAAGTTATACGTCGTTTTTATCAAGCAATTAGGGTTAGCGCGGCAGTTTTGCGACCCTTCCCGGAAACTGTAATATCTTTTAGCTCGTTTATCGGATTTGAGATCCGTAAATTGGAGAGTAAACTAGACTTTCCAAGATTTCTAGTGGTATAGGGCTCATCCCCTGTTTCCAGTTCCTCTGTTCTGGGCAGTCCCCAGAACTACTGCTTTGCGCAGTGATTTTGCAGAAATTGTTTTCCTAAGTTGTTTCTTTCGCAACTTAGTTTCTTTCGATCATTTAAGCCGTAATAAGTTGACGACTATGTTCTCTACTGACCTAAGAGTCGAGTATGAGACCTTTCGAGTTCTAAACGAGATTTGTTCGAGTCTCGTTCCCGTTTAAACTAAAATGAAACTAGTAGCGTGCAAATGCCTAAAGAAATGAAACGACTAAAACCTAAATCGAATTTCCATGTTCGATTATCTTTTACGACCGAATTTAAAGTGTTATTATTTTACGATGAAGGAGGAAGCCAGCAGTAAAGAAAGGATGGAAGATCAGGAGATCGGAAGCTAGTACTTAGTTCTGTAAACACTAAGGTGGGCTTTTATATATAAAACAAAACGAGCAATGCTCGAAAATCTTTCTTTATCGCTTTGATATCTGTGTTTTCAAAGTGATAATTATGGCATGAACTGTTTTATGTTTTATGTGAGTTCTCTAGTACCTATCTGAGTTAACATTCGTGTTTTCCAGATTTAGGGTTAATCTAAATAGGTTAACTAACGATCGGCTCTAAGTTAGCTATTAAGTGCTTTCCAGAGTTAGTGCACTTTGTAACCTGTGGTGTATGTGATACCCTGTTGAGGGGTACCGGCCACGGTGAATGAGAATTGGTCAAGATTTGAACGTAACATACCAGAAAATGCTCGGCCGAGTAAATTGTGAAAATAAGTCAGAAAATGTTTAGTAGGCACGGGCTAATTTCAAATAAAACCCCGATGTGCTACAAATTATGAAATGCCAAATTATCTATACTTATGATTATGATTTCGACATCGTGCCCACTAAGTACTTTTGTACTTAGCCCTACATGTGTTTTCTAAATGTGCAGGTTGAAGCGACGAGAGCGGCGGTGGTTGAAGTTGAGTTGAGAAGTTAGGATGCTTTAGCTATGACTTAATTTCCGCTGCGAAACTCTAGAATCTTTTTGAGGATATGTACATTATTAAATCACTGTAGTATAAGTCTGTAATCTGGAACTTAGATACTTTCGAGTACTTTTGTCGAGTAATCCTTCGCGATTAACTCTTCCTTTATATTAGTAAAGTCTTGTTCATTGAATGTATGTTGTCTTTTATGTATGTTTAGTTAGTCAGCCCCCTTCTTCCCCGCTTCTTTAATCCAATCCCAGTCGCACCCCGGCTTCTGCCGTCCCTCGGGATTTGGGGCTGTGACTGAGTGGTATCAGAGCAAGGTCTGTTTCCTGCTCTGGTGAAGAGTCATTTCCCCTAGTATGAGTTATATTCTTTTAGTGATACCACAATGTGGTATCTGAGCAGAGGTTCGTTTTCTTCTCTGGTTGCGAGTCAATCTTCTAGTCCGAGTCATTCTTTTAGTGATACCACAAAGTGGTATCGGAGCAGTAGTTTGTTTCCTGCTCTGGTTATGAGTCATTCTTTCTTAGTATGAGTCATTCCTTCTAGTAATATCACAGAGTGGTATTTGTATACAAGTCTTCCTTCGAGTGATAATATAGAGTATTCATTCGTACTCTATATCGAGTCTTCTTTCGAGTCATAGGATAGAGTATTTTTATATACTTTAGATCAGAGTCTTCTTTCAAGTAGAAGATAAGAGTTAGACTATAACACTAAGATTGAGAATGTAGATGTCAACTCAACCTCCCGCTACGTCGACTCAACGAGGAAAAAGGAAAGAATTTTAATTTTGTGATTTCTTTTAAATAAGAAATTTTATGAATAAGTATTCAATGAGATTGAGAATGAGAATGAGTGGTGTTCCAAAAATAAGAATTTTATGGAAGTACAATTTTTATACTTTATATGATTATGTGATAGTACAAGTACTATCTTATGTGAAATTATTTGCGCAATAATTTCTTTCTTATGAAATTTTTTTGGATACAAGAATATAGTCGGATTTTAGGGATTTTTCCCGGTTCAATGAGAACATAGACTCGAAACCTAAGATCTTTCCGGTTCTTTGAGAATTTAGACATTTTTAAGAAACGTTATTATGAAATGATTTCGAAAGGAGATCCCCGACACGAGGAGAACTTCTACTGATAAATGTCACGTGCGTTAAGTGACATGAATGAAGATTCGGCAAAGTCGAACTTTGTTTTAAAATTTCAAACAAGAATTTCCTGCGAGAAAAATGAAATAAAAATGATTCGGTAAATTGTGTTAGTAATCGGAGGAAACGATTAGACGTTTGAGAAGCTTTCGGCTTCGAGTTAAGAAAGATATGAACGGGACGTCGAAGACAGAATAAAGGGAATCAAAGCCAAATGAAATAAGTGAACGTTACTTACGTGTAAGTAACTTAAATGACGTCATTCGTGTCACGTCAATCCGTTTTCTTTTCGTTTCATGTTTCAATAGGGTTCGTCCTGATCGAACTCTACGAAGAAAATCGTATAAATTATTTGAAGTCGAGCACGAAGCTTGATTAATTTTTTCCATCGATCGCTCGATTCTAGCGACGACAACTGGAACTTAGTTTCCAGAAAAGATATTCTCTAAGATATATTCCATTTCTTTTGGAATTTATTCCATATTTCGTCTTTGAGCAAAGACTACCAATAGTACGAGTATCAAGAGTCGTTAACGACAAATTCTTTGTGAATGGATGTTACTTTTGAATAAGTAACATGAACAAAGTAGACATACTTTGTTTTAATAAGTAAGAATTGTTAAGAAATGTCGTTGAGAAAGTACTAAAGAATTAAAGTAAGTAAGAATGTAGTAAGATAAAAATGGAAATAAAAGTCTTGAAATTTTAATTTTATATACATATATTGTTGAGTGCAATTTCTTGAATTGCTAGAAGTCTTGATAAGTGGGTTTCTTAAGTGATGATGTTACAATTGAATAAGGAATGTTCATTTTGTAATTTAAGTATTTTCGTTGAGATAAGTTATTTTTCCCTACCTGTTACTGATCCGTGTTTCCTTAAAACTTTTGTAGGATGGCTAGGACTCGTGTTACTGCTCGGAAGAGCCAGCCCTTGGTCGAGTGCGAGCGCACCATACTAGACATGATTCAAGAGGAGTATTATGAGTTCGAGGCTGATTACGGTGAGGAGGATGTGGGACAAATAGTTAGCAACTTTTCGTCAGTTTACTTTCCAGTACGGCACTTGATTCCGGAGAGTCAGGTAATATTAGACCTGATTGTACACCTACCGGACGAGTGGCGCGGTTGGGCGCACCGCGCGGCATGGTACTTTCTAGGGATCTTTGGCGACGACACTGAGCCGACCTGCAACTACACGGGATTCGCCCTGTTTGTACACAGGCGCTTCTTTGACAGCAGACACATGTTTCTAGTTCCTTTAGAGCCGCACCTCCCCTACAATCAGTTTCCAGCAGAGACCGAGCTAGAGCACCTCGACTTAGACCCAGAGTTTTTCGCCATGTTGGAGTTACCACCAGACTTTGTGCCGGGTGAGGAGTCTGACGCGAAGGCAGAGCAGTTAGAGGAGGACGCAGAGTCAGAGCAGCTAGAAGAGGACGCGGAGCCTGCTGTTACACCGGAGCTACCGCCAGTTGGTACACAGATCGAGGAGTTGATCCCAGGACCGGGATTCGTAGAGATCGACGCCGAGATAGCCGCGTTGTTAGGACTAGCTTTACCGTTCTTACCTGACGTTTGTGTTAGAGTCAGGGGACCGTTAGAGACAAGACTGTTTAGGGTGGAGTCTGAGCACCGAGAGATCGATGCGGAGCTTGCCGCCTTGTTAGAGTTACCATCTCTACTTACGCCGCTTGAGGAGATCTGTGCGAAGTGGGGAGTAGTCAGAGAGCAGATGGAGGTAGGACCGTCCAGGGTCCGTTCTAGGGAGGAGTTCGAGTCAGGTTCAGGTTCCAATTCAGTTCCAGAGCACCTTTTTCCCCTGAAGAAGCGTGCAGTAGAGATCAGTGAGGACTACCTCATTTCCGACCTGGAGGAGACAGTTGCAGAGGCACCGTCACCCACTCTACTTACACTTTCTGACGGCTCTACTCTGAGGGAGGACAAGGCACTCCAGCTCGTCTTTGGTTCAGAGTCTGAGGAGGAGGACCTGGACGAGGATCCTGAGGAGGACCCAGACGAGGATCCTGAGAAGGACCCGGACGAGGATCCGAAGGAGGACCCAGAAGAGGACTCTTAGGGTTTCAAGCCGTAGAGGACAGTTCCGACTCGACTGTAGTTTGTCGAGTAGAGTGTCGTAGACGCATGTTAGTAGTAGTAGTAGCTCCTTTGTCCTGTACAGAGTCGGATCAGTAACTAGTTTTTGTAGTACTCTAACGGATACGAAATTTTATGAATCGTTTCCGTTCTAGTACTTTTAGTAAATACGGAGTTGCAGCTTGTTAGTGCACCCGGTAAATAGTAGGCAGTCAGCCTAGTTTAGACTAGTATTAGTCTAACCTTTTTGTATAAGTCCTCGTTGGAGGCAGAATTAATATTCTTTTTGATGTATATATATATATTCATGACCCATAAGAGGGTTTTTAATCACAAAAAAAATTTCCTATGAATCGTGTAATTAATCAGAATGTCAATGAATTCGTGTTATGAGAAAATTAAGTTTAACTTGAAAGTTAAAAGATTTTGAAGTAATATCGGAATTTTGTTCGATATGTCGACCCGTGAACTTGATTAAGTTGAGAACGAGCTAGTGAGTACTAAGAGTGATTAACAGAAAAGACTAATGAGAATTTCAATTTCCTTTAGACCAAAGAAGATGCCGCCGAGAAACATTAATAATAGGAGAGGTCGAGGACCTGGGAGGCCTCGAGGACGTGGGAGACGCCAACCGGAGAATGACAGAGAACAAGAGCAAGAACAGAATGCTACCCCACCACCATCACCATCCCCATCACCACCCCCATCACCACCACCTCCACCACCACCCCGTAGAGATATTGAGGATCTCTTTCTCAAGAGGAACCCCCCGATGTTTAATGGAACGGGCAACCCTAGCGATGCTGAGCTATGGGTGAGATCTACTGAGAAGATATTCAAACTCCTCAGATGCACTGATGAAGAGAGAATGCTATGTGTCACTTTCCAACTGACTGGATCGGCAGATTATTGGTGGGAAGCAAGGCAGAAGGTGATACCCGCAGAGCAGCTGGTTCGTTTCACGTGGGAAGAGTTTAAGGAAATACTGTTTGATAAGTACGTACCCAAGACGTATAGGGCACAAAAGGAAGCCGAGTTCTATAACCTGAAGCAAGGAAAGCTGACCATGACTGAGTATGATGCCAAGTTTTGTGAACTGTCAAGGTACGCACCGGCTTTAGTTGATACCGAGGAGAAGTTATCCAAGAAATTCCAAGGAGGACTACGACATGAACTGGGAATCGCGTTAGCTAGTCATGGGGAACTAGGCTACACTGATATTTTGGGAAGAGCTTTGGAAATAGAGGTCGTCGTGCCTGACGAGAAGAAACTTGTACCAACTGCATCAGCTCCAGCACAGAACCGGAACCGAGGCTATTATAACAACAATAATAGCAACTATCAGGGAAAGAGAAAGTGGAATGGAGGAGGTAGCGGAGGCTACAATCAGAACTTCAACAACCAGGGTAATCAGAGAAAGGGAAATCAGCAGGGCTACCAGCAGCCTGGCCAGAGCAACAACAACAACAACAACAATAACAACAAGAGGCCGTGGCAGGGAAACAACCAATCGGGGTTGTTTATTCAAGGAAATAAGCAGAACGCACCATGGAAGGGCAACGGTCAACAGAACCAGCCGCAGGGGCAGCAACGAAATTTCAACCAGGGAGCAATTAACCCAGGGAGGGTTACCATTCATGTCTGTCCTAAGTGCAACAGAGCTCATCCTGGAGTATGTCAGATAGGCACCCCTAACTGTTTCAACTGTGGACAGAAGGGGCACATGAAGAAAGATTGCCCGAAACCGCTTCAAGCCGTACCTCTCCGAGCCATACAAGCACAGCCGCAGTAGCCGCCAATGAACCAACAACAGTTTCAGCAGCATGCACAGCAGCAACAGAATGCGAGGGCATGCGCTATCAAACAGGGTGGCCAGCACAAAGGAAAAGGCAACCTAGCAGGTATGGAAAAACTTCACAACATCCCCATTAAGATACTCTTTGATACTGGTGCATCGTATTCTTTCATTGCTGGCTCGTGTGCCGATAACTTAGACATCAGACCTGTAAGAGCTACATATTCTATGACAGTAGCTACACCTTCAGGAGAGATCACTACTTCCACGCATGTTTGCTCTAACCTAGAACTAGAAATCAGAACTCTTAAGGTTAAGGCGAACAACTTAAACGTTATGATAATGTGGGACGTAGATATAATCCTAGGAATGGATTGGTTGTCGGAGAATTATGCCACAATTCTCTGCAACGAGAGAAAAATCTCTTTTCAACCTCCGGGTAAAGAACCAACCGAATTCCACGGAATCTCAATGGGTAGAGGCGTACCAATTATATCAGCCCTTCAAGCCACGAAACTCATGAAGAAGAAAGGTACCACAGCTTATCTTGTGTACCTTGTCGGAGAGCCAGGAGCCGAGAAGACCATCCAAGACGTAAAAGTTGTAAATGAATACGAAGACGTCTTTCCAGAAGTATTACTAGGATTGCCACCAGATCGTCATGTGGACTTCACAATCGACTTAGAACCAGGAGCCGCACCTAAATCTAAAGCCCCATATAGGATGGCACCGAAAGAACTAGAAGAGCTCAAAATCCAGTTACAAGAATTGCTAGACCTTGGTTTTATCAGGCCAAGCGTCTCACCTTGGGGAGCACCAGTGCTTTTTTGTTAGGAAAAAGGACGGATCGATGAGAATGTGTATAGATTATCGAGAACTGAACAAGATCACGCTCAAGAACAAATATCCTTTGCCGAGGATCGAGGATCTGTTCGATCAGCTTAAGGGTGTAGGAGTCTTCTCCAAGATAGATTTAAGGTCAGGGTACCATCAGTTGAAGATCAAACCTGAAGACGTACCGAAGACCGCCTTTAGAACCCGATATGGCCATTACAAATTCCTAGTGATGCCATTTGGTTTGACCAACGCTCCAGCTATATTCATGGATCTTATGAATAGAGTTTTCCACCCTTACTTGGATAAATTCGTTTTAGTATTTATCGACGACATCCTCGTCTACTCTAAGAATGAAAAGGAACACGAGGAACATCTACGGATAGTGTTGGAAACACTAAGAACTGAGAAACTTTACGCCAAATTCAGTAAATGCGAATTTTGGCTGAAGGAAGTAATGTTCCTTGGACACATAGTATCGGCAGAAGGAATCAAAGTGGATCCAGCCAAGGTAGAGGCAGTGCACAACTGGAAGTCACCGACGAGTCAGAATGAGATCAGAAGTTTCTTGGGTTTAGCCGGTTACTACAGAAGATTCATCGAAGGATTCTCCACGATTGCCCGCCCGATGACGCAGTTACTTCGGAAATATACCAAATTTAAATGGACGGACGAGTGCGAGAAGAGTTTCCAAACGCTCAAGGAAAAGCTAACCACAACGCCAGTACTAGCACTTCCAGACACAAACAAGGAGTATGTGGTTTACACCGACGCATCGAAAAATGGATTAGGTTGTGTCTTAATGCAAGATGGATGAGTGATAGCTTATGCTTCGCGACAACTTCGACCTCACGAAGTTGGGTATCCAACCCACGACTTAAAACTCGCAGCCGTGGTACATGCGTTGAAGATTTGGAGACACCATCTCTATGGTGTAAGGGTTGAGATATTCACCGATCACAAGAGCCTGAAGTACTTTTTCGAACAGAAGAAGCTGAATATGAGACAAAGAAGATGGCTCGAATTAGTCAAGGATTACGACTGCGGAATTAACTATCATCCAGGAAAGGCTAACGTGGTAGCAGACGCATTGAGTCGCAAGGCTCCAACGAAGTTAGGATGCCTTTTTGTAGAAGAAGAAACTTTAGTACGAGAATTCGAGAAAATGGATATCAAAGTGCTCGATACGCCAGCTACGATAACAAGACAGATAGTAGCATTAGAAGCTACACCAGATTTGAGAGAAAGAATCATCAGTGCTCAGAGAAAGGACGAGTCAATGGAAAAGTTACGATTAAGGATATGAATAGAGACACCAGATGGATATTCCGAAGCACCAGACAATGCGATACTTTATGAAGGCAGGATTTGTATTCCTGATGACGACAGCGAACTGAAGAATGAGATTTTGAGCAAGGCTCACGATACACCTTATACAGCACACCCAGGAAGTACGAAAATGTATCAAGATTTGAGAAGGAACTTCTGGTGGAATGGAATGAAACGAGACGTTGCCTCGTTTGTAGAAAGGTGTTTGGCATGTCAGCAAAGTTAAGGCTTTACACAGACGACCGTATGGATTGCTACAACCATTGGATGTCCCAGAATGGAAATGGGAAGGCATAGCTATGGACTTTGTCACAGGCTTGCCTAAGTCTAGAAGAGGAAACACAACAATTTGGGTAATTATCGATAGGCTTACAAAGACAGCACACTTCTTACCGATTAAGACTACCTACGGATCACAGAAACTAGCTCAGTTGTACGTCAGAGAGATTGTACGTCTGCATGGAGTACCGAAGGTCATAGTATCAGATAGAGACGCCAAATTTACCTCGAGATTTTGGATTACGATGCAGAAAGAATTGGGAACAGAGCTTAATTTCAGTACAGCGTTTCACCCACAGACAGATGGACAGTCTGAGAGAACGATTCAGATTTTAGTCCATATGTTAAGGACAGTGGTTTTGGATCGAGGCGCGAATTGGGAAGAAATTCTACACTTAGTCGAATTCGCTTACAACAACAGCTATCAGGCCACGATAGGAATGGCGCCGTATGAGGCTTTGTATGGAAGGAAATGTAGATCACCGCTTTATTGGGACGAAGTAGATGAGAGAAAGAACCTAGGCCCGGATGCAGTAAATGAGATGATTGAGATAGTTCGGCAGATACGTGATAGAATGAAAGAAGCCCAGAGCCGACAGAAGTCTTATGCCGACGATCGTCGAACCAATCTTGAGTTTGAAATAGGAGATAAAGTCTTCCTTAAGATATCACTGACCAGAGGAATCCTTAGATTCGGAGTTAAGGGTAAACTAAGACCCAGGTTCATAGGAACTTATGAAATCCTCGAGAAAATAGGACCCATCGCTTATAGATTGGCCTTACCGCCAAGTCTAGGAAGTGTTCACAACGTATTTCACGTTTCTCAATTGAGAAAATATGTCTATGATCCTAAGCACGTCATTAGTCAGCAAGACGTAGTTCTTGAATCTGACCTAAGCTATGAAGAGAAACCAATACCAATTTTGGATAGAAAAGTCCAAGAATTAAGAACCAAATCGATACCAATCGTTAAAGTGCTATGAAACCACCACGAGCAAGAAGAAGCCACGTGGGAACTCGAGGAGAAGATAAAGGAGAGATATCCTCATCTTTTTGCAGAAGGTATGCAAATTTCGGGACGAAATTTTTCGCAAGGGGGGTAGGATGTAATACCCAGAATTTCCGTACGATCTTCAAATTTTAAAGTTAATAATAAAAATGGCTTTGCACGCCTAAGTTTACGATTCTGAATTCTAAGACCAACGGTGAAATCCGTTTCCGAAAATAAATTACGGAAGTCAGTTAGACGACAACTGTATTTAGGGTTATCGCGTACAAAAAATTTTTAGTTCTGGAACTCAGAACGGAAAACCGTCTGATTTTTACATCCACGAAATTGTGATACGAACTCGCCCGAGAAAGTTCATTTTTATGATTTTTCGGACGAAACTCGGACTGTGTCGTCCCGAGTTTTTGTCGGAATTAAGTTTTTAAATATTATTTTCCGATTAAGTTTAATACGTTAGAATTTTTGGACGAATCGGAATTTGACGATTTTGTGCCGAGCTACATTTTTCGTCGTTCGATTTCCGTAACGTCGTATCGCGCCGGAAAAGCGCGTAATTTTCTTCTTTTTCTTCTCTTGGCCGACTTTGCCACTCTCTCTTTAACTTGATATTTTCATTTTATATGGTATTTAACTACATGACTCACTTACTCTCTCCCTCTTTTTCGAACACACACACATCTCCTCTCTCTCTTTGTTCTTCCATCACCATTGTTGAAGAGTTCAAGTTCTTGAAGCAAGATTTTCATACAAGTCTTCATCCAACCATCAAAGTCTATTTCTTCCTTTAGTAATCTTCAAGGTAATTGTCTCCTCTACATTTCTATCCATTCCAAATCCTTTTCTTTTTATTTTACATATGGATCGAAAATTAAGGATGTTGGGGTTTAGATGATTTGATCTCTAATTAGTGTAATAGGATGGATTAGTTATGGATCTATGATTAAAATTGAAGAAAATCAAGGACCCTAAAACCTAAGTGATTACCGAAATTTTGGGGGAAATGTGTGGGATGTTTGAATTCTTCAATTGATGGTATAATATTGCTTAAGAGGTGTTCAATTAGTGATTAGAACAAAAAGAAATCAAAACCCCCAAGTATTTGATGAGGACCGAATTGAGCTAGGGTTTTGAATTGGAGATTCTCAATTTATTGTGTAATTAGACTTGTAATTGTTTGATTGATGATATAGTAGTATGATTAATGGATTAATGATGTTGTTTAATGAAGAAAATCACCCCCTTAATAATTATGTTATTACCGAAAAAATGGAAATAATTAGGGGTTTTCATGTAGTTGATTTAGATGATGTTTTGTTGATGAATTAAGGTTGTTGATGATATTAATTGATGTTATGAAATTATTTGGAATTTTCTAAAAATATTTTGTGAGTCGTAAGAGACAAAGAACTCGATCTAAGTTGAGATTAAGTAATGTTATGAGGTGATGTTGTATATAATAATGAATCTTGTTAGATGTTTGTAATGTCCCGTAAATTCCTTACGTTCTTAAAATTTTAAAGTTAACTAAATAAATGGCTTTGCACGCCTAAGTTTACAATTTTTTTTGAATTCTAAGACTAACGGTCGAGTCTGTTATTAAAAATAAATTACAGAAGTCAGCTAGATGACTACTGTATTTAGGGTTAGCGCGTACGAAAAGTTTTTAGTTCGTAAACTCAGAACGGAAAACCGTCTAATTTTTACGTTTACAAAATTGCGATACGAACACGCCCGAGAAAGTTCGTATTTATGTTTTTTCGGACGAAACTTGGACTGTGTCGTCCCGAGTTTTTGTCAAAATAAATTTTGTAAATTTATTTTCCAATTAAGTTCATACGTTAGAATTTTAGGTCAAATCGAATCGCGACGATTTTGTACCGAGCAACGTTTTTTTCGTCGTTCGTTTTTCCGTAACGTCGGATCGCGCCGGAAAAACCCGTAACCCTTCAAAAATTTCTGCATGCAGCTGATATTTTCTTGTTTTTTTTATTATTTTTAATTTATTAATTAGTGGAAGACATGCATGTAAACAATGCCTAAGTAAATGACACCTAAACTTCACTTTATACATTTTCAACCATTTCATCATGTCTTCAACAAACAAAACAACCATTTTTCCTCCCATCTCTCTCTCTCTCTCGGCTGCACTCTCTCAATCTTCATCTTCTTCACTTAATCATCCTCCATTAAAGACCTCTCCAAGAGCTTGAAGAAGAACACAAATCACCATCCATCCATTCAAACTCTACACTTCTTTCTTTAATTCTCAAGGTATTTCTCTCCTCCACAATTCTATCCAATTGGATTTCTTTTCTTTTTCTTTTCTTCTTGATCGAAATTTTGGAGTTTTGGAATAGATGTTGTGATCTTGGAATAATGAAATTGGATGTGTTAGATAGATTAAATAGGGTTTAAAATTGATCAAAACCAAGAACCATATCTCTTGTATGAATACCGAAATTTTTAGGCATGTTGTAGGATTTTTAATTTTTCTTCTTTTGATGGTTGATTCTTGTTTAATAGATGTTTAATAGTGATTAGAATGAAAAAGAATTGAAAGCCCTATGTTTTTGTGAAAGTCAATTAGGGTTTGAATTATGAATTTAGGGGTTTTTGTATGTTAATTGATAATCATTTTGCAATTGATTAATGGATGATATAAGAGGTTGATTAGTAAATAAATGTAGTTAATTGGGGAAGAAAATCACCCCCTTAACATATGTATGAAAACCGAAAGTTATAGGATAATTAGGAGTTTCCACATGTTTGATATAAGTGATGAATTGTTGGTTAAATTATGTTGCAAATCATGTTAGTTGATTATAGAATTTAATTGAGAATTTTCTAAAAATGTTTAATGAAACATAAGAGATAAAGATCACTTTATAAGTTGAGTTATAATGATGTTATGATATGTTGCATGCATGAAAATGATTCACGTTAGACGTAGTTTAATGTCGTAAAATTTGAATAGAATCCGACAACTTTGAAAAATCGCGTAAGAGACGAACCTTTAGTCGTAACTAATAATCGAGGAGTCGGATGGAAATTCTAATTTGATATTATTGTTTATGATGGAATTTAGAACAACTTTCTAGTTGACATCATAAGCTTTCGAGTTGATATAATATGGGCTATAGTTATAGTCGAGAACTAGAACGCGTTTTGAATTTTTGTTGGTTTAGTACTTGTTAGTTGAAATCCGACGTTTAGAACGTCGTGCTTTTGAGCGAGTTTTGAGAAGGAGTACGTCACGTACGGAAGTACGTGATGACTGCCTTGAGAGTCTAGTTTCTAAAAAAATTGAATACGAGAGCTTAGAACGAACCTAAGACGTTATACGTCGAACTTATCAAGCAATTACGGTTTTCGCGGCAGTTTTGCGACCCTCGCCGGAAACTGTAATAACTTCCAGCTCGTTTATCGGATTTGTGATCCGTAAATTGGAACGCGAACTAGATATCCCAATCTTTCCAGTGGTACAGGGCTCATCCCCTGTTTCCAAACCCTCTGTTCTGGACAGCCTCCAGAGTTACTGGACTGCGCAGTGAAAATTCAGTTTCTTGTTTTCTAAGTTGTTTAGTTCACAACTTAGTTTCTTTCGATCGTTTAAGCCATTTTATCTAACGAATATCTCCCTAATGACCCTAGAGTCAAGTATAGGACCTTGAGTGATTAAAACCAGTCGAGATCTTATCTCTTATCCTTTCATTAAAGAAGTAATAAACGAGATTTTTCATAAGTCGTGAAATGAACTAAAACGTAAATCGCCTAAGTTGATTCTTTCCAACTTAGTTTCTTTTAATCTTTAAAGTCGTATTAAGATATCGACTACCTTCTCTACTGACCTGAGAGTCGAGTATGAGATCTTCCGAGTTCTAAACGAGATTAGTACGAGTCTCGTTTTCCGTTTAAGTAAAACGAATCTAATAAGCGTGCAAATGCCTAAAGAATGAAACAACTAAAACCTCTTCGATTCTCTTTAAATCGATTATCTTTACGACCCATTTTTAAGTATGTTTTTTTTTACGATGAAGGAGAAAGCCAACTGTAGAGAAAGGACAGAAGATCCGAAGTTGGAAGTTTTGCTTTAAGTTCTGTAAATCAAGGTAGGGTTTTATATACAAATAAAACGAGCAATGCTAGGAAAATCTTTCTTTATCGCTTTGATATCTGTGTTTTCAAAGTGATATTATGGCATGAACTGTTTTATGTTTTATATGAGTTCTCTTGTACCTATCTGAGTCAACATTCATGTTTTCCAGATTTAGAGTTAGTCTATTTAGATTAACTAACGATTGGCTCTGAGTTAGCTGCTAAGTGCTTTCCAGAGTTAGTGCACTTTGTAACCTGTGGTGTATGTGATATCCTGTTGAGGGGTACCAGCCACGATGAATTAGAATTGGTCAAGATTGAACGTAACATTAGTCAGAAAATGCTCGCGCGAGTGATTTATGAGAAAAAGTCAGAAAATGTTTAGTAGACACGGATTCTTTCAATAAAACTCCGATGTGCTACGCTTATGAAATGCCATATTTATCTATATTTATGATTATGTTTTCGGCATCGTGCCCACTAAGTACGTTTGTACTTAGCCCTGCTTTGTTTTCTAAATGTGCAGGTTGAAGCGACGGTGAGCGGCGACAGTTGATGTTGAGTTAAAGGATATGATGCTTAGTTAGAACCCTTCCGCTGCCAAACTCTGAATTTCTTTTTGAGATGTATTTTTGAACAATACTATGTAGTCTAAGTCTGTAAATATGAACTTAGCTTCTTTATTGTACTTTTGTCGAGTAATCCTTAGGGATTAACTCTTTCTTATTTATATTCAAGTCTTATTCATGGTTTATCGATGTTTATCATGTATGTTAGTCAGTTAGCCCCCTTCTTCCCCGCTTCTTTAATCCAACCCCAGTCGCACCCCGGCTTCTGCCGTCCCTCGGGATTTGGGGCTGTGACAATGTTGTTTGATGACGTAAAATTTGAGCGAAATCCGACAACTTTTGAAATCTCGTAAGAGACGAACAAGTGATCGTATTTAATAACCGAGAAGTGGAGAAAGAATTCTAACTTGATAATAATATTCATGATGGACTAAGGCATGACTTTGTAGTTGACGACGTGAGCTTTCGAGCTATTATAATATGAGTTGTAGTTATAGTCGAGAACTAGAAACGAGATTTTGTTAACTTGATTTGGATTAGTAAATGGTAGTTGAAACGACGAGGTGTGATCGTCGTGGCTATAAACGAGTTTTGAAAAGGAGTTCTTCACGTACGGGAGTACGTGTTGACTTCCTTGAGTGTGCAGTTTCATGAGAAATCGAATACGAGAACTTAGAACGAACTTAGGAAGTTATACGTCGTTTTTATCAAGCAATTAGGGTTAGCGCGGCAGTTTTGCGACCCTTCCCGGAAACTGTAATATCTTTTAGCTCGTTTATCAGATTTGAGATCCGTAAATTGGAGCGTAAACTAGACTTTCCAAGATTTCTAGTGGTACAGGGATCATCCTCTGTTTCCAGTTCCTCTGTTCTGGGCAGTCCCCAGAACTACTGCTTTGCGCAGTGATTTTGCAGAAATTGTTTTCTTAAGTTGTTTCTTTCGCAACTTAGTTTCTTTCGATCATTTAAGCCGTAATAAGTTGACGAATATCTTCTCTACTGACCTAAGAGTCGAGTATGAGACCTTTCGAGTTCTAAACGAGATTTGTTCAAGTCTCGTTCCCGTTTAAACTAAAATGAAACTAGCAGCGTGCAAATGCCTAAAGAAATGAAACGACTAAAACCTAAATCGAATTTCCATGTTCGATTATCTTTTACGACCGAATTTAAAGTGTTATTATTATACGATGAAGGAGGAAGCTAGCAGTAAGGAAAGGACGGAAGATCAGGAGATCGGAAGCTAGTACTTAGTTCTGTAAACACTAAGGTGGGCTTTTATATATAAAACAAAACGAGCAATGCTCGAAAATCTTTCTTTATCGCTTTGATATCTTTGTTTTCAAAGTGATAATTATGGCATGAACTGTTTTATGTTTTATATGAGTTCTCTTGTACCTATCTGAGTTAACATTCGTGTTTTCCAGATTTAGGGTTAATCTAAATAGGTTAACTAACGATCGGCTCTGAGTTAGCTATTAAGTGCTTTCCAGAGTTAGTGCACTTTGTAACCTGTGGTGTATGTGATACCCTGTTGAGGGGTACCAGCCACGGTGAATGAGAATTAGTCAAGATTTGAACGTAACATACCAGAAAATGCTCGACCGAGTAAATTGTGAAAATAAGTCAGAAAATGTTTAGTAGGCACGAGCTAATTTCAAATAAAACCCCGATGTGCTACAAATTATGAAATGCCAAATTATCTATACTTATGATTATGATTTCGGCATCGTGCCCATTAAGTACTTTTGTACTTAGCCCTGCATGTGTTTTCTAAATGTGCAGGTTGAAGCGACGAGAGCGGCGGTGGTTGAAGTTGAGTTGAGAAGTTAGGATGTTTTAGCTATGACTTAATTTCCGCTGCGAAACTCTAGAATCTTTTTGAGGACATGTACATTATTAAATCACTGTAGTATAAGTTTGTAATATGGAACTTAGATACTTTCGAGTACTTTTGTCGAGTAATCCTTCGCGATTAACTCTTCCTTTATATTAGTAAAGTTTTGTTTATTGAATGTATGTTGTCTTTTATGTATGTTTAGTTAGTCAACCCCCTTCTTCCCCGCTTCTTTAATCCAATCCCAGTCGCACCCCGGCTTCTGCCGTCCCTCGGGATTTGGGGCTGTGACATAAAATTTAGTTTTCATAATGTGTACGAGGTACTGTTGTATTTCTAGAGTTGGGAATAATCCTTGTACATTACAATTGTTGTACTGATTAATTTTAGTTTTCCATAACTTTTCGTCAGCTTGTTTTTATTAATCTTTAAGTGCAGCCAAGAAATTTCTTGTATGCAATATAGATAGTTTTTGGTTGGAATTTATTTATAGTTTAGTAACGTCACTTTGTATTGATCGTGAAATTATGGAGATAACAATCTAGTTATGGATGTCCCTGCCGAACTTCCTTGAAATATTAAATTCTCAAGTGGCCTAAGCTTTAAATTTGTTATGTATCTTAGTTGGACCCGTTAAGACAATTTAGAAAGAGCAGTCAACTTTCATTTATGAATTATGTACATTTAATAGATGACATGTTTAATATGGGATCTTATACAATAATTAATTAGTATATGCATAAATGTAGTTGATATAATATATATTTTCTTTATAAACTTGCAGCTCATTAACCTTTAATTTCAGTGTACAAGTAATAAATTCATTGGTATGTTAAAAGGCTACATCTGTGCAAATCTTTTGGAGTACATGTTGATGTCCTTCATCCAAAGAAAAAAAAATTCTCCCTATCTTTCAAATTAAACCACAAATTATTACTAGTCATAAAGAACATTAACATCTACCTGCGCAAAAGTTTAGATACATAATGTGATAATATTAAAATAGTTCAGTACTAATCATACTTCAAGCAGATGGAATATATGAAACTGTTAAAAAGTTTAGATTCCACAAGGAGCAAGAAAATAATAAAAAGGTTATAAAATACACTGAACTTTGCCAATGACAAGGCACGCTTTCCAATTGAAATTTGTCCCTCTCATTATTTTCACATTTTTTATTTCATTATTTTTATGTCCTGTTATTTTTTTTTTAAATTAATTTCATGCCTGCCTTCTAATGCTCTTTTTGTCAATTCAACGAAATTGGTAATGCAATAATTACAAGTAATGAAAGTTCTATAAAATAAGCTCAACCGATTGGGCTTGAAAAATCACAATACCGGCCACATGAAATCCAATATAATAATCCAAATAAATTATGCCTTACAGCAACGGATACTAAAATAAAGATATAATTTAATTTTTTTCATAAAAATAAAGATATTAATTAAACACGTGGAATAATAATAAGAATAACACTTACTCCATACATACTTCTTTGTTCTTCATTTATAGCAATTAAATCAGATAGTCTTCAAAATCGCCTTATCCTTCAGCTTCCATAAATGCGTAATGTATCCCTCTCTGTAGAGTGACCCCATATCTGGCTGGATGAGATGAGGTTCAATTCCAGATACAAGACACTCAACGCATTTCAGGGCCATGATCCCGCAATCATAATAGTTCACTTGCTGGCGAGGTTCAGCATGTAGAAAAATGGGCCACTCAACCGTTCTCAATTGAGTTGCACCACGTTTCTCGAATACCTTGTTCCGAAGACACATCCATAGAATGGCAAATCGCATCTTGTCGAAGGCGCTTCTCACGACTTCCCTGTCGTTCATGCCCATGCAGTTAGAGGCCACTACAAAAATGCGCTCTTCATTTAAATCCAACTAGTAAGCGACCCAGTGCACATCTTCAATGTGTGCAATTCCATAGACGAAATCCACGCAGCCCCATGGCATAGGATGCTCGTTTGGCTTACGACCTTCAACGTATGGAACCAACTTCTTAAGCACATGATTGTTGTCCTCATCTTGAATGGCATCCTGCACGTGATAGGAAATCAGCATTAGCACAATTAAGACAATTTCTTTTTGTGTTACATAGTATGATTTCTGTAGAGGTGAGGGGAACGCAGTATTACCCATGCACCATTTGCAAGTAGGGCCCACCTTTTGTTGGAGGTCGACTGCTTCATCCTTGCGTAGAACATTAACATGTTCAGTATGACGTCGCAGTCTTGCAAAACCACTGAATGGGTACGTGCGAATATGGTTCCAATGAATTCATGTCTTTCTCAAAGAAAATTCCTATGAATATGAAAGTTCACCTTGTTTGAAAGGCACCTTTTATCCACAACCAAGCCCGAGATGGAGGAAGGGTATAATTGTGGCATGCCAATAAATGGCATCAGTAACTTCCCAGGCCTGCGCGCCATATGACAGTATGTTAGTTAATTGAATGGGTTGCAGTTTATTTATTTTCGTTGTGTCTTACTTGTTTCCAGTGGTAGCCACCTGCATCCATTTCCTAAATTATTCTACAGCGGTCTCCTCCCCAACCTGAAAAGGGTTGTACTTAAATGCCTCTGACCACGAGCTGCACCTATTTTTGCCAGCTCTGACGCTGATCAAATTGTTTTGCAATTTACTGTGGCAAGTTAAACAGTGATTTTTGGAAGCCATCTCTACCCTCATTTGCGCCTGAAACAAGGAACTAGTCATTTCGAAAATGGAATTAAGCGTTGACTTCATGCGCTACTGGATCGTTGAGTGCCACTGCAGATCAGTAAACAATACAGAATTAAACCTCACATATTTAAGGCCGATAATTATCACAACTATGTCATTAGCAATAGACAAGACACACCACTTTAACATCATCATCCTCAATCCAGAACCACTTGTATATTGGATCCTGCTGTTCCACTTCATCCGTTTGAAGAAACATCCTACTCCCATGTAGGGTAGGACAATTATGATTGGAGTTGTTAGTGTTTGTCGGTGTGTGCCGATCAAAATAATATGTCATCTGCTGGTCGCACAACCTTTGCTACTCCTTGTGGTCTGGACGCATGGATTGTTACGGGTTGAATATTCAGTAAAATTCAAGAACAAGATGTTGTATTTATTTATGTAGGCCCCAATTGATGAATGCTTAAATTGATACTCACAAAACGAACTGTCAGTTCGTCGCTGAAGTAATCTAGCATCTGATTGTATGCAGGATTCTCATGCATAGTCCACCTTAACATCCGAGGCCATATAAGGTCCTAACGTTGCCGTTTCACTGCCCAATTTGGCGGCATGCTGCCGCAAGTCTCGTACAACCAACATTGGAGTACTGGATGGAAACCATACAGGTCACAAGCAAGCAAAGATATTGTTTGTAGTGCAGCACACACGTCGTCAAATGCCTCATAGGTCCTCTCAATCAAATATTGGTATGATTCTGCCCCATGCATAATCCATAAATTTATTCGGATCATCCACGATGTGCATGAACTTCAAATCCAAGGGATGATTTACTATTCCTTGATGATTGAAAAAAGAGGCGTATATGAAATACACCAAGGCCAACCTCAACGTGTCCTCGCCGTCACTATACAGTTTGCATTGTTTCCTATAGGCCGCGACAATGTCTTCCAAGCATACTCATAGTTTAGGATAAAAGAACTGCGCGTAAAATTGAGATTTTGCGGGAAATTCCTTCACATGATGGAATGATAGTCCGGTTAACATGTAGTACTCGTAAGCACCGAATTCCGCCGAGGTGTTCCTGAACTCTAATTTAATCTCCGTCATTGCCTCGTACGCTTTGCAAGAGCTCCCAATCTGCGCCTCACCTGAAACAATCCATGTTTTAGTAATTTCAATGCGTCAGATGACTACAATTATTATGTCAATGATCCATACTATCCTGGGGATGTTAAAAATAAAGATTTTGATTGAACACTAGAAATTACGTACAACTAAAAAAATATCATTGTTGGCCTATGCCTAGGGCTTCATTTAATGGAGCAACAGTTATCAAAATGTATGCATGAACCAAATAATTTAAATTCATTAACCGTAAAGCTAACATCATGTACATGCAATGACGCTGTGAAAATCATTACAAACTTAAGTGGACATACTTGAAATCGAATTGAGGCCAATTATTTATTTTGAGGATAACATAGTAGAGCTAAATCATATAATAACTTTTTTTGAAAATCAACATTATTTGTGTAAATAAACAATATTTTGGTAGATATTTTCTATGCGACAGTATGAGGAATATAGGATAAGTGTCACGAACGTGATTGATGGAGGAGAAGGAGCAACGGGGAGTTGTGTTACGAAGTAATTGAATGGACAAATGGCGGAGAGCAGATCTGCATATGTTGAAGAAAGAGGTGAAGTGGAAAAATGTTTGACTGAGGAAGAAGAGAAGACCGAAGCAGAGAGTGTAATTGAAGAGATGGAAATTGATTGTTCAAGTGGCTGAGATCAACGGTTGAGAGTCAATATCTCTAGAGACACGTGGAAGTTGGAGATTGTTCCATGTGGCTCTGTTTATCCCTTTATTAAATCTGCATTTCATTATGTATTTCAATTTCAACAACTTTAGCCATTGGTCCCCACTGTTTAGACCATGGTATATATTTGTACGAGCTTGCATGGAAACCCTAAGCAATATTAATTAACTTTTCCTGCCTATCTTTCTCTTCTTCTCTCATATCTAATTCATTCTCTCATCTCATCTTCATATTTCTCAATTCCAAGTTTACATTTTTTTCGTCTTAAATCATTCAGAAAATACAAAAATATGGTCTACTTAGCTAGATCTATTACAATAAGGAAGACAATATTTATAATGTTAAAGTAATGAAATCAGGATTGGAGGTAGGTGCACGTTTGGTGCGGTATAGAGACTTATGTAGACCAAAACTTTGTAGCTACCATTTGAAGTCGATTGCTACATTCATGCACCGACGTACATTACTATAGTATATAAATGCATTGTATCTTAAGATTTAATTAAAAAGAAGCTCAAGAAATTTATATTATTAGTGTTGTTCTTTCTCCCACACCTCTCTAAAATATATTGCCACGTGCATAAACACACGTCAAATAAAAACCCGCATCCAATTTTGATTGAATCTGCCTCCTACCATCACAATTATTCGATAGTTTTAAAACAACGATAACATAACGCATGGAACTTAAAAAAAGAAAAAAAATAATTATGGCAGCCTTAAATCGATGCTTTCATAATATTACAATGTAAGGCCGAAATCCACCCTATAAGTGATACCAATTTGCTACTAGTTCTTCCATGAACATATTGTTTTATGGTTTGTTTTGTCATTATAACTTTTATACAATATTCGATAAACAAATAGTAGTCAACAATACTCACCGGTTCTTGGAAGCCATCGTTCCAAATATAGTGTTTGTGCCATTGCAGATATTACACCCCCTATTTTCCTGCAATGGCAAACAGATGTTATAAGGATCCGGAAGAGTTAAGCTTTATTAACATTTAATCAGAACAATTTTTGATACTCATCGTATAACAATTGATTATTTTCTCTGATAAAATAATTAATCGTATTAGACCTAACAATCGTGGTAAAGGGTACACAATTAAGTATATTCTTATCTACATCCATACAAAAATTATCGTTGCTAATAATTTTGGAAACATTTACACAAAAAATGTTTCTCAGTAAATGTAATCCAGTATCATATTATTACTATTTAACACCTAACAACACACATCACAAACCATCTGAAATTTACACCTTGAACTAACAGTAAAGTTGTTTTATGCGTCAGTCATAAATGCTCTAAACTCGATCTGACCTGCTAGAAGTTCTTCTACGCTGATGACTATGTGGAAGCTTCGTTTTGTTAATGCGCTATCAATAATAGATCATGTCAATTATTGCCGGAAGATGCAACATGAGTCTGCTAGCTTTTGTTGATGGGCTTTAAATAGAGAGTAATCAGGTTTTTTGTTTATTTTGTTTCTCGAGAACACCTCGCGATATGTGCAATAACAATAAGGGTGTATGTGAATTAGCCTATGTATTGAATTTTTTTTTATGTTAGTATTAACTATGTTATCTTAACAATAAACAAAGGCATATTAAATATGTTTAACTGAATATTTAAATTCTAATGAAATTTGTTGTCAACAGTATTTTTAAACATATTTAAAAAATACGTATAAATTTGACTGATTTCTTGTTAATTAATTACAAATCACCTAAAACAAAAAAAAAAAAACTTATACTAGTAATTATTAGAATTAACATACTGAATTCTTCACGAACATGGCACCATGTTCCCATTCAGAGCTTTTTAAATGATATGCTATACATGCGCAATTAATGACAGTCACATCAGTGTCTCCCTCGTCCGTGCCCTTGGAAATCCACGTGGGTGCAGAGAATATCACATTCACAGAAAATCCTTCCAAATCTGTCTCTGCAGCGCCGCTACCCTCAATCCTAACCCTCTCGAGCCTAGTACAGCCCTACACACATGGAATAAGTTATAGCGAACTCTCAGATCCTGTGCTAGTAATGAAATTTATTACTATTCCCTCCGTTCACGAAATGATGTCCCATTTCATGTCCGACACGGAAATTAAGAAAGTTGATAAAGTTGTTTTGAGTGGGTAAAAATCAAAAATTAGTTGTAGTGAGATAATGACAAAAAAATAGTGGTAATCACAAAAAAGATATGGTATTGATCAAAAAGTAGGAATAAAGTTGTTGGTATGACATAAAAATAGAAATACAGTTGATGTGAGGTGGGGTCATCAGAGGCAAAGGGTAGTGATTTTAATAAAGTATCGAGGGTATGTAGGTAAAAATAACGAAACAATACATCATTTGGTGAACACAAATAATGAATGAAACAGGGCATCATTTCGTGAACGGAGGGAGTAGTTATTTTTCAAATTTCAATTTATTTAATTTTTTTGGTTTTATTTCAATTACTGTTGTAATACCCCAGACTTTTTCTACAGTCTTTAAAAATAAAAGTTAATAATAATTATGGCTTTGCACGCCTAAGATCGTAAAATTAAATTCTAAGATTTACGGTGAAATCCGTTTCCAAAAATAAATTCCAGAAATCGGACGAACGACTACTGTATTTAGGGTTTTCGCGTCCGTTAAGTTTTTCGCCCGGAAACTCGGAATCGAATTCCGTCAGATTTTTACATTCACGAAATCGCGATACGAACTCGCCCGAGAAAGTTCATTTTTGTGATTTTCCGGACGAAATTTGGACTGTGACGTCCCGACTTTTTCTCGGATTTTGAAAAACGATTTAAGTTTTTCGAGTACGTTAATTATTTCCAATCTAACGGACGAATTAGATTTCGTCAATTCCGTAGCTAACTAAGAAAGTATTTCTCGATTTTTATATCGACGTTTAAGAGCCGGAAACGAGATTTTAGCGTCTAATTTTCCCTCGCCAAACGCAACCTTAACGAGTCACTACTTTAGTTAGATATTTTTTTTAGCTTTGTGAGTCACCATACCATCCCTCTCTCCTTCTCCCCTATTTCCGCCACCCCACTCCCATCTCCTCACTTTCATTTTCTTCTTCCATCATCCTCCATTCAAGCACAACTCAAGCTCTTCAAGATCCATAACTCCTCCGTCTACCGATCAAATTCCAATCCGATTTCATATATCGAAAGGTAAGAGCTTCGTCTCTAGTTTGATCCGAACAAATCTCCTTTCCCCTCTCTTTTATTTTTTTCGAAAATTAGGGAGTGAGATAGCATGTTGTTCTTGATCGATACATGTTCTAGGATGCTTAGAATCGAGTTCTACGGATCAAATCATGAAGGAAAAATCAAGAACCCCAACCCCTATTAATACCGAAATTTTTCTGTTTTGGGGCTTTCGTTTTATACTCGATTTTTTCGTCGAATTGATGATAGATTAGTGTTTCTCATGTCGTTAATTGATAGTATGAATTGTTTTAGATTTTTCTAAAAATAAAATCTAAAACCTAAGAGACGAAAAAGGCTCGATTTAGGTTAGTAAATGTTAAGATATGCTCGATTGTTTAATGGAAATGAATTATACGATGCATGAGGATAAATATATATTAAATTGAGATTTTTCTAAAAATAAAACGAAAAATGTAAGAGACGAAGATGTATTGATAAGTCGAGGCTCGATAATGTTTTGATAATATGATTTGCATGTTAGTAATGCTCGTTAGATGATAATCGTTGTCGTAAAATTGGAATGAAAACGGAGAACGTAAAATTTTACGTAAGAGACGAGCAACGATCGATAAGTCGAGAATAAATGATGATATGAGGATATGATTTGCATATTTATGATTCTTGATAGTTGATGAATAATGGTGTAGAATTTGATTGAAATCCGATGACTTTGGAAAATCCGTAAGAGACGAACAAATGTATGTAATTAGTGATAGGAAAGTCGAGTAGGATTGATAATTGGATATTAATGATCATTAATGTTGAGGGAACGAAATTGTAGTTGACGTCGTGTTGATCCGAGCTATAAAATATTGAGTTTATGTTATAATCGAGAAGTAGGGACGATAATTGATAACTTGTTTGGTTTAGTAATTGTTTAGTTGAAACGACGAGGTTTTGATCGTCGTGGTTATAGACGAGAAATGGAAAGGAGTTTATCACGTATGGAAATACGTGTTGACTGCCTTGTTGTGTAAAATTCATGAGAATTTAAGTTCGATAACATAGAACGAACCTAGAAGAACGTGCGTCGATTTTATCGAGCATTAGGGATTCACTCGGCAGTTTCTGCGACGTTCCACGGAAACTGCAATATCATTTAGCTCGTTTATCGGAATCGAGATCCGCGAATTGGAGAGTAAACTAGACACCCGAGGCTATCTTTTGGTACAGGGCAAGACCCCTGTTTCGCAATCCCCTGTTCTGGACAGACTCACTAACTTCGTGCAGTGTATGTTCAAATTGTAATTTCCTAAGTTGTTTTCTTCTCAACTTAGCTTCTTTCAATCTTTGAGGTCGCTATGAGTTAACGAATGCCTTCTTCCTACTGACCTCAGTGTCAAGTATAGAGCCTTGAGTGCTAAACGAGATGAGTTCGTATCTTGTATCCGTTTAAGTAAAGAAATTTAGTTAAGCGTGCAAATGCCTAAATCGTCTAAAGAACTAAAACTTAATTTCCTAAGTTGATTCCTTTCCAACTTAGTTCCTTTTTATCTTTTAAGTCGTAATGAGTTATCGACTATCCTCTCTACTGACCTAAGAGTCGAATATGAAACCTTTCGAGCTCTAAACGAGTTTTGTTCGAGTCTCGTTCCTGTTAAACTAAAAAGAAACTAGTAGCGTGCAAATGCCTAAAGAAACAAAACGATTAAAACCTAAATTCAAATTTCCATTTTCGATTATTTTTTATGACCGAATTTAAAGTGTGATTATTTTACGATGAAGGAGGAAGTCAGCAGTAAGGAAAGGACGGGAGATCAGGAGAACGGAAGCGTACTTTAGTTCTGTAAATGCTAAGGTGGGATTTTATTCTATAACAAATAAACTGTGGGTTTTTTTCCACAACTCGAAAGTAATTCTTTATCGCTTTGATAAATGTGTCTTCAAAGTGATAATCATGGCATAAACTGTTTAAATATTTTATGTGAGTTCTCTTGTACCTATCTGAGTTAACATTCGTGTTTCCCAGATTTATGAGTTAATCAAAATAGGTTAACTAACGATCGGCTCTTAGTTAGCTATTAAGTGCTTTCCAGAGTTAGTGCACTTTGTAACCTTTAGTGTATGTGGTATCCTGTTAAGGGGTAACCAGCCACGGTGAATGAGAAATTGGTCAAGATTTGAACGTAACATAATAGAAAAATGCTTGTACAAGCTAATTTATATAACTGAGTCAGAAAAATGTTTAGTAGACACGGGCCATTTTCAATAAAACCCCGATGTGCTACAATTATGAAATGCCTGATTATTTATACTTATGAATATGTTTTCGGCAACGTGCCCACTAAGTACTTTTGTACTTAGCCCTGTATATGTTTTCTAAATGTGCAGGTTGAAGCGATGGAAGCGGCGAGGCTTGAATTAAGTTGTCTTAGGAAGACTTTAGTTAGTATGAATCACATTTCCGCTGCAAAACTGTAGTACTTTGATGTTATGTACATTACGTAAAACACTGTAGTTTATGTCTGTAAACTATAACTTAGATGCCTTTTTGAGTACTTTCTGTCGAGTAATCCTTCGAGATCTACTCTTCCTTTTTGTAAATAAAGTCTTGTTCATAGAATGTATGATGTCTCTTATGTATGTTTAGTTCAGTCAGTCCCCTTCTCCCCTGCTTCTTTAATCCAATCTCAGTCGCACCCCGGCTTCTGCTGTCCCTCGGGATTTAGGGTTGTGACAGAGTGGTATCAGAGCAATCGTTTCTGCTCTGGATACGAGTCTTCCTTCGAGTAGTAGTATAGAATATTCGTTCGTACTCTATATCGAGTCTTCTTTCGAGTCGTAAGATAGAATAATTTGTTTATACTCTAGATCAGAGTCTTCTTTCAAGTAAAATTAAGAGTTAAGTTATAATGTTAAGATTTAGAGTGTAGACGACAACTCAACCTCCCGCTACGTCGACTCAACGAGGAAAGAAAGGAAATAATTTTTAATAATGTGATTTCTTTTAATAAGAAATTTTATGAACAAGTATTCAATGAAAATGAGAAAGAGAATGAGTTGTGTGCCAAAAATAAGAATTTTATGAAAGTATAATTTAATTTATACTTTGTTTTGACTATGTGATTTTGTGATAGTACGAGTACTATCTTATGTGAAATTATTTGCGCAATAATTTCCTTTGTTTCAAAAAAAAATACGTGGCACGAGAACCTAGAAGGAATCTAGGGATTTTTCCCGATTCAATAAGAATGTAGACTTGAAATCTAAGGTCTTTTCCGATACCTCGAGAACTTAAACGTTTTTAAGAAACGTTAATCCAAATGATTTCGAAAGGAGATCCACAACACGAGAAGAATTCCTGTTGATGAATGTCACGTGTGTATAGTGACATGAATAAAGACTTGGCAAAGTCGACCTTTGTTTTAAAAACCTGTTAAGAATTTCCTTCGAGGAAAATGAAATAAATAACGATAAGGTAAATATGTACGAAGTGAACGAAAGAAACAAATAGACGTGTGAGAAAAATGCGACTCCAAATTAACCGAGAAAAGGTTGAAACGAGGAGAATAAATTGAAATAAATGGAAGAGCCGAATGTTACCTTGTTGTAAGGGGCATGAACAAAGCCTCTTGGAGATGACTTTGTTTTACTTATTAGGAGCCGTTCAAGTATTCGATTAGCTTAAAATTTGTATCTTCCTCGAGAAGATTGAGTATTCCGAGCTAAATTAGAAAGTTTCTAAAAGTTTCTTTTTAGAAGTAGTTGTGTGCGCAATTCGAGAAATTGCTACTCGATTTAGGAAAGTAAATTCTGTATGAAGTGAACGATAGAATGAGACAGAAGTTCCATGTGATTGAGAGACTGTTATGTGGACTTGATCAACCCACATAATAAGAAACTCAGTAATATGGGTCTTATGCCCCACTAGCAAAACCTTTTTAGTATGGTATAAGTGGTTTAAGGAGACGAATGTTACTTACGTATAAGTAACATGTAACGACGTTGTTCCTTTTCTTTTCGTTTCATTTTTCAGTAGAGTTCGCCTTGTTTGAACTTTGCGAAGAGAATTGTTTTTACTATTAGACGTCAAGTACGAAGCTTGATTAAATTTCCAACGATCGCTCGATTTTAGCGACGACGACTAGAACTTATGTTCTAAAAAGTTATTCTTAGGATATATTTCATTTCTCTTTTAGAAATTATATTTTTATACTTCGTCCTTGAGCGAAGAATACGGCACGTATGAGTATTAAGAGTTGTAAACGACAAAGTCTTTTGTAAATAAATGTTACTTTTGCATAAGTAACGTGAACAAAGTAAACGTGCTTTGTTTTAATAAATGAGAATCGATAAGAAAATTTTCCTTGAGAAAGAGATAAGGATTAATGAAAGAAAATAATAAGGAATTTAAGTAAGAAATTAAAAGAATAGGATAAAATAAAATCTTGAAATTTTATTTCTATATATTGTGAGTACGAGAGCAATTTTCTGTGAAATTGCTAGATGTTTAAGATAAGTTTGTTAGATTAAGTGTGGTGATATTACAATTGAATAAGGAATATTCATTTTGTAATTTAAGATTTTCCGTAAGATAAGATATCATCTTACCCGTTACTGATCCGTATTTCTTAAAAACTTTGTAGGATGGCTTCCAGTAGTGACACGGTTTCGGAGAGTCAGTCCCCGCCACAGCGTACTTGGGCAGATCAGTTATTGGATAGGTATAGAGATTATGAGGCAAACCCGAGACACGACGTAGGACAGAGGATTAGTTACTTTTCGTTAGTTTATCATCCAGTCCGGCGTTCTATTACAGAGGGTCAGGCTATACTTGACTTGGTTAGACGACTACCAGAGGAATGGCGTGGTTGGGCACACGATATGGCATGGTACTATCTTGGGATGTTTGGCGACGATACAGAGCCGACAGGGGATTACAAGGGATTTGCTTTAGAGATACACAGGCGTTTCTTTCAGAGCAGACACATAGCAGCATATCCTGTTCAGGCGCATCCTCCCTACACTCACTTCCCGGCAGATTCAGGGTCAGAGCATGACGAGATAGGTCTAGAGATGATTGCACAGTTGGAGATCCCTTCAGTGATGGTACCCAGTGAGGGCACAAGGGGAGTTAGTTGTAGAGACAGTTGATGGATTAGGGTTACCTGCTCCTATCCTACCCGAGCCTTCTGCGAGAGTTCAGGGACCATTCGAGACAGGATCAGAGTACTTAGACACGGACGCAGAGCTTACCGCCCTGTTACAGTTACCATCCTCATACAGACCCCTTGATGAGATTTGCACGGAGTTGGCCATAGTTCGGGCTGAGTTTGAGGCAGGACCATCCAGGGTCCGTTCCGGGGAGGAGTACGAGACGAGTTCCCTTCCTGACCACCTGCTGCCTCCGAAGAAGTGGGCGTTAGTGACCTGCTGGGACTACCTGGTTTCGGATACTGAGACGACAGTTTCAGATGTGCCTACACCGCCACCACTTACACTTGCAGACGGCACCACTTTGAGGGTTGATGAGGCACTCTAGTTTACTTTCGGTTCAGAGTTAGAGGATGAGGATCCGGACGAAGACCCCGAGGAGGATTAGGCCATAGAGGGCAGTGGTGACTTGACCGCAGTTTGTTGAGCAAGGCGTTAGGGACGCATAGTAGTATAGTAGTCCTTTCGTTATGTACATAGTCGGATCAGTAACTAGATAGTTTTGTAGTACTCCAACGGATACGAAATTTTATGAATCGTCCCCGTTCTAGTACTTTCAGTAGTACAGTAATGCGATATGTTAGTGCATCCTGTACAGGTAGGCAGTCAGCCTAGCTTGGACTCATTGTAGTCTAGTTTTGTATAAGTCCTTGTTAAAGGCAAAACTAATATTCTTTTTGATGTATATATAATATACATGACCCATGAGAGGGTTTTAGTCACAAAAAGTTTCTTATGAATCGTATAACTAAACCAGAATATCAAACAAACTCGTGTAACGAGAATTTAATTTAACCTTAGAAGTTAAAAGTTGAAAGAAATAGAGTCGAAGTTAATTTGTTATTCTCGTTTACGTGAAAGTATTAAGTGGGAAAAGAAAAGGGTTAGTGAGAAAATGAAGGCTTAAAAGCAAGTACTGATGAGAGAATTTTTGTATCTTATAGTTTTAAAAATGTCGCTGAGAGCTGTTAACGATCGAAGAAGACCTGATAGTCCTAGAGAGTCTGATAGAGGTCAAGAACAACGTATAAGCGAGGAAAGGCAAAAACACCCAGCAACCTTTTCATTTCCCCTATCTCCGCAACGTCATAGCATTGAGGATTTATTCTTCGGAAGAAAACCACCATATTTCGATGGATCTGGTAATCCGAGTGAGGCTGAGCAATGGATACGTTCTATGGAGAGAATCTTTGAGCCGATTAGACTTAGTGATGAGGAGCGTCTAGCATGTGCTGGGTATCAGCTAACTGGACCAGCTAAATATTGGTGGAAGACTAGACAGAGAATTATGCCGGTAGAGCAAGCGGCTCTAACCACTTGGAATGATTTTAAGGAGGCATATTATGAAAAGTATGTATCCGATCAAGTCGAAACTGAGGAAGAAAATAGCCAGGAAGCTTCAGGGAGAACTTAAGTATGAACTGGGAATAGCAGTAGCCAGACAGGAGGGACTGAGTTATGCAGAACTACTAGGACGAGTCCGTGAAATAGAGGCATTATTAGTGCCTAATAAAGGAAAGATGGTAATGCCCACACCAGCACTAAACCAGACTTCAACCCAAAACCCTTCGAACGATAGTATTATCTATAAGGGAAAAAGGAAATGGGAGGGGAGTAGCGGTGATTGTAACCAGCACTACAACAAGCAAGGAAAACAGAATAGGACTCGGCAGAGTTTCCAGCAGCCAGGAAAAGGAAGCAACTATGGAAAGAAAGCGTGGCAAAGAAAAAAATCACAGGGAAATAAACAATCAAGTCAGGGCAAGAGAAACCATCTACTAGGACAGTTGCAAGGGCAGCCAAGGAACGGTAACCAAGGAAAAATCATTAATCCAGATTACCCTAAGTATAATAAGGAACACCCCGGTGTTTGTTTAGCAAAAACTGGTGTTTGCTTCAACTGTGGACGTAAGGGGCACGTTAAGAGGGATTGTCCCGAGCCGTGGCAAGCAGTAGACAGAAACGAGAAATTTCTACTTGTTCTAGATGTGATAGGAAGCATGAGGGTGTGTGTCTAGCAAACACGGATAAATGTTTTAATTGTGGGCAGACGGGGCACATAAGGAGGAGTTGTCCAACGCTGCTTGGGACGGCAAAACCAAATCAGTACGACCAGCTTCAACCATCAAATACAACTCAAGTCCAGTCACAGCCACAGCTGATACAATCACAACAGAATGCAAGCGCATGCATGATTAGGCAGGAGAGGCATAATGAAGGAAAGAGAGATTTGACAGGTATTGGACGAACCTTATAAATTACCCTGTCATAATTTTTGACCATACTAGAGCATTATATTCATTTAGCTAGTACCCTCTGACACTATAGGACTAAGACTAGAACGCGCTAATCTTGAAATAAGAACAACTACGCTTTAGGGAGTGTTGATGACCTCAGAGAATTATTTCCTTAGTTTCGTTGAGCATAGAATTTAATTTAGGGTCTTTCCATTAGAACATAGCAATCGATTGGGAAGTAATAAAATGTACGATATATATATATATATATATATATATATATATATATATATATATATATATAATTTCAAAAATGGACTAGTTGTTTGAGAATTACCCTGATTCTCGATAACGAGAGAAAAATTTCTTTCAAAACCTCGAGTAGAGAACCTACAGAATTATGTGAAATATCGATGGGCAGGAGGATATAAAAAAAAATATATCCGCCCTATAAGCCAAGATGTTGATAAAGAAGAAAGATATGACAACTTATCTCGTATACCTAGTTGGAGATCCAAGAGCCAAGAAGACCATTCAAAAAAAAAACGTGAGGGTTATGACGAAAATGAAAATATCTTTTCAGAAATATTATCTAGTTTATCACCAGATTGTCGTGTAGGTTTCACGATCGACTTAGAACTACGAGCAGCTCCCAAATCAAAGGCCTTATATTTAATGGTATCGAAGGAGTTAGAGGAGCTTAAGATCCAACTGTAAGAGTTGTTAGATGACGATTTCTTTAGACAAACGTTTTCACCATGGAAAACATTTTAGATGTTCATCATCGAAGAAGGATAATTCTGCGAGAATGTATATAGGCTGTCAAAAGTTAAATAAAGATAACCCTTAAGGATAAGTATTCTTTTATGAGAATAGAAGACCCCTGATAAGCTTAAAAAGAAACAAGTGCAATTGTAAGGATAGACTTAAGGTCTAAGCATCACTAGTTAAAGGATAAACTGGTGATATATCCAAAATTTTCTTCCAAACCAGATAAAACCATTACGAATGCTTAGTTATGCCATTTAGTTGGCTAGTGCTCCGTAGTATTCATGAACCACATGAATAGAATTTTTCACCTAGACTTAAAAAAAAAATTCATTTTAGTATTCATCGACGACAATTTCAGTTACCCCAAGAATAAGTAAGAACACGAAGAACATTTGCGAATAATGCTAGAACGCCTAGAGTTGGGAGTTAGATGCCAAATTCAGTAAGAGCAAGCTCGAATGAAGAAGTAATGTTTCTTGGATATATAGTGTCGACAGAAGATGTTAAGATAGATTCATGCCAAGGTAGAGGCAGTACTCAAATGAAAAATCGCTTACCAGTCTGAATGAAATAAGAAGTTTCCTAGGTTGGACAGTTATAATAGAGGTTTCCATTAAGGAATTTTCTATGATTACTAAGACTTATGACACAACTACATAGAAGGAAAAGAAGTATAGATGTACAGACAAGTGTGAGATAGGTACGCAGACGCTCAAGGAAAAGTTTATCATCACCCCATATTTAGCCCTCCCAGAAACGACAAGGAATACGAGGTAGATACCAATGCTACGAAGAACGGGTTAAGATGAGTAATAATGCAAGATAAGAGAGTGATAGCGTATACTTCACGACACATTAAACTCAGGAAATTGAGTATCCAACCCACGACTTAGAGCTTGCAGCCGTAGTACATGCAATGAAATTTGGACACACCATCTATATGGTGTAAGGGATGAGATCTTCATAGATCATAAAAATTTGGAGTGTGTATTCTAGCAAGGGAATTAATATAAGACAAAGGAGATGGCTCGAATTAGTAAAATATTATGTTTGTGAAATTAATTACCATCTAGGTACAGCTAAGGGTAAGAATAGATACGTTGAGTCATAAGACTCCAACTAAGTTAAGGTATCTCGATGTCGGAGAAGAAACGCTTATACGAGAATTTGAGATGATGGGTATAGAAATGCAAGATACATCAGCATTGATTGTAGGACAGATAACGACACAAGTAGCTATACCAAATTACGAGAAAGATTATAAGTATCTAGAGAAAGGACGAGTCAATGGATAAGCCTCGACTAAGGATAAGAATGGATAAACCAGACAGTGACTCTGAAGCAATGAGTATTATGATATAAATTAAAGAGTAGACTTAGTATTTCCGATGACGACGAATTTAAGATTTAAGAAAGGATTTCTAGTGGAATAGAGTGAAACGAGACGTTGCCTAGTTTGGTAGAAAGATGTTTAGCTTATAAGAAAGTGAAAGCCTTTTCACTGACAACTATACGAGTTGTGATAACCGTTAAGGTATTCCGGAATGGAAATGGAAGGATATGGTTACGATTTTATGACAACGAGATGTTTGTAGGTCATAAGGCAGAAAAGTTAGATGACAAACTTAACTTTAGTACCATTTCTCACCTCCAGTTGGAGGGACAGTCCGAGGAAACAATTTAGATACTCGTTGATATGCTAAGAACGATAAGATTAGCCAAAGAGCGAATTGAAGAACACATAGCCAACAACTGAATTGTTACAACAATAATTATTAAGCTACGATAGGTATTACGACTTACGAGACCTTGTAGAAGGAAAAGATTTACATAGTTGCCTTATTATTATAAGGTAGGTGAAAGCAAGAATTTAGGACCAGACGCGGTCAATGAAATGATTGAGATCATTCGATAGATTCGAGTCAGAATAAAACGAGTTTAAAGAAGACAAAAGTCTTAAGTATATACGACAATTCGAACTTAATAATCGAGAAGGAAAATAAAAGCTCCTTAAGATTTATCCGTTAATGAGAAACATTAGTTTCGTGTCAAGTTCAGACTTCGATAAAGATTTATATAATTAGCAAATAACTTGGAAAAGATAGCTTTCAATGCGAATAGTTATGGCTTTATTGCCAAATTTATGAAATACTTATTTTATGTATATCTCATTTTGAGAAGAAGTATGTACGTTCGTATCTACACACATAGTTGGTCAGCAAGACGTTGATCTTGAAATTAACTTAAGATATTAGGAAAGACCGCAATCGATTTTGGATCGAAAAGCGTGAAAGTTAAGAAGTGAGTCGATACGATTAGTAGAAGTGTTATAAGATCATCACGGGCAAGAGGAAGCCACCTGAGAGTTCAAAGAAGAGTCGAGAAAAGAGTAGACCGAACAGTTTAAGAAGATAAGCAAATTTCGGGACGAAATTTTTCGTAAGTGGGGTAGGATGAAATACCCCAGACTTTTTCTACAGTCTTTAAAAATAAAAGTTAATAATAATTATGGCTATGCACGCCTAAGATCGTAAAATTAAATTCTAAGATTTACGGTGAAATCCGTTTTCAAAAATAAATTCCAGAAATAGGACGAACGACTACTGTATTTAGGGTTTTCGCGTCCGTTAAGTTTTTCGCCCGGAAACTCGGAATCAAATTCCGTCAGATTTTTACATTCACGAAATCAAGATACGAACTCGCCCGAGAAAGTTCATTTTTGTGATTTTTCGGACGAAATTTGGACTGTGACGTCCCGACTTTTTCTCGGATTTTGAAAAACGATTTAGGTTTTCCGAGTACGTTAATTATTTCCAATCTAAAGGACGAATTAGATTTCGTCAATTCCGTAGCTAACTAAGAAAGTATTTCTCGATTTTTATATCGACGTTTAAGAGCCGAAAACGAGATTTTAGCGTCTAATTTTCCCTCGCCAAACGCAACCTTAACGAGTCACTACTTTAGTTAGATATTTTTTTTAGCTTTGTGAGTCACCATAGTGACTCACCATCCCTCTCTCCTTCTCCCCTATTTCCGCCACCCCACTCCCATCTCCTCACTTTCATTTTCTTCTTCCATCATCCTCCATTCAAGCACAACTCAAGCTCTTCAAGATCCATAACTCCTCCGTCTACCGATCAAATTCCATTCCGATTTCATATATCGAAAGGTAAGAGCTTCGTCTCTAGTTTGATCCGAACAAATCTCCTTTCCCCTCTCTTTTATTTTTTTCGAAAATTAGGGAGTGAGATAGCATGTTGTTCTTGATCGATACATGTTCTAGGATGCTTAGAATCGAGTTCTACGGATCGAATTATGAAGGAAAAATCAAGAACCCCAACCCCTATTAATACCGAATTTTTTCTGTTTTGGGGCTTTCGTTTTATACTCGATTTCTTTGTCGAATTGATGATAGATTAGTGTTTCTCATGTCGTTAATTGATAGTATGAATTGTTTTAGATTTTTCTAAAAATAAAATCTAAAACCTAAGAGACGAAAAAGGCTCGATTTAGGTTAGTAAATGTTAAGATATGCTCGATTGTTTAATGGAAATGAATTATACGATGCATGAGGATAAATATATATTAAATTGAGATTTTTCTAAAAATAAAACGAAAAATGTAAGAGACGAAGATGTATTGATAAGTCGAGGCTCGATAATGTTTTGATAATATGATTTGCATGTTAGTAATGCTCGTTAGATGATAATCGTTGTCGTAAAATTGGAATGAAAACGGAGAACGTAAAATTTTACGTAAGAGACGAGCAACGATCGATAAGTCGAGAATAAATGATGATATGAGGATATGATTTGCATATTTATGATTCTTGATAGTTGATGAATAATGGTGTAGAATTTGATTGAAATCCGATGACTTTGGAAAATCCGTAAGAGACGAACAAATGTATGTAATTAGTGATAGGAAAGTCGAGTAGGATTGATAATTGGATATTAATGATCATTAATGTTGAGGGAACGAAATTGTAGTTGACGTCGTGTTGATCCGAGCTATAAAATATTGAGTTTATGTTATAATCGAGAAGTAGGGACGATAATTGATAACTTGTTTGGTTTAGTAATTGTTTAGTTGAAACGACGAGGTTTTGATCGTCGTGGTTATAGACGAGAAATGGAAAGGAGTTTATCACGTATGGAAATACGTGTTGACTGCCTTGTTGTGTAAAATTCATGAGAATTTAAGTTCGATAACATAGAACGAACCTAGAAGAACGTGCGTCGATTTTATCGAGCATTAGGGATTCACTCGGCAGTTTCTGCGACGTTCCACGGAAACTGCAATATCATTTAGCTCGTTTATCGGAATCGAGATCCGCGAATTGGAGAGTAAACTAGACACCCGAGGCTATCTTTTGGTACAGGGCAAGACCCCTGTTTCGTAATCCCCTGTTCTGGACAGACTCACTGACTTCGTGCAGTGTATGTTCAAATTGTAATTTCCTAAGTTGTTTTCTTCTCTACTTAGCTTCTTTCAATCTTTGAGGTCGCTATGAGTTAATGAATGCCTTCTTCCTACTGACCTCAGTGTCAAGTATAGAGCCTTGAGTGCTAAACGAGATGAGTTCGTATCTTGTATCCGTTTAAGTAAAGAAATTTAGTTAAGCGTGCAAATGCCTAAATCGTCTAAAGAACTAAAACTTAATTTCCTAAGTTAATTCCTTTCCAACTTAGTTCCTTTTTATCTTTTAAGTCGTAATGAGTTATCGACTATCCTCTCTACTGACCTAAGAGTCGAGTATGAAACCTTTCGAGCTCTAAACGAGTTTTGTTCGAGTCTCGTTCCTGTTAAACTAAAAAGAAACTAGTAGCGTGCAAATGCCTAAAGAAACAAAACTATTAAAACCTAAATTCGAATTTCCATATTCGATTATCTTTTACGACCGAATTTAAAGTGTGATTATTTTACGATGAAGGAGGAAGTCAGCAGTAAGGAAAGGATGGGAGATCAGGAGAACGGAAGCGTACTTTAGTTCTGTAAACGCTAAGGTGGGCTTTTGTTCTATAACAAATAAAATATGGGTTTTTTTCCACAACTCGAAAGTAATTCTTTATCGCTTTGATAAATGTGTCTTCAAAGTGATAATCATGGCATAAACTGTTTAAATAATTTATGCGAGTTCTCTTGTACCTATCTGAGTTAACATTCGTGTTTCCCAGATTTATGAGTTAATCAAAATAGGTTAACTAACGATCAGCTCTGAGTTAGCTATTAAGTGCTTTCCAGAGTTAGTGCACTTTGTAACCTGTGGTGTATGTGGTATCCTGTTGAGGGGTAACCAGTCACGGTGAATGAGAAATTGGTCAAGATTTGAACGTAACATACTAGAAAAATGCTTGTACAAGCTAATTTATATAAATGAGTCAGAAAAATGTTTATTAGACACGAGCCATTTTCAATAAAACCCCGATGTGCTACGATTATGAAATGCCTGATTATTTATACTTATGAATATATTTTCGGCAATGTGCCCACTAAGTACTTTTGTACTTAGCCCTGCATATGTTTTCTAAATGTGCAGGTTGAAGCGATGGAAGCGGCGAGGCTTGAATTAAGTTGTCTTAGGAAGACTTTAGTTAGTATGAATCACATTTCCGCTGCAAAACTCTAGTATTTTGATGTTATGTACATTACGTAAAACACTGTAGTTTATGTCTGTAAACTATAACTTAGATGCCTTTTTGAGTACTTTCTGTCGAGTAATCCTTCGAGATCTACTCTTCCTTTTTGTAAATAAAGTCTTGTTCATAGAATGTATGATGTCTCTTATGTATGTTTAGTTCAGTCAGTCCCCTTCTCCCCCGCTTCTTTAATCCAATCCCAGTCGCACCCCGGCTTCTGCCGTCCCTCGGGATTTGGGGCTGTGACAACTGTATTGTACTAGTTATTTATTTAAATTAATGAAATTAACAAATAAATGATATATTTGCAGCTTTAGATTCCGGCGTCATGCAATATTTAAATTTTATTGTAATGTTGTTCAAAATATATAAAAAAAGAACACGGTAAATATTGTACACACATAATATTACGTCTCTGGCTGTAATCTTTTAAATAAATCAACTCATTTTATACAGTAGATTTAAAAAAGCAGAGTATTTTTTTGTGTTCGACAAATTACTAGTACTGCTAATTATATATTTCGAAACATCTGTAATAATGTATTATTAAACCAACTTTGTCATAACAACCACAATAAAAAAAGATTAAAGGTTAAAACACAACGATAATATGGATATTTTACAAATTATGCATAATCCAAGGCATATAAACCGAGTTTTGGTTAACGTCACCAACTATCATTATCACCTGCAAGGGTGCATAGCGTAGGTAGCGTGTTCACTTTATGTAAAAGGTGTCAGCCACATTATGCGTCGCAGAAGTGAAGGATGTCTTGTTGGGCCCACACAGATTTGCCCGGCAAGAGTTGAAAAAAGAAATTGAAATTGCGAGTACAATGCGATGAACATTAACACAAAAAATGTAATTCTTCACAATGCGATAATAAATTTTGTTCCTTGCTAATTTATTCTTTCATTATACTAACTTAGTTTATAAACCTTCAAATCTTATAAGAATATTTTATCTGTAGACTGTAGTTATATTTAAGAGTAGATTTAAACTAAATTTTTGATTGTGTTAGTAAGACTCGAGTCTGACAAACTAATTCATTAATTTAATTGAATTTTATTTCGAGTGTTCATTGAAATGAAAGCTTAGGGATAATATTTCTCTTACTTTAATCCAATTTACTTTTCCTTACTTTTGTTTTTGGTTTTATTAATTTTATTTTATTATTTGCAGCATCAGTTTAATTAAATCATTAAAGTTTGATAGTCTAAATAGATAAAGAATAATTGAAAGTAGTACTCATTAGAATTAATACAATCCATGTGGAATACGACTTTGCTTCCATGTACTCAATTACACCCGTTCACTTGCGGTGTCAAATAAATTAGCAAACACATACTGCAGTGGAACTGTCGCCAAAGGGTGTCTCTATCTAATTTATGAATTTGTATATTGCGTTAATTTTAATAAGCAAATTTAAAAATTGCATTAATTGGCAGAAATAAGTAATAACTAGAGTCTAATACAGTAATTGAAAAGAAGAAGAAGAAACATTACATTAATTGAAATTTTAAAAATAAACTACATCCTACTCGTTAAGCGGCCCAAATCGGCTCGAAAAGAATAAATATAAATTACATTAATAGAAAATAAAGTTGAAAGAATGAAAAACGAAAACAAAAAAAAAAGAAATCAAAGAAGAAAGAAACTGCAGAAGAAGAAAAATGAAAAAATGGAAAGACTATAACAATGACAAAAAAAAATGAACAAGAAGAGAAAATTGAAAAAAAAAATTGCAAAGATAAAAAAAGCCTGCAAACAAATAAAAAGCTAAAAAACTAAACAAAAAAAAATATTAACAAAACAAAAATAAATAAAATCATAATATAAACAGAGAAAAAGCGAAGAAGGAAAGGAAAAAAAAATCGCTCCAAAGGGGAGTCGAACCCCTCTGCTTCACCATGGAGAGAGACGCCTAAACCACTCAAATTTATTTGTTTAAACAATTAACTTTTCGTTTTATTTTTTAATAATGAGCGAGACTGTTTCGTTGAAGGTAGTTTTTGGTTAGGGAATTACAACTAATTATTTTTGTATATTCTAAAATAAAATATTGCCATGATAAATAAATTATTGATATTGTTAGGTTCAACTTTTACCCCACCAATAAATATGGTTGGAATATACTAATACACATATTTTACTCAAGTAATGTACAAATTTCCATTATGTGACTTCTCAAATTGATATGTGTAAATGTAAACCTCCTTAATTTAGTCCAATATTTGTGGCGAAACGTACTGAAAATATTAGCTCACAAGTGATATGCCTTATTGCCATTAGTCAACATGAATTTTTCATGTAACATGAACAAAGCTAAGACTAATGCGAAATATTACATTAATAAGACAACAGTCTACTAGTAGATAGGTCACAATTAGGCAAATCACATCAACTATTTAACGGGTCAGGACAAAAAGTGAGATTAGCAAAGCAGCAATGACATAGTTCTTCCACATGATCTCTGATTTCTGCGCAACAATTTCCTCCCGACACTGAAAATTGCTTTCCTCGATATTTCCATAATCTTCATCAAGCTGTTTGTTTGCTTTACCGAGTTCGCGACAATCAATCTCCATGGCTTGAAGTCTGCTGTAATATCCCGGTCTTTTCTCCCGTCGCTAAAATAAAAATTTAATAATTAATTAAGGCTTTGCACGCCTAAGTTAAGGAAATTCAGTTTTAAGACTAACGGTGAAATCCGTTACTGAAAATAAATTCCAGAATTCGTTCAACCGACTACTGTATTAGGGTTTTCGCGTCCGATAAAATTTTCGTTCGAAAACTCAGATCGAAAAACCGTCTGACTTTACGTTCACTTATTTTGCGATACGAGTCTATTGGTAAAAGTCAGTTTTATTTATTTTTCCGGGCGAAATTTGGACTGTCATGTCTCGACTTTTCGATGGATTTCGGAAATTGAATCATGCTTTCAGACTAAGTAAATTATTTCTAATCTATTGGTCGAATTAGTTTTCGCCGGAAACGTAACCGTCTAAGAAATTAATTAATCGATTTTAGTATGCAGTATTAGACCCGTAAAACAAGATATTTTGGATTAAAAATCCCCTCTTAACCGCCAACCCCCCCCCCCTAGTCATCACCTTGATATTTCTTCTACTTTAACACTTTAAACACAAATATCTCTCTCTCTCACACAACCCCCCCCCCCCCCCCCCCCAAATCTCTCTCTTTTCTCTCTTGTTCTTCCATCTTCAAGTCATCTTCAAGAAGTTCATCAAGTTCTTCAAGCTCTCAAGTTCCATAACTTGTTCATTTCTCAAGCAATCTCAATTTCGATTACATATTTGGAAAGGTTAGAACTTCCCCTTCATTACTATCCAAACAAAAATCCATTCCTTTATTTTTTTTTGAAAATTTTGAAAATGGTAAGAGGCGTAGAAGATGATGTTCTAAGTTTATTACATGATTATTAATGCTTAGGATTAAGTTTCTATGGTTGAAATCAAGTATAAATCATGTTAGAATTTAATTAGGTAATTTTCGAAATATATGTCCTCTTATTCGAAAATTTCATAAATTGTTTGGTGAAGATTTAGCATGAATTTAGACATATGGTTTGTGGGATATGTTCGTATGCATTGAGATATGATAACATGAATTATTTGGGGATTTTCTAAAAATAAAAAGGATATTGTAAGAGATGAAGAAATAGGATTTCGATTGAGTAATTGTTATGTTTTTTTATGATGTGTTATGATTTATGAGAAGTAGGAAGCATGTAGTTGAATATATATTTTAGTTAGATTTTTCTAAAAATAAAAATGAAATCATTGGAGGCGAAGAATCGCCGATAGAATTAGTTTTCATAATGATATGAACTTATGGATTGCATATTAGTTAATCTAAGTAGTTAATGATGATGATTTGAAAGTTTGAATGAATTCTAAGAATGTCGAACTTTTCGTAAAAGACGAAGAGTCGAGCATAAACGTCGATAGAAAAATCGAACGGGAAAACAAATCGGATATTAGTGATTGTTGATATGTTAGGTTAGTTGCTGAATTAATTGAGAATTAACTAACAACTTTGGAAAATCGAGTTCTTGAACCGATAAAAATGACGTGAATTGATTAAGTATTAGTTATAATGATGTTAGTATGTTAATATGATCATCATTAAGTATAAAGATGATAGAAACTAATTTGGTTTGAATTGAATTAGTAAAACTTCAAGAATCGAAGAAAGTAAGTAGGTTTTGAATCAATGAAATGAGGAAACGAGGGTTTGTATGTTTCCGATTGATGATATGGTTGATGTATTGATGATATGCATGATTATATGTACTTAGTTTGAATTTCTTAGATTTTATAAAAAATGTTTAAGAAAATCGACAACGATGTTCGTTACTCGATAAAAACGACGTGTTTGATGATTATGAGTATATGTTGATTGATTTGAGTTAGTTGATGATAAATAAGCATGAGTGTAGTTGATGATGATTTCATATGAGTTATGAAATAGAAGTTAGAAGTTAGTTATGATTTGAAATTGAAAGGAAATTGCTAAGTGTTTTCGTTAGTTGAAAAGACGAGAGTTGCTCGTCGTATTTTTAACCGAAGAACGTGAAAGTGTTCACATTAAATGATGGTGTGACTTAACTGTAAATTGATGGAAATTTCGTGCACATAAAGGTTGTATAGCATTGATCGAACCTAGGGAAACGTGCGTCGAGTTTTAAGCGTCTAGGGTTTTCACGGATAGTTTTGCCACCCTTCACGAAAACGGCCATAACTCTTTGCTCGTTTAACGAAATCGAGATCCGTTAATTGGACAGTAAACTAGACATTCGTGTCTTTCTTTTGACATAAGGCAAACCCCCTGTTTCGAAGTACTCTGTTCTGTAGAGGCTCCTAATCTACTGCCTTGTGCAGAAAATTTCTAAAACTCATTTTCTAAAGTTGAATTCTTTTCAACTTAATTCTTTAAGAACTTTTAAGTCGTTAAGAGTTATCGACTTCCGTCTTTAACTAATCTAAATGTCGAAGTAAGGAACCAAGTTAGTTCTAACAAGATGTGTCCGAATCTCGTTTCTTTTAAACCAAAAAAGATTAGTTAAAGTGAAAACGCCTAAAAGACTTAACCGAATTCGAATTACTTTTTCTTTAATCGCCTCGACCGATTTACTGAAGCATGTTTGTTGCAATAGAAGGAGGAAGTCACAATTAGAAGAAAGGACGGAAGACCGAAGACAGAAGTCCGTGTTTGTTCTGTAACCGATTAAGGTGGGCTTTTCTATATAACAAAATAAAATGAGCATTGCTCAAAATGTTTACTTATTATTTTATAAGTGTGTTTTCTAAATGATTATCAGTGCATAAAAGAATTTGTTTTTGTGAGTTCTTTTGTGCCTTTCTGAGTTGGTTCGCCAACTAATCGATCGGATTCTGAGTTAACCGGAAGGGTTTTCCAGGGTTAGTGTACACGGTAGCCGTTGTGTGTAGTACTCTGTTGAGGGGTAGCCAGCCACGGTGAGGAACGTGCGCGGGAGAAGTATACTCTCCCCCGGCGTTGAAACAGAAGTTGGGCAAGTTGAACGTAACAATAGTAAAATACTTGCAAGCTATGTTTATGAAAAGAAAATGTTTAGTAAGCATGGGCCTTTGAAAGGAAAACTCCGTTGTGTTACTTTGAGAATGCCTGATTAATCTATAAGCTTATGATATGTTTTCGGCACTGTGCCCACTAAGTATGATTATACTTAGCTCTGCATGTATTTATAAATGTGTAGGTTAAGCGACAAAGACGGCGGAAGTTGAGTAGAGGTTGTACTTTAGGAATGAAGAATAGTGTAATCAGTTCTACGTTTTTCCGCTGCAAACTACTTCACTTTTTGGTTGTATAACTTTTCGGTTTAAGTTCCGTACTTAAAACCTAGTCTACTCTGAAAGCGACTTCGTCGAGCGATCCTTCGAGATCGACTCTTTTTGTTTAATGGAATCAGTTAATAGATATCATCTTGCTTATTATTATTGTTTAATGCATCTATTCAGTTAGTTATCCCCTCCCCCCTTCCTCTCCGCTTCTTTAATCCAACCCCTAGTAGCTCCCCGACTTTGCCGTCCCTCGGGATTTGGGACTGTGATATCTGCACTGAAGATCGTCTATCTCGTTACGATACTTAACAACAATATTGGCCGAAACATTTTCTGTTAATAGGACCTTCCGATGGGCTTCACTGAGATGGAGTAGCTGTTCCTGGTATATATCCCTAGCAATACGAAGTTCTTTTATATATTCACATTGAATCTCCGTAACATTTGGATCAATCCATTCACAAAATGAACAAACATATTTCTGTAAAATACGGTAAATTAAAAGAAATCAGTCATTTGCATATAAAACTAGACTTAAACCATTAACTAATAAAACAATTACAAACACAATACAATTACCTCAACATTAGGACAACTGAGATACCTCCGTGCCGGATCATCATCAGACCATGAAGTATTAACCAATGCTTTCAAACCGTGCTTACACGTCTTGTCAGTCATGATCCCTGAACGAAGAAAGTAGCAAATAACATGTAATCCTTATATACTGCAGATAAAAAAACAACAACAAGCATATGAATATTAATAAATACAGATTGCAAGGTGTCACAAAATATTTTGATGATCTGAGCACAATATATGGGAAAAATCTCAAAACTCAAGAAAGGATGAAATAAGCCACGTACAGATAAACAATAAGAATGAGAACAAACCCTAAAGAACTAAATTAGGAATTAAACAGAAGAAGAAGTAAATATATCTACAAATTTTCTTTACAGAAGTAAAGCCACTTCGGTGTGGGTATTTGCTTTAATTTTTGAAGCGATATTGAGGTTGGAGTCTTGGCGAGTTCTACTTGTACCTTCTCTAAAACTGGTTAAATAAAATCTTTTGGATGCAAACAAAAATGTATAGTGATAAGACGAAAATAATGAAATCGGGCGAAGCGGTACAACGTCACCTACCAAATGTCGCCGGAAATAGTGATAGCGAATAAACGTGGGGACAAAAATTCACCGAAGATGCAAGAATATTTTTCTTTTTTTGTTTTTTTAGAGCAGAACAGAAGATGCAAGCAATGAAACGATGGATGAATTGTGCAGATATAAAATATGAATAGAATATGAGAGGGAAAACATAAGAAAAGAAAAGAGAAGAAAAAAAAAAGGCAAATTCGATGGTGACACCGGTCAGACCACGCAACATCTATCCATGCCATATCTGCCATACACGTGTAAATGTAGTTTCTTATTTCATTTTATTATTATATCCCATTTGTTTAATAATTAAGAGTAATAAAGTTCACCTTCAAAATAGTTATGACCACGTCCAACATGGAGGGCGAAGGAAGGGCGAAGAAAGGATAGCCCGCCCGCGACGAGGGCTATCGTTGTTGGAGCAACGGCGGGCGGGCTTGGCGGATGGCACCCTAGCGCTGTGAAGCCCGGGGGCGAGACGACTGTTTTGAGGGGGGGGGGGGGGGAGAGGGACACGCGTCGCCTCCTCCCATTTTGTGTGTTTTTTTTTAATCTGAAATAAAATAAATATTAATAAAAAAAATGCAGTAAAGTCCAATGGTAAAGTGTGCGCATTTCTCAAGCAAAAATACAGGTTTCTAGATATTAATATGTAATTTTTATTACTTTTCAGTTTTTAATTATCAGTATTTAATTTTTTGTTTTTAAATTTTATCAATTGTATTGTAATTTTCTAATGTTTCAATACAATTTCGTATTTTATTATTCTTATTGCTATTTTAAAATACAAAAGTAAAATTAAAATAAAAATAAAAAATCAATCATTGGATAGCCCTAGGGGTCGGGCTTAATCATAGTAAAAATTTCACCCTAGGGCTATCAATCATTGGGACCTCACCAAAATACTCATAGCCCTAGGGCTTCGGAGCGCACTGTTGTGAATGCCCTGACAGTGGCAATCTATTCCGTTACTCCCGTACCCAATACCTTAAGAATTTCCCTCACCTAAGTTCATGAAAATTTTTCACACCCAAACCCTATTAAAATAATAATTGTAAAATAAAAACTCTACCCAACCCGAACCCATTAGTTTATACCCAGTTTTACCCGCTAGAACCCCGAATCGACAAAGTAATATTTTGAAAATAATATAATTAGTTGTAAAAATAATTACAACAAACAGTTAGAAAAAATTGACTAAACTATATTAATATGAAACCAAAAACATGACTACAAAATTATAGATTCAATCAAACAATACTAAATTATAAGAAACACATGTTATATTAAATAATACTAAATTATTCTTAACCACATAGCTCAAATGATTAATTTTGTTCTTTTTCAACTTTTATTCATCTTAATGACTTAATCTACTACACTTATGAATGTTGAATTGCGGTTTTGATAGCAACTAACTACCGCGTCACTTCCTCTTCTAGCACTCCATTCCTAAGCTTCCATAACTGCGTCAGGTAGCCATGTCGGTAGCGTGCGCACATGTGTGGATCGATTTTCCCAACTTCAGTTCCAGATATCTGAGATTCAATACATTTCAGTGCAAGAACCCCGCAGTCATAAGCATTAAGCTGCCTGGGACAACCACGATGGAGCACAACTGGCCATTCCTCCAATCTAGATTGAACTGCACCCCGTTTTTCAAACAACATGTTGCTAAGACACAAGGCTGGAATGCAGGCGCGCATCTTCTGAAATCCTCTTTTGACTACCATCCAGTCATCCATATCGACGGCATTACAATAAAAAACAACAATGTGCTCCCTACATAAGTCAACCCATATGCCACCCACTGTATGCCTGCGATACGTCCAATTCCATATAGTATGCCTGCGATACGTCCAATTCCATATATGAAATCCACACAGACCCACGGCATAGGATGCTGCTCCGGCTTATTTCCTTCCACGAATGGAAGCAACCGATTGCACACAACTTTCTCATCCGTATTTTGCATGACATTCTGCACAGCACAAGGAAAAAACAAATCCCTTCACTCAAATTGAGGCACTTATTTTCCCTTAATTAGTAACAGTAACTGAGGGGAACGCAATACTACCCATGCATCGGTGTCAAGAAAGGCCCAACTCTTTATGAAGCCAGCAGGGTTGATCCTTGCGTAGTACATTAACATGTTTAGTACGACGTCGCAGTCCTGCATATCCAATAATACATTCAATTAGGTAGTAGATGAATAAAACATCATCCACTACATAGATTCAATCCTTAGACCAAATCTTTAGCTGTATATATGTATCAAAACTCACAAAGCTTGAAAGCCAGCTTTGCTCCACAAGCATGCCCGGAATCTGCCTAGTGTATATGTATGGCAAGCCAATAAATGGCATGAGCAAAATCCCCAATCTGCACAAATTTTAGCAGATAACAATTTAAATGGGGCTGTAAATTATATGCAACACATATAAATAAGATTTTTTATGACAAAATTAGTTCAAACAATTACAATGTGTTTCTTACTTGTTTCCATTTTCAGCAACCTGCATCCATTTATAAAAACCCTTCATCGCCTCCTCCTTCCCTACTTGCAAGGGTGCGTGCGCCACCTCCACGGAGCAGGCTCTTATCCTCTTCGGTATGGTCGTGCCCTCATGGGCCTCATCCATGCAACGGACCTTTTCCTTTCCCTTGCCTATCAGATCTTCGTTCTTTAGCTTCAGAGAGTTTAGATCGATGCTACCGAGATCAAATGGCATAGCCCTTACCGTTGGAACATTCTGGTAATGGAGGCTTGCATCGACAAAGGAAGGAACACCGTGTACTTCTGGTGTTAACTCGGCAAGCCTAGAGTTGGATGGATATATATCAATTTCATTCTGAGCTCGACCACTACCACACATGCCCTTTTCGACGGCTCCTCTGCTCATCAAATTAGTGAGCACTTTATTGTGGCAAGTAACACAGTACTCCTTTGAAGACGTCCCAGCCCTCCTTTGCACCTCAAACAAATAAGTAGTCATTTCGATTATGGAATGAAGCGTTGACTTCATGCGAGCCTGGAACGTTGACTGACATTGCGAATCAGTAAGCATTAAAGAATTAAACCTAGCTATAGTATTAGAATTGCATTCATGATCTCAATTGTATTATAAGCAATAGACACGACACACCACATCAACATCATCCTCCTCATTCTTATCGTTTTTGTATATTGGATCATGCTCCTCTTCATCATCCATTTCAACAAACAGCCTACGGCGAATCGGGGTAGGACCATCATTATTGGAGGTGTGACAGGTGTCTATGTTCATGGTTAATGTCGATGTGTTCAGATCCACCCAATACGGAATCTGCTGGTCACTAAGTGCCTACTGCTCTTTCTGGTCGGGACGCATGGCTTGCTACGGGGTTCAATATACAGTTATTAAACAAAAAGATGTTGTATTTTTTATGTAAGCATTAATTCATGAATGCTTAAATTGATACTCAAACAACGAACTGTGCCTTCGTCGCTGAAGACGTCCGCCATATCTTTGTATGCTGGATTTTTACGTGTAGTCCATCTTAACATACGAGGCCATAAATTTGCCCAACGAACCCGTTTCCCGACCTACTTTTCTGGAATGCTAATGCAAGTCTCGTACACCCAACATTGCAGTACCGGATGAAAACAAATCATGTCACACACAGGCAATGACGCGGATTGTATTGCAGCACAGGCTTCGTCATAGGCATCATAGGTTTTGCTAATCAAATACTGGTAGGACTCTGCCCCCATGTGTAATCAGCAAATGTGTTCACATCATCCACAGCGTGCATGAACTTCAAATCCAAGGGATCATCATTACTTGTTCCATTATTGAAAAAAAAGGCATACATGAAATACACCAACGCCAACTTCAACGTGTCTTCGCTGTCATAGTCAGCATTACTAGCGTTCATGTATGCCTCCGCAATATCTTCCAACTGTAGGGATTGTCGGGGATAGAAAAACTGTTGATTAGTATAGAATTTGCTGGAAACTCCTTGACGGGATTGAAGGATAATCCGGTGAGCATGTAGTACTCTTTCATACCAAATTTCACCGAGGTGTCCCTGAACGCAAATTTAATCTTTCCTGACAATCTTGCATCAACCATGCGGAACAACAGTGCGCATAGCAATTGGGGTTGGTACTCGAGGTAGGGCATATTCCAGAACATGCCGAAGGGTGAGCGCTGAAATGATCTTCTTTTTCATGTGCCGAGGGTTCTCCTTATCTCTCTCATTGCCTTGTATGATTTGCAACAGTTTCGAAGTTGCGCCTGACCGGAATCAACCGAATTTTAATATTATTGTTCTTCGCCGTGCAATTACGATTATTATTTCATCTCATAGGTCACTACGGCAAAAGTCAATTGTACACGCAAATAACACGATCCAAAAGTTATTTATTATTTAATTATAGGTTCTAATTTGGATGCATTACATAAGGATACTCTTAATGAAACAAATGCAATTTTTATACATATTTCCTCAGGGCCGACCTTGAGGTCGTGCGGGCCTGGGCGACTGGCCCGGCCCTAAATTTTTTTTTTAATATACTGTTTCTTATCTTCTAGATCCTATTCATCTATTTATCCCACAATTTTTTATTTTTGTTTTATGATAAATAATTGTATGACCAATGCATTCATGCCATCCTTTTATTTTTACAAAATAAATTTTCTTCTACAAAGTTATTGATTTGTTTCATGACATTGGTCCGTAAGTTAATGAATTTATATTAAATCGTATTGTTCGTTACATAAATTTTTCTCAAAAAAATTCCTAACTAGATATATAAAATAATATTATAAATTATGTTGCAAGTAAAATTAAGAATTATAAAAAGTAAATATTATGAAAACTTTTTTGTATGTTTCATGGAGTAATATTTGTAAATTTATAATAACGGTTGATGAAGAGCCCACTTTTTAAACGTTGCCCCGACGCAAGTTTTCGTGAGGACCGGACCTGGTAATTTTGTATGTACAGTGCAGCTAGCCGCATCAACGCACTTGCGTATTCAATTAGTTTTGCAATTAATTAATGGTGTATTTTTGTATTTTGTATTCAATTACATTGACATTTTAAACAAACCTTCAGCTTTAATTTGAGGCATTAGTATTACACGGTCGTAATAGTTTAACAATATAATAACCGATAACATATTACAAATGTAAATACTTCACTGTGTATGCGGTTCAAAATGGTGCAACTTAATTCTATTGACAACATATTCCAAATCTCATTACAAAATTGCTCCACTCCTATTATGTTTTATGCGAGTATATGAAAAATCCATCCACGGCAAAATTTATATAGATATACTAATTTAGTTCACCTATGTGTCCTTAATTTTGTTGATGTTTATACAACTATTTTGATATTGTCCCTGACTTTCAAGGCTAATATATGTAATACTGGTACAACTATTATTTAAATATACGCACCTTCAAGTGGTACCTAGCGTTGCAAATAATATGCCATTTCCATGTTCCCCACCCGATTATTAACCGGCACTGTTGAAGCATATTAAAGCAAATTACATGTTACAAGCAATACGATTATGTGAGTGTATATTGTTAATGACAAATTAATTGACCGTTATTACATCCGATTAGGGTTCCACGCAAAGGTATACCTCATTTTGTCATTCTATTAATACTACTTGTGAGCAACAACATCACAAATGTATATCATAAACAAAAATGACCTCGTTTTTCACTAAGATACAACAAATAAAATATCTCCACCATAAATGAAACTGGCCGTCTACAAGTTCTTCTCTCTTTTGAACTGGTTGGCAGCTTCTTAAGTTTATTGCACTTTCAATTACACCTGCAATCAATATGTATCGAGTTAAAACTCCATTAATGCTCCTTTCGTTTTGCTTTAAATAGAGGGGAAATGGAATTGGATAAAACGAATTGCACACCTCGTGTTATGTGCACTACAAATACAGGGGCATGTGCAATTCTTTAAGACAAATAAAGGCTTCAATTGTCCTTTAATGTTATTCAATACAAGTTTTTTTTTTTTTTGAATTTTTATACTTCTATAACTAAATTTTCCGCATTATAATACTATGGCTATCGCTATCATCATCATCATCATCATCCGCATGACCATTATATTTCCAGTAATAAGTGAATGTACATAACTTATAAATTTGTAGAGTAATGCCAATTGGAGTCACTTATATATATACATAGTACTAGTACTCCATCGATACGCGAAATAGAGTCTCAATTACGGTTGGGCACAAAAATTAAGAAAGCTGGTAAGGTTGATTTGGATGGGTGAAAGTTAGAAAGTAAGGGTAGTGGTCATGACAATAAGAGAGATTCTTAAGGGTGTACGAGTCCATAAAGTCAAATAGGACTCTTTTTCGTTTAAAAAACTTGCTATCAGCAACCCTTGAAGACCATAAGTTGTCTCCAAGGTGTCTTCAGCACCACTTTTCCACAAGAGACAGCTTAGAGACAGTTTCCCCTGCAACCCAACATTCTCTAAGTTGTCTCTAACTTTAATACTACTATTAAACACTTCCAATATTCCATTAACTAAATAGAAATTGGAAGTTCACATTCATTATTAAAATACAGTAATTCGAATTTCCCATTAATTTTTTAAAATTGCAAAATTACATTACCTGATAAATTCAATAGTAACGTCTTGTTGGAATATTTATTAAAGTTTTGATTGATTCCAAAACCAACTGACCCCAACCGAGTAGATGTTGTCATAACCCAATGTTAGGCTCGCTGTTTGAGCAATGTTAAGATTTTATCTTTACAGGTCTCCAGCTGAAGACGACAACATGACTTCACTCGGATAGAACATCAGTTGTAAGAAAGACAACTTAGCGTTCAAAGGAGAAGATGTAAGAGAGCATCAGATGGAAGAAAGTCATCTGAGCGTTCGAGCCAACTGATCAGATTTAGAACATCAGAAAGACAATTGAGCGTTCAAGATTCAGAACATCAGAAAGACAAGACAGCTGAGCGTTCAAGATTCAGAACATCAGTTGAAGGACTCGAACTGATAAGACCGACAACTTGAAATTCAAAGCAGCTAAGAGTTCAATTGTTCCTGTTCAGACAGAAGGTCAGATGAAGATATCGATCAGATAGAACATCAGCTGAAGACCACTCAGATGAAGAATAAACGACTCAACCGACTAACCAAAGTTGAGAGTCAAAGGTTGAAATTTGAATTTCAAATAAGAAAGTCACGTGAAGGTTTGACTCTCTGTCATTACCTCATTTGGCCCAACACAAGGCTGTCTCAGATGGAAAGCAGAAGTTCACAGTTGTCAAATCCGGAAAGTCTGTAGAGATGAGAGACAAGCCATCGCTTTCACAGAACAGAGATCAACGGCTCATCCAACGACTAGTTGATTCTCTGCGCCTATAAATAGAGGCCTTCATTCATTCACCAAGACTACTGGAAATAGAAGACAAACAAGTGCGAGAAGAGATTAAAGAGCGAGAGAAAGAACGAAAAACTGCACTCAAGCAAAACTGCTGTTATCTTCTAAGAACATCACTAGTTGAGAGTTCTAGAGTGTTAGATTCTGTCTTGGTGTTTTAGATCATAGTTTGAGTTTTCATTCATTCAAGCTTAGATCCTAGCTCACTTCTTGTTCGAGCTAGTAGTTGGAAAAACCCACCCTTTTACACATCTTCTTAAAAGGATTGTTATGACCCTACTCTTTCCGGAATTGAGTAGATAGGTTGATAAGTACCCGTAAACTTATCTGTAAGGTTGATAAGTACCCGTAAACTTATCTTAACAGTTACAAAGCCCGCGTAAGCTTTGTGGTTTCTGTCCAGAAGAACTTGGACTGAGTTGTGTGGACTCACAACTCCCCGTGGACGTAGGAGTTATCTCCGAACCACGTAAATCCTTGTGTGTTTGTGTTTTTAGTTTAGTTATTTCTTATTGCATATTCAGCTGACCAACTAACCAGCATACAAAACTGTATCTTTGCATTCTCAACTGTTTTGGTTATTGACCAACCTTGCATCTGAGCGTGAGTTATTTTTATACGAGTTGTTATTTTCCACCACATTCCGCACAGCACTACACTTCCAGCTGAGTATCCTTACTCAGTTGTGATTCCAACTGAGTCTTCTTATCGGTTGTGATATTTTCAGGGAGTTATTTTTAAAATTTCCTAACTGGTGTATTCCCCCTCCCCCATACACCAGAACTCATATCGGGACCATCAAGTGGTATCAGAGCAGTGGTTCAAAAGACTGCTGACTCTGTTTCACGAGGTGTGAATCGAGGTGTTTTTCTTCAGTGGTCAACTGAACAGATCTCTTTTTTTTCACGCTAGTGCATTTCTGCTTGCATTTTTCTTTTGTTTGTTGTGTGCAGATGGATGTTAAAGATAAGATTGTTGTCATGTTCTCGGTTGTGAACTATACATCCTGGAGAACTCGGATGAAGAAGATTCTACTGTCCAAGCATCATCGAATGCAACAAGTTCTTACATCTGGACCGATCATCATCAGAGAAAAAGTCACTCGCACTCCTACAAATCCCAATGATGGGGATGCAACTGAGGAGTTAGTTGAGAAGAAGCCAGAAGACTTCACTCCAGAGGAAGCTAAAGTGAGCCAGCTGGATATCTGGGCTCAGAGCACTATCATGTCCACAGTCGGACAAGACTATCTTCCTTGGATAGAAGAGTGCGACACTGCTAAGAAGATGTGGGATATTTTGGCATCTCTTAGCGAAGGGAGTGACGAAACCAAGGAGAACAAGTTCTCCCATGCTTGTCAAGATTTTGACAACTTCTGTCTAAAAGAGGATGAAACCATTGATCAGTTAGAGCTTCGGTTTATGGACATCATCCGAAGAATTCAGTCCATCCGATGAGGAAAATATACTTTGAGAGAGATCGACCTCAAAGTATTACAAGCTCTACCGGCTGAGTGGGACACCTTCACCAATATTCATGAAAGCCGAGCTGATCTTAGAGAGATGGGAACTGAAAGACTGTTCTCAATTTTAAAAGGAAACGAGTACAAGGTGAACCAACGAAGATCTCAATCCTCAGTTCAGACGAGTCGACATGAGGATGCTGGTTCAGCAACAAAGATAGTAGCACTTCGAGCTGATTACTCCAAGCTGCGAACATCAAGGGCAACAGGATCTGCGGACACAGCTACGAAGGAGCCAAGCAGATAAGAGCTGCAACAGAGCATTGCCGCCATGTCAAAGAAGCTAGCTGACATGGATGCTCGGTTCGAAAAATACAAGAGGTTCTACAAATCTAACCGAACTCGAGATAACTCAAAGCCTGTGAACAACGGTTGCTTTGAATGCGGCAAAGAATGACATTTCAAAGCTGACTGTCCAGATCTTTCAAAGAAAGAAAGAGAAGCGTTGAGGGCCAAGCAAAGTGGAAAAAACAAGGCCATGGTTGCAGAAGAAGCAGCTGACGACATGTACATCTTCACCGACACTGAAGATGAAGACGAGCTGTCTTCCACCAACAACGCTATCGGACAAGATCAGTGTCTCATGGCATTTAGAACTGACCAGGATGATACTGAGGTACATTCTAGTCCTGCTAATTTAAATTCTTCCAATACTTCTAACATGCAGGAAACATTGGATAAAGAGTTGGAACCCTCTTGGGGTGACTTTCAAGAACTCAGTGAGGAATTGCATCAGCAATCGGTTGAGTTTAAGAATCTTCAAGAACAGTTTGCCAGACTTGAAGAATCCTTAACCGAAAAGGACGATCTGATAAAAAATCAAACCGAAGAGATTGATAATCTCAAGAGTCAACTGAATGAGGCCAACCGAACTAATGCTTCAACCGATGAGGAGTTGAAGAAGTAGATCAAGGAGCAACATGATCAGTTGAAAAAGCAAGAGGCTCAGATCGACCAGCTGATGAAGAAGTCAGACGCACAGACCGAGCATATAGCTGTTCTCCTCAAGGATTTGCAAACTGAGAAGGACAACCTGATAAAGCTATATCAATCATCCAAAATCATCGAGAATCTCATCAGTTACCAAAGACAAATGGATGACGTGTCTGGACTCGGTTACGACGTGGTCAAGGACACTGGAATTCCACCCGCAACCTTCATCAAGGCGGTGGATGTCACGGTTGCCAAACCTGACACAATTGAGTCTGCAACTCCGCAAATTAATCCAACTTCCACTTCTCAGCAAGCTCAACTGACTAAGGAAACCTCAACTGAGAAAGGAAAAGGAGCTGTTGTTGGAGAACCAAAGAATCCATCAGTTGGGACAACAACCGAGGGGGAATGTTCCAGGACTCAGAAGAGGAATCAGAGACGTCGGAGATACAATCAGAACCGACTTTAGAACCGACCTCAGAAGAGATGGAATCTACTGAACAAACAGGGATTCAACCATCAGAATCAACATCGGTTCCATCAACAGAACAGCCAGAGGTTCCATCAGAGTCAACCTATGTGGAACAATTCTAACAGCTGGAGATATTCATACCAGAACATGAATCAACAATAGGGCATGAACAGCTATCGTCAACAGTCAGGAAATTGGAATCATACTAAACCACAAAGATTCTAATATGGCATCCGACCTCATCGACAAAACCAACAAGATAAGAAGCGCCATCAAAACAGGGGGAAAGCCTCTCCTCCTAAAGCTCACAATGGGAGAAATCCTTCACCTCCCAAGAAACAGAACATCAACAATAACAACAAGCCTAAGGATAACCGAGGTGTTGTTATAGTTGATGGAGAAGGAAAAGTGATTTGGAATGATAAATCTGTCCGAGTATATAGGGAAAAACAAATCACAGTTCAAGGGGGAACTGGTTCTAACCCACCAGGACCCAACTAAAATTGGGGACCTAAGTGAGTTTCTCTGTGCAGGAGCAGGAGAAACAGGTGAGGAAGAATAAAGCATCACAGACCATGTGGGTGATGGATAGTGGATGCTCGAAACACATGACAAATCTGAGAGATTTGCTTGGAAGTTTCGTGGAGAAAGAAGGACCATCAGTTACCTTTGGTGACAACTAAAAAGGTCACACCAGAGGCTACGGTACCCTTGAAACCAATCACGTGTCTATTTCAAATGTTTCATATGTTGATGGATCGAAGCATAACTTGCTCTCCATCAGCCAATTCTGTGATAATGGTTTCTCTGTCAAGTTTGATGCACAGGGCTGCAGGGTTAAAAATGTTGGAACAAAACAGGTCATATTGTTGGGAAATCGATCTCCAACCGAAAATGTCTACTATGCTGACTGGAATAGTAGTCCTCCTGACACCTGTCTGTTATCAAAGAGCAGTTCAGATGTGAGCTGGCTGTGGCACAAAAGGCTCAACCATCTGAATTTCAAGACAATGAACCGACTTGCCAGACAGGAACATGCAAAGGGCATTCCGAACCGAGTGTTTTCAACAACACATATCTGCAGTGTATGTCAGCTGGGAAAGCTCGCTAGATTCTCCTTTCGGGCCAGTATTGCAGCTGATCCATATGGATCTTTTCGGGCCATTTACACCAAAAAGTATGAATGCTAACGAGTATACCCTTGTTGTTACTGATGATTTCTCCAGGTATACGTGGACCATTTTCATGCGTCACAAGAGTGAAACCAGAGATGAGCTACCCAAACTGATGGATCGGATATCGAACCAACAAGAGATGAAAATCATTTCTATCTGATTAGACCGTGGAACTGAGTTCCTAAATGAAACCATCATTGAGTACTGCGAGAAGCATGGAATTACTCATCAAACATCGGCTGCGCGTACTCCACAACAGAATGGAGTAGCTGAGCGAAGGAACCGAATGCTGAAGGATGCAGCTACATCCATGTTGACAAGCTCAGCTCTGCCAAAAAGATTTTGGGCTGAGGCAATCAACACAGCCTGCTACACTCAGAACCGGTCTCTTCTAACCAAGCGGTTGGGAAAGACTCCATATGAGCTATGGAGAGCAGGAAGCCTGATATTTCATATTTTTGCGTTTTTGGTTCTAAGTGTTATATTCACAACAATGGGAAGACTCAGTTGAAAACTTTTGACGCCAAGGCTTCGAAGGGCATATTTCTTGGATATGCCGCTCGGATCAAGGCTTATAGAGTTTTCAACAATAGCTCTCGTGTTGTGGAGATAACACCTCATGTTAGTTTTGATGAATCTACTTTTGAGTGCAGGGAACAGGCTAAAGGACAACAAGATAATCCACATGTTCCACCAGCTCTCACCGGATCACAGATTCTAAGGCAGAAGAATCTAGCTGAACCATTGGTATGGGCAACCGAAGATGATGATCCTTGTTCCTCTGAAGATGAATGCGAGGACCCCAGCTCATCTCAAGGGGGAATTTCAGCTAATGTCACTCCAACTGCATCAGCATCCGAAGCCCAACCGAGCTCAGTTCAAAATATTGTCCATGTTGAAGATCCAGACTCCACAACTAATAAATCACTAGCATCTCCCACAGCTCAGGTTATCCCATCAGTTGAAATCACGGAACAACCACTGTTGGAAGAAGAAGGAAGACGCAACAAGAGATGGTATGAAGATCATTCCACGGACAACATCATCGGAGATCCAGCCGAAGGTGTGCATACAAGGAGCAGAGTTGCAAATCCAAATTCAACCGAGGAAGATTCCAACACTTACGCTCAATATGCTGAGGAGTTGGCAGTTCTGGAAGAGATCGAACAAGCAGGAGATGTTGCCATGATTTCATGTTTCATAGCTGATGTGCCAGAACCGAAGAATATTGTAGAAGCTCTCAACTGTGTTCACTGGACAACAGCTATGCAAGAAGAGCTGAATGAATTTTTACGCAACTGTGTATGGGAGTTGGTAGAAAGACCAAATGGTGTCAAAGTCATTGGATTAAAGTGGATTTTCAAGAACAAGAGAGACGCCATTGGATTCATCGTGAGGAATAAGGCAAGGTTGGTAGCTCAGGGATATTGCCAACAAGAAGGAATTGATTTCGAGGATTCCTTCGTGCCAGTTGCAAGGTTGGAAGCCATCCGAATATTTCTAGCCTATGCCGCATTTCACAAGTTTAAGGTTTATCAGATGGATGTGAAGTGTGCCTTCCTCAACGGTGATATTAAGGAAGATGTATATGTTGAACAGCCTCCTAGTTTTGAGACTGGAGATGGAAGAGTGTATAAGTTGACGAAAGCTATCTATGGCTTGAAGCAAGCACCTAGGGCATGGTATGACACTCTCTGTGGTTTTCTTCTGAACTCGGGGTTCAAACGAGGGTCAGTTGATAAAACACTGTTCACCATCAAAGTTGGAGAAGACATACTTGTTGTGCAAATCTATGTTGACGACATCATATTCAGTTCCAAGTCGGAGGAGCTGTGCCAGAAATTCTCAACTCTTATGAAGGAGAAATTCGAGATGTCGATGATGGGCGAGATGAATTATTTTCTTGGGCTACAGGTGAAGCAGTCATCAAAAGGAATTTTTATCAATTAGTCCAAATATACCAATGAGCTCATCTCAAAGTTCGGTTTGCAGTCAAGTAAAACCACAAGGATCCCGATGAATACTAACTGGAAGATTGAACCCGGATCTGAGGGAAAACTCGTGGATGCCAGTAAGTATAGAGGGATTATTGGTTCTTTGCTATATCTAACTGCCAGTCGGCCAGACATATCTTACGCGGTTGGAGTGTGTGCTCGGTTCCAAGTTCAACCGAAGGAAGCACATATGTTGGCGGCAAAGAACATCATCAAGTATCTGAAGGGTACAGTTAATATTGGGTTGTGTTATCCAAGTGACGACAATATTCAACTGTCCGGATACTTAGATGCGAATCTAGCCGGAGATTGGTTGGACAGGAAGTCCACATCTGGACACTGTCAGTTCATAGGAAGCAAGTTAGTCTCATGGTTTTCCAAGAAACAAGCATGTGTTGCCACTTCTACAACCGAATCAGAGTATATGGCTGTCGGGAGTTGTTGTATGCAAGTGTTGTGGCTCAAGCAACAACAGAGAGATTATGAAGTTGCAACTGGACAGGTTCCCAATCATTGTGATAGCTCAAGTGCCATAGCTATCTCTTTGAATCCTGTTCATCATTCTCGGACGAAGCACATCGACATCCGACATCATTTTATCCGAGATCATATTGAGAAGAAGGATGTATCTATGGAGAAGATTCAAACTGAGATTCAGCGAGCTGATATCTTCACCAAACCTCTAGCTGAAGCGCGGTTCAAGATGTTATGCGATCTCCTTGGATTGTTGGATCCATCAGATGAGAAGTCAATCGAGGTAAAGAGATAGATATCCATCTGAGGGGGAAGCTAAGATGAAGGGGGAATTAAAATTTTAAATATTATTTTCCGATTAAGTTAAATACGTTAGAATTTTTGGTCGAATCGAAATGCGACGATTTTGTGCCGAGCTACGTTTTTCGTCGTTCGATTTCCGTAACGTCGTATCGCATCGGAAAAGCGCGTAATTTCTCTTCTTTTCCCTCTCTTGACCGACTTCCCTCACTCATACAAGCATGATATTTTCGATTTTATATAGTATTTAGCTATGACTCACCATATTAGATATTTAACTATAACTTTACACCTATTAAGTTATAACATACAAATTAGTCATCTCTCTCACTCTCTCCCTCCCTAAAATCGGCAGCCCCTCTCATCTCTCTCCCATTTTCATTTTTTTCACCATTGTTGAAGAGTTCAAGTTCTTGGAGCAAGGATTTCACACAAGTTCTTCATCCTCCATCGAATCCTAATTCTTCCTTAATTAAACTTCAAGGTATTCATCTCCTCTCTAATTCTATCCATTCCAAATCCATTTTTTTTTTTTTTGGATCGAAATCTTGGGTGGATGAATTAGATGTTTGATCTTCGATTAGTGTAATTAGATGTGTTAGATATGATATTTAGGGATTAAAATTGAAAGAAATCAAGAACCCTATTTTCCTAATAAGTACCGAAAATTTGGGGCAAACATGTAGGATGTTGGAATTCTTCAATTGATGGTATAATCATGCTTAGGAAGTGTTCGATTGAGGATTAAAACAAAAAGAGAATGAAACCCCTAAGAATTGAAGAGGACCGATTCTAGGGTTTAGGGTTTGAATTGGGGATTCTCAATTTATTGTGTAATTAGACTTGTATTTGATCAATTGATGATATAGTAGTATGACTAAGGGATTAATGATGATGTTTGATGAAGAAAATCACCCTCTTTAATTATTAGATAATACCGAAAATTTATGAGAAAATGGGGCTTTTCATGTAGTTGTTTTGGTTGATGTTTTGTTGATGAAATCATGTTTCTAATGTTATTAATTGATGCTAGGAATTTAATTGGAATTTTCTAAAAATATTTTGTGAGTCGTAAGAGACAAAGAACTCGATCTAAGTTGAGATTTAGTAATGATATGAAGTGATGATATGCATGAAAATGAATCTTGTTAGATGATGTTTGATGACGTGAAATTTGAGCGAAATCCGACAACTTTTGAAATCTCGTAAGAGACGAACAAGTGGTCGTAATTAATAACCGAGAAGTCGAGAAAGAATTCTAATTAGATAATAATGTTCATGATGGACTAAGGCATAACTTTGTAGTTGACGACATGAGCTTTCGAGTTATTATAATATGAGTTGTAGTTATAGTCGAGAACTAGAAACGAGAATTTGTTAACTTGATTTTGGTTTAGTAATTGGTAGTGGAGACGACGATGTTTAGAACGTCGTGCTAATGAAACGAGTTTTAAAAAGGAGTCCTTCACGTACGGGAGTACGTGTCGACTGCCTTGAGAGTCCAGTTTTGTGAGAAATCGACTACGAGAACTTAGAACGAACCTAAGAAGTTATACGTCGATTCTATCGAGCAATTAGGGTTAACGCGGTAGTTTTGCGACCCTTGCCGGAAACTGTAATATCTTTTAGCTCGTTTATCGGATTTGAGATCCGTAAATTGGAACGTAAACTAGATTTCCCAATATTTCTAGTGGTACAGGGCTCATTCCCTGTTTCCAATTCCTCTGTTCTGGGCAGCCCCCAGAACTACTGCTTTGCGCAGTGATTTTTCAGGATTTATTTTACTAAGTTGTTTCCTTCGCAACTTAGTTTCTTTCGATCGTTTAAGCCGTAATAAGTTGACGAATATCTTCTCTACTGACCTAAGAGTCGAGTATGAGACCTTTCAAGTTCTAAACGAGATTTGTTCAAGTCTCGTTCCCGTTTATCTAAAATGAAACTAGTAGCGTGCAAATGCCTAAAGAAATGAAACGACTAAAACCTAATTCGATTTTCTATGATCGATTATCTTTTACGACCGAATTTAAATTGTTATTATTTTACGATGAAGGAGGAAGCCAGCAGTAAGGAAAGGACGGAAGATCAGGAGATCGGAAGCTAGTACTTAGTTCTGTAAACACTAAGGTGGGCTTTTATATATGAAATAAAATGAGCAATGCTCGAAAACCTTTCTTTATCGCTTTGATATCTGTGTTTTCAAAGTGATAATTATGGTATGAACTGTTTTATGTTTTATGTGAGTTCTCTTGTACCTATCTGAGTTAACATTCGTGTTTTCCACATTTAGAGTTAATCTAAATAGGTTAACTAACGATCGGCTCTGAGTTAGCTATTAAGTGCTTTCCAGAGTTAGTGCACTTTGTAACCTGTGGTGTATGTGGTATCCTGTTGAGGGGTAACCAGCCAAGGTAAATGAGAATTGGTCAAGATTGAACATAGCATACCAGAAAATGCTCGGCCGAGTAAATTGTGAAAATAAATCAGAAAATGTTTAGTAGACACGGGCTAATTTCAAATAAAACCCCGATGTGCTACAAATTATGAAATGCCAAATTATCTATACTTATGATTATGATTTCGGCATCATGCCCACTAAGTACCTTTGTACTTAGCCCTGCATGTGTTTTCTAAATGTGCAGGTTGAAGCGACGAGAGCGGCGGTGGTTGAAGTTGAGTTGAGAAGTTAGGATGCTTTAGCTATGACTTAATTTCCGCTGCGAAACTCTAGAATCTTTTCGAGGACATGTACATTATTAAATCACTGTAGTATGAATCTGTAACCTTGAACTTAGATACTTTCGAGTACTTTTTTCGAGTAATCCTTCGCTATTAACTCTTCCTTTATAATAGTCAAGTCTTGTTCATTGAATGTATGATGTCTTTTATGTATGTTTAGTTAGTCAGTCCCCTTCTTCCCCGCTTCTTTAATCCAACCCCAGTCGCACCCCGGTTTCTGCCGTCCCTTGGGATTTGGGGCTGTGACAGAGTGGTATCAGAGCGAGGTCTGTTTCTTGCTCTGATCATGAGTCATTCTTCTAGTACGAGTTATTCTTTTTAGTGATACCACAGAGTGGTATCAGAGCAAGGTCTGTTTTCTGCTCTGGTCAAGAGTCATTTCCCCTAGTATGAGTTATATTCTTTTAGTGATACCACAGAGTGGTATCAGAGCAAGGCTTGTTTCCTGCTCTGACTATGAGTCAACTTTCTAGTATGAGTCCTTCCTTTTAGTGATACCACAAGTGGTATCTGAGCAGAGGTTCGTTCTCTGCTCTGGTTGCGAGTCAGCCTTCTAGTCTGAGTCATTCTTTCAGTAATGCCATAAAGTGGTATCGGAGCAGTAGTTTGTTTCCTGCTCTGGTTATGAGTCATTCTTTCTTAGTATGAGTCATTCCTTCTAGTAATATCACAAAGTGGTATTTATATACAAGTCTCCCTTCGAGTAATAATATAGAGTATTCATTCGTACTCTATATCGAGTCTTCTTTCGAGTCATAGGACAGAGTATTCGTATATACTCTAGATCAGAGTCTTCCGTCAAGTAGAAGATAAGAGTTAGACTATAACATTAAGATTGAGAATGTAGATGTCAACTCAACCTCCCGCTACGTCGACTCAACGAGGAAAAGAAAAGAATTTTGAGTTATGCGATTTCTTTTAAATAAGAAATTTTATGAACAAGTATTCAATGAGATTGAGAATGAGAATGAGTTGTGTGCCAAAAATAAGAATTTTATGGAAGTATAAATTTTTATACTTTATGTGATTATGTAATAGTACGAGTACTATCTTATGTGAAATTATTTGCGCAATAATTTCCTTCTTTTGAAAAATTTTTGGACACAAGAATATAGTCGGATTTTAGGGATTTTTCCCGGTTCAATGAGAACGTAGACTCGAAACCTAAGATCTTTCCGGTTCTTTGAGAATTTAGACGTTTTTAAGAAATGTTATTATGAAATGATTTTGAAAGGAGATCCCCGACACGAGAAGGACTTCTACTGATAAATGTCACGTGCGTTAAGTGACATGAATGAAGATTCGGCAAAGTCGAACTTTGTTTTAAAAATCCAAATAAAAATTTCCTGCGGAGAAAATGAAAAAAAAAATGGTACGGTAAATCGTGTTAGTAAACAAAGGGAACGATTAGACATTTGAGAAGCTTTCAGCTTCGAATTAAGAAAGATATGAACGAGACGACGAAGACAGAATAAAGGAAATTAAAGCCTATAAAATAAGTGAACGCTACTTACGTGTAAGTAACTTAAATGACATCATTCGTGTCACGTCATTCCGTTTTCTTTTCGTTTCGTGTTTCAGTAGAGTTCGCCCTGAACGAACTTTACAAAGAAAATCGTATAAATTATTAGAAGTCGAGCACGAAGCTTGATTAAATTTTTTCTATCGTCCGCCTGATTCTAGCAACGACAACTGGAACTTAGTTTCCAGAAATGTTATTCTCTAAGTTATATTCTATTTTCTTTTGGAATTTATTCCATATTTCATCTTTGAGCGAAGACTACGACTAGTACGAGTATCAAGAGTCGTTAACGACAAATTCTTTGTGAATGGATGTTACTTTTGAATAAGTAACATGAACGAAGTAGACGTACTTTGTTTTAATAAGTAAGAATCGTTAAGAAATGTTGTTGAGAAAGTACTAAAGAATTAAAGTAAGAAAGAATGTAGTAAGATTAGAATGGAAATAAAAGTCTTGAAATTTTAATTTTATATATATATATTGTTGAGTGCAATTTCTTGAATTGCTAGAAGTCTTGATAAATGGTTGTCTTAAGTGGTGATGTTACAATTGAATAAGGAATGTTCATTTTGTAATTTAAGTATTTCGTTGAGATAAGTTATTTCCCTACCTATTACTGATCCGTGTTTCCTTAAAACTTTTGTAGGATGGCTAGGACTCGTGTTACTACTCAGAAGAGCCAGCCCTTGGCCGCGTGCGAGCGTACCATACTAGATATGATACAAGACGAGTATTATGAGTTCGAGGCAGATTACGGTGAGGAGGATGTGGGACAGATAGTAAGCAACTTTTCGTCGGTTTATTTTCCAGTACGACACTTGATTCCGGAGAGTCAGGCGATATCAGACCTGATTGTGCACTTACCGGACGAGTGGCGCGGTTGGGCGCACCACGTGGCGTGGTACTTTCTAGGGATTTTCAGCGACGACACCGAGCTGACCGGCAACTACACGGGATTCGCCCTGTTTATACACATGCGATTCTTTGACAGCAGATACATGCTTCCAGTTCCCTTTGAGCCGCATCTCCCCTACAGTCACTTTCCCGCAGAGACCGAGCTAGAGCACTTCGACTTGGACCCAGAGTTTTCCGCCTTGTTGGAGTTACCACCAGACTTCGTGCCGAGTGAGGAGTCTGACGCAGAGTTAGAGCAGTTAGAGGAGAACGCAGAGCCCGCTGTTACACCGGAGCTACCACCAGCGAGTACACAGATCGAGGAGTTGATCCCAGGGCCGGGATTCGTAGAGATCGACGCCGAGACAGCCGCGTTGTTAGGACTATCTTCACCGTTCTTACCTGACGTTTGTGTTAGAGTCAGGGGACCGTTAGAGACAAGACTATTTAGGGAGGAGTCTGAGCACCGAGAGATCGACGCGGAGCTTGCCGCCTTGTTAGAGTTACCATCTCCACTTACGCCACTCGAGGAGATCTGTGCGAAGTGGGGAGTAGTCAGAGAGCAGATGGAGGCAGGACCGTCCAGAGTCCGTTCTAGGGAGGAGTTCGAGTCAGGTTCAGGTTCTAGTTCAGTTCCAGAGCACCTTCTTCCCTTGAAGAAGCGTGCAGTAGAGCTCAGTGAGGACTACCTTATTTCCGACCTAGAGGAGACAGTTTCAGAGGCACCGTCGCCCACTCTACTTACACTTTCTGACGGCTCTACTCTGAGGGAGGACGAGGCACTCCAGCTCGTCTTTGGTTCATAGTCTGAGGAGAAGGACCCAGACGAGGATCCTGAGGAGGACCCGGATGAGGATCCTGAGGAGGACCCGGACGAGGATCCGGAAGAGGACCCCGAGGAGGACTCTTAGGGTTTTTAGGCCGTAGAGGGCAGTTCCGACACGACTGTAGTCCGTTGTGTAGAGCATCGTAAACGCATGTTACTAGTAGTAGTAGCTCTTTTGTCCTGTACAGAGTCGGATCAGTAACTAGTTTTTGGTAGTACTCTAACGGATACGAAATTTTATGAATCGTTTCCGTTCTAGTACTTTTAGTAGGTACGGAGTTGCAGCTTGTTAGTGCACCCGGTAAATAGTAGGCAGTCAGCCTAGTTTAGACTAGTAGTAGTCTAACTTTTTGTATAAGTCCTCGTTGGAGGCAGAATTAATATTCTTTTTGATGTATATATATATACATGAACCATGAGAGGGTTTTTAATCGCAAGAAAAAAAAAATTCCTATGAATCGTGAAATTAAATCAGAATGTCAATGAATTCGTGTGACGAGAAATTTAAGTTTAACTTGAAAGTTAAAAGATTACGAAGTTAATATCGAAGCTATGTTCGATATGTCATTCCGTGAACTTGATTAAGTTGAGAACGAGCTAGTAAGTACTAAGAGTGATTAACAGAAAAGACTAATGAGAATTTCAAATTTCCTTTAGACCAAAGAAGATGCTGCCGAGAAACGTTAACAATAGGAGAGGTCGAGGACCTGGGAGGCCTGAGGACGTGGGAGACGTCAACCGGAAAATAACAGAGAACAAGAGTATGAGCAGAATGTTACCCCATCACCATCACCATCCCCATCACCACCCCCATCACCACCACCTCCACCACCACCCCGTAGAGATATTGAGGACCTTTTCCTCAAGAGAAACCCCCCGATGTTTAATGGAACGGGCAGCCCTAGCGATGCTGAGCTATGGGTGAGATCTACTGAGAAGATATTCAAACTCCTCAGATGCACTGATGAGGAGAGAATGCTATGTGTTGCGTTCCAACTGACTGGATCGGCAGATTATTGGTGGGAAGCAAGGCAGAAGGTGATACCCGCAGAGCATCTGGCTCGTTTCACGTGGAATGAATTCAAGGAAATATTGTTTGATAAGTACGTACCCAAGACGTATAGAGCACAGAAGAAAGCCGAGTTTTATAACTTGAAGCAAGGAAAGCTAACCGTAACTGAGTATGATGCTAAGTTTTGCGAGCTATCTAGGTATGCACCGACTCTGATTGATACCGAGGAGAAGTTATCCAAGAAATTCCAAGGAGGACTACGACATGAACTGGGAATCGCGTTAGCTAGTCATGGGGGACTAGGCTACACTGATATTTTGGGAAGAGCATTGGAAATGGAGGCCGTCGTGCCTGATGAGAAGAAGATTGTACCAATTGCATCAGCTCCAGCACAGAACCAGAACTGAGGCTACTATAACAACAATAGTAGCAACTATCAGGGAAAGAGGAAATGGAATGGAGGAGGTAGCGGAGGCTACAATCAGAACTTCAACATCCAGGGAGGTCAGAGAAAGAGAAATCAGCAGGGCTATCAGCAGCCTGGTCAGAACAACAACAACAACAACAACAACAACAAAAGGCCGTGGCAGGGAAACAACCAATCGGGGTTGTTTATTCAGGGGAATAAGCAGAACACACCATGGAAGGGCAACGGTCAACAGAACCAGCCACAAGGGCAACAACGAAACTTCAACCAGGGAGCAATTAACCCAGGGAGGGTTACCATTCCTGTCTGCCCGAAGTGCAACAGAGCCCATCCCGGAGTATGTCAGATAGGCACCCCCAACTGTTTCAACTGTGGACAGAAGGGGCATATGAAGAAAGATTGACCGAAACCGCTCCAAGCCATACCTCTCCGAGCCATTCAAGCACAGCCGCAGCAGCCAATGAACCAATAGCAGTTCCAGCAGCATGCACAGCAACAACAGAATGCGAGGGCATGCGCTATCAAATAGGGTGGCCAGCACAAGGGAAAAGGCAACCTAGCAGGTATGGGAAAACTACACAACATCCCCATTAAGATACTGTTTGATACTGGCGCATCGCATTCTTTCATTGCTGGCTTGTGTGCCGATAGCTAAGACATCATGCCTGTAAGAGCTGCACATTCTATGAGAGTAGCTACACCTTCAGGAGAGATCACTACTTCCACGCATGTTTGCTCTAACCTAGAACTAGAAATCGGAACTCTTAAGGTTAAGGCGAACAACTTAAATGTTATGATAATGTGGGACGTAGATATAATCCTAGGAATGGATTGGTTGTTAGAGAATTATGCCACAATTCTCTGCAATGAGAGAAAAATCTCTTTTCAACCCCCGGGTAAAGAACCAACCAAATTCCATAGAATTTCAATGGGTAGAGGCGTACCAATTATATCAGCCCTTCAAGCCACGAAACTCATGAAGAAGAAAGGTACCACAACTTATCTCGTGTACCTAGCCAGAGAGCCAAGAGCCGAGAAGACCATCCAAGACGTAAAATTTGTGAATGAATACGAAGACGTCTTTCCAGAAGTGTTACCAGGATTGCCGCCAGATCGTCACGTGGACTTCACGATCGACTTAGAACCAGAAGCAGCTCCTAAATCCAAAGCCCCATATAGGATGGCACCGAAAGAACTAGAAGAGCTCAAAATCCAGTTACAAGAATTGCTAGATCTTGGTTTTATCAGGCCAAGCGTCTCACCTTGGGGAGCACCAGTGTTATTCGTTAGGAAAAAGGACGGATCGATGAGAATGTGTATAGATTATCGAGAACTGAACAAGATCACACTCAAGAACAAATATCCTTTGCCAAGGATAGAGGATCTATTCGATCAACTCAAGGGTGCAGGAGTCTTCTCCAAGATAGATTTAAGGTTAGGGTACCATCAGCTGAAGATCAAACCTGAATACGTACCGAAGACTGCCTTTAGAACCCGATATGGCCATTACGAATTCCTAGTGATGCCATTTGGTTTAACCAACGATTCAGCTGTATTCATGGACCTTATGAATAGAGTATTCCACCTTTACTTGGATAAATTCGTTTTAGTATTCATCGACGACATCCTCGTTTACTCTAGAAATGAAAAGGAGCACGATGAACATCTACGGATAGTGTTGGAAACACTAAGAACTGAGAAACCTCTATGCCAAATTCAGTAAATGTGAATTTTGGCTGAAGGAAGTAATGTTCCTTGGACACATAGTATCGGCAGAAGGAATCAAAGTGGACCTAGCCAAGGTAGAGGTCGTGCACAACTGGAAGTCACCAACAAGTCAGAACGAGATTAGAAGTTTCTTGGGTTTAGTCGGTTACTACAGAAGGTTTATTGAAGGATTCTCCACGATCGCCCGCCCGATGACACAGCTACTCAGGAAAGAAACCAAATTTAAATGGACGGACGAGTGCGAGAAGAGTTTCCAAATGCTTAAGGAAAAGTTAACCACAGCGCCAGTACTAGCACTTCCAGACACAAACAAGGAGTATGTGGTTTACACCGACGCATCGAAAAATGGATTAGGTTGTGTCTTAATGCAAGATGGACGAGTGATAGCTTATGCTTCACGACAACTTCGACCTCACGAAGTTGAGTACCCAACCCACGACTTAGAACTCGCAGCCGTAGTGCATGCGTTAAAGATTTGGAGACACCATCTCTATGGTGTAAGGGTTGAGATATTCACCGATCACAAGAGCCTGAAGTACTTTTTCGAGCAAAAAGAACTGAATATGAGACAAAGAAGATGGCTCGAATTAGTCAAGGATTACGACTGCGGAATCAACTATCATCCAGGAAAGGCTAATGTGGTAGCAGACGCATTGAGTCGCAAGGCTCCAACGAAGTTAGGATGCATTTTTGTAGAGGAAGAAACTTTAGAACGAGAATTCGAGAAAATGGATATCAAAGTGCTCGATACGCCAGCTACGATAACAAGTCAGATAGCAGCATTAGAAGCTACACCAGATTTAAGAGAAAGAATCATCAGTGCTCAGAGAAAGTACGAGTCAATGGAAAAGTTGCGATTAAGGATAAGACAGAGAAACCAGACGGATATTCTGAAGCACCAGACAATGCGATCCTTTATGAAGGCAGAATTTGTATTCCCGATGATGACAGCGAACTGAAGAATGAGATCTTGAGTGAGGCTCACGATACACCTTATACAGCACACCCAGAAAGTACGAAAATGTATCAAGATTTGAGAAGGAACTTCTGGTGGAATGGAATGAAATGAGACGTTGCCTTGTTTGTAGAAAGATGTTTGGCATGTCAGCAAGTTAATGCTTTACACAGACGACCATATGGATTGCTACAACCATTGGATGTCCCAGAATGGAAATGGGAAGGCATAGCTATGGACTTTGTCACAGGCTTGCCTAAGTCAAGAAGAGGAAACACAATAATTTGGGTAATTATTGATAGGCTTACAAAGACAGCACACTTCTTGCCGATTAAGATTACGTATAGATCAGAGAAACTAGCTCAGTTGTACGTCAGAGAGATTGTACATCTGCATGGAGTACCGAAGGTCATAGTATCAGATAGAGACGCCAAATTTACCTCGAGATTTTAGATTACGATGCAGAAAGAATTGGGAACAGAGCTTAATTTCAGTACAGCGTTCCACCCACAAACAGATGGACAGTCCGAGAGAACGATTCAGATTTTAGTCGATATGTTAAGGACAGTGGTTTTAGACCGAGGCGCGAATTGGGAAGAAATTCTACACTTAGTCGAATTCGCTTACAACAACAGCTATCAGGCCACGATAGGAATGGCGCCGTATGAGGCTTTGTATGGAAGGAAATGTAGATCACCACTTTATTGGGACAAAGTAGGTGAGAGAAAGAACCTAGGCCCCGATGCAGTAAATGAGATGATTGAGATAGTTCGGCAGATACGAGATAGAATGAAAGAAGCTCAGAGCCGACAGAAGTCTTATGCCGATGATCGTCGAACCAATCTTGAGTTTGAAATAGGAGATAAAGTTTTCCTTAAGATATCATCGACCAGAGGAATCCTTAGATTCGGAGTTAAGGGTAAACTAAGACCCAGGTTCATAGGACCTTATGAAATCCTCAAGAGAATAGGACTCGTCGCTTATAGATTGGCCTTACCGCCAAGTCTAGGAAGTGTCCACAACGTATTTCACGTTTCTCAATTGAGAAAATATGTCTATGATCCTAAGCACGTCATTAGTCAGCAAGATGTAGTTCTTGAATCTGATCTAAGCTACGAAGAGAAACCGATATCGATTTTGGATAGAAAAGTCCAAGAATTAAGAACCAAATCGATACCAATCGTTAAAGTGCTATGGAACCACCACGGGCAAGAAGAAGCTACGTGGGAATTCGAGGAGAAGATGAAGGAGAGATATCCTCATCTTTTTGCAGAAGGTATGCAAATTTCGGGAAGAAATTTTTCGAAAGGGGGGTAGGATGTAATACTCCAGAATTTCCATACGATCTTAAAATTTAAAGTTATTAATAAAAATGGCTTTGCACGCCTAAGTTTACGATTCTGAATTCTAAAACCAACGGTGAAATCCGTTTCTGAAAATAAATTACGGAAGTCAGTCAGATAACTATTGTATTTAGGGTTATCGCGTACAAAAACTTTTTAGTTCTGGAACTCAGAACGGAAAACCGTCTGATTTTTACATTCACGAAATCACGATACGAACTCGCACGAGAAAGTTCGTTTTTATGATTTTCCGGAAGAAACTCGGACTGTGTCGTCCCGAGTTTTCGTCGGAATTAAAATTTTAAATATTATTTTCCGATTAAGTTAAATACGTTAGAATTTTTGGTCGAATTGGAATGCGACGATTTTGTGCCGAGCTACGTTTTTCGTCGTTCGATTTCCGTAACGTCGTATCGCGTCGGAAAAGCGCGTAATTTCTCTTCCTTTCCCTCTCTTGACCGACTTCCCTCACTCACACAAACATGATATTTTCGATTTTATATAGTATTTAGCTATGACTCACCATATTAGATATTTAACTATAACTTTACACCTATTAAGTTATAACATACAAATTAGTCATCTCTCTCACTCTCTCCCTCCCCAAAATCGGCAGCCCCTCTCATCTCTCTCCCATTTTCATTTTTTTCACCATTGTTGAAGAGTTCAAGTTCTTGGAGCAAGGATTTCACACAAGTTCTTCATCCTCTATCGAATCCTAATTCTTCCTTCATTAAACTTCAAGGTATTCATTTCCTCTCTAATTCTATCCATTCCAAATCCATTTCTTTTCTTTTTTTCTTTTGGATCGAAATCTTGGGTGGATGAATTAGATGTTTGATCTTCGATTAGTGTAATTAGATGTGTTAGATATGATATTTAGGGATTAAAATTGAAAGAAATCAAGAACCCTATTTTCCTAATAAGTACCGAAAATTTGGGGCAAACATGTAGGATGTTGGAATTCTTCAATTGATGGTATAATCATGCTTAGGAAGTGTTCGATTGAGGATTAAAACAAAAAGAGAACGAAACCCCTAAGAATTGAAGAGGACCGATTCTAGGGTTTAGGGTTTGAATTGGGGATTCACAATTTATTGTGTAATTAGACTTGTATTTGATCAATTGATGATATAGTAGTATGACTAAGGGATTAATGATGATGTTTGATAAAGAAAATCACCCTCTTTAATTATTAGATAATACCGAAAATTTATGAGAAAATAGGGGTTTTCATGTAGTTGTTTTGGTTGATGTTTTGTTGATGAAATTATGTTTCTAATGTTATTAATTGATGCTAGGAATTTAATTGGAATTTTCTAAAAATATTTTGTGAGTCGTAAGAGACAAAGAACTCGATCTAAGTTGAGATTTAGTAATAATATGAAGTGATGATATGCATGAAAATGAATCTTGTTAGATGATGTTTGATGACGTGAAATTTGAGCGAAATCCGACAACTTTTGAAATCTCGTAAGAGACGAACAAGTGGTCGTAATTAATAACCGAGAAGTCGAGAAAGAATTCTAATTAGATAATAATGTTCATGATGGACTAAGGCATAACTTTGTAGTTGACGACATGAGCTTTCGAGTTATTATAATATGAGTTGTAGTTATAGTCGAGAACTAGAAACGAGAATTTGTTAACTTGATTTTGGTTTAGTAATTGGTAGTGGAGACGACGATGTTTAGAACGTCGTGCTAATGAAACGAGTTTTGAAAAGGAGTCCTTCACGTACGGGAGTACGTGTCGACTGCCTTGAGAGTCCAGTTTTGTGAGAAATCGAGTACGAGAACTTAGAATGAACCTAAGAAGTTATACGTCGATTCTATCGAGCAATTAGGGTTAACGCGGCAGTTTTGCGACCCTTGCCGGAAACTGTAATATCTTTTAGCTCGTTTATCGGATTTGAGATCCGTAAATTGGAACGTAAACTAGATTTCCCAAGATTTCTAGTGGTACAGGGCTCATCCCCTGTTTCCAATTCCTCTTTTCTGGGCAGCCCCCAGAACTACTGCTTTGCGCAGTGATTTTTCAGGATTTATTTTACTAAGTTGTTTCCTTCGCAACTTAGTTTCTTTCTATCGTTTAAGCCGTAATAAGTTGACGACTATCTTCTCTAATGACCTAAGAGTCGAGTATGAGACCTTTCAAGTTCTAAACGAGATTTGTTCAAGTCTCGTTCCCGTTTATCTAAAATGAAACTAGTAGCGTGCAAATGCCTAAAGAAATGAAACGACTAAAACCTAATTCGATTTTCTATGATCGATTATCTTTTACGACCGAATTTAAAGTGTTATTATTTTATGATGAAGGAGGAAGCCATTAGTAAGGAAAGGACGGAAGATCAGGAGATCGGAAGCTAGTACTTAGTTCTGTAAACACTAAGGTTGGCTTTTATATATGAAATAAAACGAGCAATGCTCGAAAACTTTTCTTTATCGCTTTGATATCTGTGTTTTCAAAGTGATAATTATGGCATGAACTGTTTTATGTTTTATGTGAGTTCTCTTGTACCTATCTGAGTTAACATTCGTGTTTTCCAGATTTAGAGTTAATCTAAATAGGTTAACTAACGATCGGCTCTGAGTTAGCTATTAAGTGCTTTCCAGAGTTAGTGCACTTTGTAACCTGTGGTGTATGTGGTATCCTGTTGAGGGGTAACCAGCCACGGTGAATGAGAATTGGTCAAGATTGAACGTAGCATACCAGAAAATGCTCGGCCGAGTAAATTGTGAAAATAAATCAGAAAATGTTTAGTAGACACGGGCTAATTTCAAATAAAATTCCGATGTGCTACAAATTATGAAATGCCAAATTATCTATACTTATGATTATGATTTCGGCATCATGCCCACTAAGTACCTTTGTACTTAGCCCTGCATGTGTTTTCTAAATGCGCAGGTTGAAGCGACGAGAGCGGCGGTGGTTGAAGTTGAGTTGAGAAGTTAGGATGCTTTAGCTATGACTTAATTTCCGCTGCGAAACTCTAGAATCTTTTCGAGGACATGTACATTATTAAATCACTGTAGTATGAGTCTGTAACCTTGAACTTAGATACTTTCGAGTACTTTTGTCGAGTAATCCTTCGCGATTAACTCTTCCTTTATAATAGTCAAGTCTTGTTCATTGAATGTATGATGTCTTTTATGTATATTTAGTTAGTCAGTCCCATTCTTCCCCGCTTCTTTAATCTAACCCCAGTCGCACCCCGGCTTCTGCCGTCCCTCGGGATTTAGGGCTGTGACAGAAGACATCAGATGCGGATCGCCAACCGAAGACATCAGACGTCAGCTGAACAGATGAACTTTAGTCAGCTGATGGTATGCCGCAACTTTGGAACACAGCTGATTCCGACATCAGCTGGCAGGTATCACAGCTGATTCCGACATCAGCTGACAGGTATCATTTATGGCTGAAGGTGTTTATGTCTTAAATGAGAATGTTTGAAATAAATTCAAACATTCCTGAGCATGTCAGTTAGACTAAAATAGCCATCATAGCGCATTTAATGTAAAGTACGGCTGAACATCAATAGCCTACTTTATAGTGCGACTGGGCTGGCATGAAAAACATTTCACCTTCTCACGCGCTAGTTGGAACTCGGAATTCAACGTCAAGTCAAAGCTAGTCAACAGTCGCGAAATCTCAGCCATTGATGGATTCGCGCCATTCAACCCTAGCCGTCGATTTCAACCGAGCCACTAACCTATAAAAGGCGGAAAATCAGGGAGTGATCTCTTACCTTCTACATTTGTGATTATCTGTAGTAACTGTTCATCATCGTCTTTAATTCTGTCTCACCATTTTCTGCAAAGTTTTACATCTCTTCTTATAAAAACCTCTCTGGATTTCTAAATGGCACCAAAAGGAAAGAAGATGTCATCCTCTGCACCTTCCCTAGTCTCTACATCATACGAAGAATCATTCGACATGCTGCTCTCCAAGATCCACTTCGAGCAGATTCTATCAGAGGATGAACTGGAATCGCCAGTGCTGTCTCCCCTCGCCGAACTTCTCAAGGAGAACAGCCTTCTGGACTGGGCGACGCTCTTTCCATCCCATCTTCTCAGGCGACAAGTCGGAGAATTCTACTTAAATCTGCAATCGCCCATCGACAGCAGAGATGGCCTAGTTACAGAGGTTTCTTGTCGACAACGAGATGTTCCGACTAGAACCATCTGCCGTGTCACCGTCCCCATTGCAGTTTCCGACATTCTACGCCAAATTATCCAACCAAATCATTCCGCCACAGACACCATCGAGAACATCACCGATGCGGAAGCCGATGAGTTTCTGGAGAGTGCTCTCATCACTCCAGAAAAACTGAGGAGCAATATGCAGCGAACCAAGTTGAAGCCAGAACATCGACTTATGTTCGATGTTGTATCCAAGGTGGCCTTCGGATACAGTGGTGCTTTCGGAGAACTTGGACTGAGTTGTGTGGACTCACAAAGCCCGCGTAAGCTTTGTGGTTTCTGTCCAGAAGAACTTGGACTGAGTTGTGTGGACTCACAACTCCCCGTGGACGTAGGAGTTATCTCCGAACCACGTAAATCCTTGTGTGTTTGTGTTTAGTTCAGTTATTTCTTATTGCATATTCAGCTGACCAACTAACCAGCATACAAAACTGCATCTTTGCATTCTCAACTGTTTTGGTTATTGACCAACCTTGCATCTGAGCGTGAGTTATTTTTATACGAGTTGTTATTTTCCACCACATTCCGCACAGCACTACACTTCCAGCTGAGTATCCTTACTCAGTTGTGATTCCAACTGAGTCTTCTTACTCGGTTGTGATATTTTTAGGGGGTTGTTTTTAAAATTTCCTAACTGGTGTATTCCCCCCCCCCATACACCAGAACTCGTATCGGGACCATCACGTCTAATTAATAAAAATTTAAAAGTTAAAAACAATAACGCCTATTTTTGATAATTTTCATGTCGATGGTATATTGTTTCGCTAATTAAGCCCCGTCGGCATGTAGACATAAACATCGTCATAGATGTTGGGAAATCACGCCGACAAAAATGAATTATTGGGATTCATTTTCACAAGAAAGGGAGAATATATAAATAACGGTCTAAAAAATAGTGGTATTTATTGGGATCCATTTTCAAAATGAATTATTGAGATCCATTTTCACAAGAAAGGAAGAATTATTGGGATCCATTTTCACAAGAGAGGAAATCACGTCGACAAAAATAGTGGCATTTATATAATAAATAAGATTAAATAAATAAATAAATATATATATATATAATAAAAAGAAAACAGAAAAAAAAAACACAGAGTACACCGTCTCAACAAGTCGAGACCGGGCTCGAGACACGTGGAGCTCCGACGCATGGTCTCCAAGGGAAGGGTGTAACCCCTTGGAGACCCATTGCTGATAGTCTAAAAGGGTGATTAAGATTCTTTTTCACGTACGGACAGAGTATTAATGAACAATAGTTTTACTTATTCAATAATATAGATAGTCATGGAAGGAGGCATTCACCCTTTTTTCCCTTGTCAACTTTTTAAAAAAAAAATTATGTAATTTAACGTATATATATATATATATATATGTGTGTGTGTGTGTGTGTGTGTGTGTATTTATATATCTTGATGGTCCACGTAACGAGTAATCTGCGTGGGAATACACCAGTAAATATTTTACAAACTGTGTGCGTGTGTTAGCCTAGTGCTAGAGTGGTTACTGCCTGTAATACTCCGGATAATTCTTCCGTCGTCAAAATAAAAATTTAATTATTAATTAAGGCTTTGCACGCCTAAGTTAAGAATTTTCGATTCTAAGACTGATAGTGAAATCCGTTTCTGAAAATAAATTCCAGAAGTCGGTCGAACGACTACTGTATTAGGGTTTTCGCGTCCAATAGAATTTTCGTCCGAAAACTCAGATCGAAAAACCGTCAGAATTTACATTCACTTTTTCTGCGATACGAGTTCACCGGAGAAAGTCAGTTTTTATGATTTTTCCGGGCGAATTTTGGACTGTCTTATCCCGACTTTTTATCGGATTTTGAAAAACGAATTATGTTTTCCGAGTATGTGATTTATTTCTAATCTAGCGGTCGAATTAGATTTCGCCAAATACGTAACCACCTAAGAAATAATTTCTCGACTTTTAAAACGTCGTTCTAGACCCGTAAACGAGATATTTCTGGCGAAATTAAACCCCCCAAACCGCCTATACATGAGTCATCACCTTTTGTGAAGATATTTTTCACTTTATCAAATAGTAACACTTAGTCATCACCCTCTCTCCCTCTCTCACCATTTCCGCCATCTTCTCTCCCCATTCTCTCTCATTTTTTTCTTCTATTGTTCTTCATCTCCAAGCTTTTCAAAGCTCCACAAGTCTCTCGTCTACCGATCGATCTTAGATCCGATTCCATATTCAACAAGGTAGGAACTTCTTCTACGTATTGAACCGAACAAAAATCATTTTCCATCACTTTATTTTTTTCGAAAATTAGAGAATGAAGAAGCATGCTGTTCTATAGTTAAAGCATGTTATAGTATGCTTAGGAATGGTTCTATGGATTGAAATCATGAAGAAATCATCCCTCCTATATAAATTGTTATTACCGAAATGTTTTAAGAGATTAGGGGTTTGATGTAGTTCGATTTTCTTGAAGATTGAGTGATGGATTCTTGTTCTATGTGATGATAGATGATCACATGAATTAATTGGTATTTTTCTAAAAATAAAAATAGAAATGTAAGAGAGAAAGAATTGATGTTTTGATGTAGAAGATGTTATGATTTGCATGAAATGATAATAGAAATGAAATATAGCATGTTTGAGGATGATTATAGAATTATTTGGAATTTTTCTAAAAAAAAATAAAAATCGTAAGAGACAAAAATCCGTCGATAAGTGGAGATTCGTTAATGATTTGAGTATATGGTTTACGTATTATTGATTCTAGATAAATGATGATCGATATTGTAAAGTTTGAGCGAAATCGGAGAACGTCGGATTTTCGCTAAGAGACGAGGAATCATTGATAAGTCGAGATTAGATAATGATTTAGATTTGTGATTTGAATATATGTTAATCTTGTTAGTTAATGATCGTAACCGGAAAATTTGAACGAATTCTAAGAAGATTGGATTTTTGTTAAGAGACGAAGAAACGAGATTAAATGTCGATAGAAAAGTCGAATAAGGAAAATTAATTGGATATTAATGATTGTTATTGATAAAGGAACGAGTTTGTAGTTGACGATATTTCCATCCGAGATACGAGATGTTATGAGTTATAGTTTATAATCGAGAAGTCGAAATAGAAATTGAATTTGAATTTGAAATTGGTTTAGTAATTGGATTAGTTGAAAGACGAGTAATTATACGTCGAGTTTCTAATCGAGAAATGAGAAGGAGTTCGGCATAAAAGATCATGCATGTTGACTGCCTTCAGATGGAAATTTCGTAAGAATAAAAGTGGAATAGCATTAATCAAACCTAGGGAATCATGCGTCGAGTTTTATCGAGCATTAGGGTTTCGCACGGACTGTTATGCGACCTTGCACGGAAACTGTCATAACTCCTACCTCGCTTAACAAAATCGAGACCCGTAAATTGGAGAGTAAACTAGATATCCGTAGCTTTCTTTTGGTATAAATTTCATCCCCTGTTTTAAAGCGCTATATTCTGTGCGAATTCCAGAACCACTGCCTTGTGCAGGAAGTTTCCAAAAAACTTAATGTCTTAAGTTGAATCCTTTTCAACTTCGTTCCTTGTGAACTTTTAAGTAGTTATAAGTTATCGACATCCATTATCTACTGACCTAAGTGTCGAGTAATGAACCGAGTCAGTTTATAAATGAGAATTGATCGAGTCTCGTTTATTCGTAAATCAAAAGAAAGTAGTAAAGTGCAAAGGCCTAAAAGACTAAAACCAATTTCGATTTCCTGTTTCTTTTATCGTTGTGGTCGAGTTTTAAAGTTTGTTTATTTATGATAAAAGGAGGAAGTCAGCGCCAAGGATAGGACGGAAGACAGAAGACGGAAGCTATAGTAGTTCTGTAATCAGTAAGGTGAGCTTTTCTATATATCAAATCAAAAGAGCGATGCTCGAAAATGTTTACTTATCGCTTTATAACTGTGTTTTATAGTGATTATCAAGGCATGAAAATATTTATTTTATGTGAGTTCTCTTGTGCCTTTCTGAGTTAGCCAAAAGGGGTTAACTAATCTATCGAACCGCTAAGTTAACCAAAAAGGGTTTTCCAGGGTTAAGTGTACACGGTAGCCGGTGTGTGTGGTACCCTATTGAGGGGTAGCCAGCCACGGTGAATAGAACGTACGCGGGAGAAGTATACTCTCCCCCTGGCGTTGAAACAGAAGTTGGGCAAGTTTGAACGTAACATCAAGTAAAGGCTTGGCCAAGCTATATTATGAAAGTGAAAGAAAATGTTTAGTAGGCTCGGGTATTTGTTGAAAAACCCCGATGCGCTATTTATCAAGATGCCTGATTTAATCTATACTTATGATATATTTTCGGCAACGTGCCCACTAAGTATGTTTATACTTAGCCCTGCATATGTTTTATAAATGTGCAGGTTGAGTGACGGGAGCGGCGGAGGTTGAGTAAAGAGTTGTAGTTAGGAAGAAGAACTTGCATCTAGCTTTACGCTTTCCGCTGCCAATCTTTTGAGTTAATGTAAACCTTTTTGGTCTAAGTCCCGTACAATAAACTTAGTTAACTTTTGAACAACTTGTCGAGCGACCCTTCAAGGTCGACTCTCTCTTTCTTTTAATATAAAATCTGTTCATAGATATCAGTTGTCGTTTAATCGTTGTCTATTTATTCATTTATCCCTCTTCTTCTCCGCTTCTTTAATCCAACCCCTAGTCGCACCCCGACTTTGCTGTCCCTCGGGATTTGGGGCTGTGACACTGCCCAGGCAAAATTTGTGCAGATGTTGGAAAATTCAATTCTCGCTACTTAAACTGAAATGCCTTTTAGCGAAGGTCAATTCGTAAAGTCTTAATTCCATTTTCGGGAAACTTGTATGCACGTTGGTTGAGTAAGTTAAACTCAAAACATTAAAGAAAGTGAAGGTGGAGCCACAAAATCGGAGCACAATAACTTATCATTTTCAAAAGTAAACATTGGCACAAATAAATACTACTAAGTGTTTTGTACATTTGCACTAATGTTCATATTAGTGGTTAATGTGCCCGAGTCCTTGTACCCTAATTCGATCCAACCGCGCGTTGGCCTAACCTGCGCGCCCTTCGTTAAGGGTATCTTTGTCGTTATTAAAAAAAGGGCAAATTTTTGTGTATTTGAAGAGAGTTGGCTAAAATTTGTGTTTCATTGCTCAACAAGGCTAAATCAAAAGTTGACTAAAATATAACCATACATATTTGAATGCACAAATTGCAATAATTTCATGCATGAACATCATAATACATAAGTTTCAATAAGTGAACGCAATCGTTATATCTGAGTTATTGATTACTTTAAATCAAGATTTCAGATTTATTCTCATTTATCGACTAGGCAAACATTCTCACCTTATCCTCTTTCTTAGCATTAAAAAGTGAAAGCTATGTAAATTTCTAATGGTGTAAAAAATATTGAGTAACTAATTAAAATTAAAATGAATCGTACAGTAATTTTTTTAGTACAAAAAGAAAATAAAAAATAGAAACTGGAAAAAAAACAATAAACAAAAGAGGACGACTTTCAAATGTTGCGTTCGATGCACAACGTAGTACTGCACTCTGCAGTTTATTTGACAGCTTATTTATGCCTAGATCATTAATACTCTCTGTGCAAGTAGCTGGCGGCTGACTGACTTGGAGTGATGCATATGTGACATAAAGGCATTTAGATAGGGATATTATTGTGGTTTTTCGCTCTTTTCCTTATTTCGCTTGAGCCAACTGTCTTTTTGACAACTTTGATTCAAGTTTTAGGGTTTTCTTATGATACAACATTGTTTGTCATTTTTTTATATTTATTTATATGCAGCATAATATTACTAAAAGTTGTGCATGTAGCACGTATATGCGTGTATTTGGCATTTGGATGCACACGTGTACGTCTCATAAAATAATATTACTATATGGGTGACCCTTTAAAAGTTATAAACAAAAACAAAAACATTCAGAGGTGGCTAAACAAAATTTTCATTTTATCACTATTTAAGCTTCATGTTAATTATAGTTTATTAACATTCTATAATAATCTATATATTTCAAATTTGCAACGCTAAAAAAAATAAACATTTTATTTAGTGCCACAATCCTGATTAACATTGATAATGGTCACAATTTATTTTCATGTATTCTAGTAAATCTGTAATATTTAATAGTGTCTAACCTTCCATATGATAATTTGGAATATGATTCAACCTACGATAATATTATACTCCCTCCGTACGTGGAGTAATGCCCCATTGACGGCTTGGCATAGAGATTAAGAAAGTTGATAAATTTTTCTAGTGGGGTACAAGTTAGATAGTTGGGGTATTTTTAATGTCATGGGTTTAGTTTATTAAATTCGAATTAAAGAGAATGTGTGGTTGTGGTTGTGTTTATCCCAATTAAAGAGAATGGGTCGTTGTGATTGTATGGGTCCCAATGACAATTGAGTGTAAATACTGAAAGATTATATTCTTTAGTGTAAATACTGAAAGATTATACTCAAAGCGAATAAACGAATGTCACGTGCGTAAAGTGACATGAACAACAGACTCGTTGGAGTGAACTTATTTTTATAAATAAAAGCCGTGAGAATTTTCTTTTAAGAAAATAAAATAAAGAATAATAAGAAGAATAAGAATAAATAAGTTGATAAGTTAAAAGAATGGAAAGAAATCGTTAAGAAATTTTCTTCGAGGAAAAAAAAAGAGGAAATAAAAGAATAATAAGTAAAAGGATGAAAATAAAATCTTGAAAATAATTTTGTTTATATGTATTGTTTGAGTGCAATTTCTTGAAATTGCTAGATGATTAAGATAAGTTGTGATTAAGTGGTAAGTAATTGCAATTTTGAATAATGGAATATTCTAATTGTAATTTAAGGATTCTTTAAGATATGTTAATTATCCTACCAGTTACTGATCCGTGTTCTCTTAAAAAACTTTGTAGGATGCCTGCTACACGTGTTACGGCTCGGAAGAGTCGACCTTTGAGACAGCGTACAGTAGTGGACGAGATCTTAGACGAGTACCATGACTATGAGGTGGACCCGAATCATGATATCGGGCAGTTGGTTAGTGACTTCACTGCACGCTTCTACGTAGCTCGTCACTTTGTCTCTGAGCATCAGGCGATAGCCGATCTGACTGTACGGCTGCCCGACGAGTGGCATGGTTGGGCACATGCCATAGCCTGATACCACATTGCACTAATCGGTGATGACCCCAAGCCGATCGGCGACTTTTCAGAGTTCGCTCTAGCCATACACAGGCAGTTCTTTCATAGTTGGGTCATGTGGACTATCCCAGTTGAGGAGCACCTTCCCTACCTTCACGTTCCGACAGAGTTTGTGCCCGAGTTTGAGCCTGAGCCGTTAGCCCTAGACCCAGAGTTTGCCGCACTGTTGGAACTGCCGCCAGTGCTTTCACCTAGTGAGGGGTTAGTTCTTGGAGACGAGTACTTAGAGAGAGACGCAGAGCTTGCTGCGATGCTTGAGTTACCATCTTCTCTTACACCACTTAAGGAGATTTGTGCTGAGTGGACGAGAGTCCGAGGACAGTTCGAGGCGGGACCATCCAGGGCCCGTTCTGCGGAGGTGTACGCATCTAGTTCACTTCCTGAGCACCTTCTTCCTCTGAAGAAGCGTGCAGTAGTAACCAGCTCGGACTACTTGGTTTCAGACTCCGAGAGGACTACTTCAGACGTGCCTTCACCACCACCACTTACACTTTTGGACGGCACTACCTTGAGGGTTGACGAGGCACTTCAGCTCGTCTTTGGTACAGATTCTGAGGAAGATCCAGAAGAGGACCCTAAGGAGGATCCGATGAAGGAGGACCCTGAGGAGGATCCTGAGGAGGACCCCAAGGAGTTGTAGGCCGTAGAGGGTAGTAGTGACTCGACAGCAGCTTGTTGAGCAGAGCGTCTTAGACACGTAGTAGTAGAAGTTCTTTTTGTCTTGTACATAGTCGGATCAGTAGACTTCCTTTTGTAGTACTCTATACGGATACGAAGTTTTTGGGATCGTTTCCGTTCTAGTACTTCCAGTAGATACGGAGATGCAACTTGTTAGTGCACCCGGTATATAGATAGGCAGTTAGCCTAGTTTAGACTAGTCATAGTCTAACTTTTTGTATAAGTCCTCGTTAGAGGCAAAACTAATATTCTTTTTGACGTGTATATAATATATATATATATATATATATATATATATGATGACCCGAGAGTGGGCTTAAGTATTATGAAAAGTTTCTTCTAAGTTCGATTGGAAGAAAAAGTTTAGATAAATATTCTGGTTTAAACCGAGAAGTTAAAAGTTTAAAGAGCTAAGTATCGAAGCTATTATCAGTTTTCTTTTCCCAACTTAAACAAGGAAAAGGGTTAGTAAGTAAAAGAAGGCTTAAAAGTAAGGTGCTAATGAGAGTTTTGTTCTTATAGTTTCAAAAAAATGCCGCCAAGAGTAGTTAACAACCGAAGGAGACCTGGTAGGCCCAGGGGACGTGGTAGACGTCCAGCGCAGAATGATAGAGAAGAGGAACAAGAAAGGCAAGATACCCCACCACCACCACCACCATCACCACTTCCACCACCACCCCATCGTGACATTGAGGACTTGTTCCTTAAACGTAACCCATATGTGTTCAACGGATCGGGAAACCCAAGCGATGCTGAGCTTTGGGTGCGATCAGAATTTTCAAACTTTTCAGATGTACTGATGAGGAGCGACTGTTATGTGTCGCATTCCAGCTTTCCGGACCAGCTGACTACTGGTGGGAAGCTCGGCAGAAGGTTATACCCGCAGAGCACTTGGCTCGTTTCACTTGGAAAGAATTTAAGGAAGCACTGTATGATAAGTACGTACCTAAGACGTATAGAGCTCAGAAGAAGGCTGAGTTCTATAATTTAAAACAAGAAAAGATGACAGTAACTGAGTACGACACCAAGTTCTGTGAATTGTCGAGGTATGCGCCAGCTCAGGTTGATATCGAAGATAAGATAGCGAAGAAGTTCTGTGGGGGACTGAAGCATGAGTTTGGAATTGCGTTAGCCAGTCATGGAGGACTGAGCTACACAGAAGTTTTAGGACGAGCCCTAGAGATGGAGGCCGTAGTGCCTGATGATAAGAAAACTATAACACCCGCACCAGCCCCAACCCAGAATCGAGGTTATTACAACAACAACAACAACAACAATAACAACTATCAAGGGAAAAGGAAATGGGAAGGAGGAAACAATAGTGGCTACTATCAGCACTCCAATAATCAAGGAAATCAGAGGAATGGAAACCAGCAAGGCTATCAGTAGCCTAACCCGAATAACAATTATGGCAAGAAGCCATGGCAAAGAAACAGTCAATCGGGACTGTACTTACAAGGAAATAATCAAAAGGGACCATAGAAAGGAAATAATCAGCAAGGTCAGCCACAAGGGCAGCAAAGGAATAACCAAGGAGGAAACAATCAAGGAAGAGCTACCATTCCTGCCTGTCCTAAGTGTAATAGGGTACACTTCGGGATCTGTCAAGCAAATTCTGAGAATTGCTTCAACTGCGGGCAGAAGGGGCACATTAAGAGGGACTGCCCGAAGCCGTTGCAATCGGCAGGACACAATCAGTATGGACAGCCCCAACCTCTGAGGGCGATTCAGGCACAGCCGCAGTAGCAGATGACCCAGCAGCAGTTCCAGCAGCACGCTCAACAGCAACAGAATGCAAGGGCATGTGCGATCAAACAGGGTGTGCAGAATAAAGGAAAAGGAAACCTAGCAGGTATAGGTAAACTTCATAATATCCCTATTAAGATACTGTTTGATACTGGCGCATCGCATTCTTTTATTGTTGGTTCGTGTGCGGATAACTTAGATATCAGACCTGTACGAGCTGAACACGCTATGAGAGTAGCTACACCTTCAGGAGAGATCACTACTTCCACACATGTTTGCTCTAACCTAGAATTAGAAATTGGAACTCTTAAGGTTAAGGCGAACAACTTGAATGTTATGATAATGTGGGACGTAGATATAATTTTAGGAATGGACTGGTTGTCTGAGAATTATGCCACGATTCTCTGCAACGAAAGGAAAATCTCATTCTAGCCACCAGGAAAAGAACCGACAGAATTTTATGGGATTGCAATGGGCAAGAGGATACCGATAATATCCGCCCTACAAGCTAAGAAGTTGATGAAGAAAAAGGGTTGCACAGCTTATCTTGTGTACCTAGTTGGAGAACCAGGAGCCGAGAAGATCATTCAAGATGTGAAGATTGTTAACGAATATGAAGATGTCTTTCCAGAAATTTTACCTGGTTTACCACCCGACCGTCACATAGATTTCTCGATTGACTTAGAACCAGGATCGGCCCCCAAATCAAAAGCCCCATATAGGATGGCACCGAAAGAGTTAGAAGAGCTTAAGATACAACTGCAAGAGTTGTTTGACCTTGGATTCATTAGACCGAGTGTTTCACCGTGGGGAGCACCTGTTTTGTTCGTCAGAAAGAAAGATGGTTCTATGAGGATGTGCATACACTATCGGGAGCTCAATAAGATCACCCTTAAGAATAAGTATCCTTTGCCAAGGATAGAAGACCTCTTTGATCAGCTTAAGGGCGCAGGAGTCTTTTCAAAAATAGATTTAAGATCTGGGTATCATCAACTGAAAATCAAACCTGAGGATATACCTAAAACTGCATTTCGAACCAGATATGGCCATTATGAATTTCTAGTTATGCCATTTGGTTTGACTAACGCTCCCGCAGTATTCATGGATCTCATGAATAGAATTTTCCACCCATACTTAGACAAATTCGTCTTAGTATTCATTGATGACATTCTCATTTACTCCAAGAATGAGGAAGAACACGAGGAACACTTGAGGATAGTGTTGGAAACGCTTAGAGCCGAGAAACTCTATGCCAAGTTCAGTAAATGCGAATTTTGGCTGAAAGAAGTGATGTTCCTTGGACACATTGTGTCAACAGAAGGTATCAAGGTAGATCCTGCCAAGGTAGAGGCAGTACGCGATTGGAAATCGCCAACAAGTCCGAACGAAATTAAGAGTTTCTTAGGTTTAGCCGGTTATTATAGAAGATTCATCAAAGGATTCTCTATGATTGCTAGACCTATGACGTAACTACTTCGGAAGGAAAACAAGTATAAATGGACGGACGAAAGCGAGAAGAGTTTCCAGACACTCAAGGAGAAGTTAACCACATCACCAGTATTAGCTCTGCCAGAAGCGAATAAGGAATACGTGGTCTATACGGATGCTTCGAAGAACGGATTAGGATGTGTATTGATGCAAGACGGAAAGATGATAGCTTATGCTTCACGACAACTTCGACCTCATGAAGTTGAGTACCCAACCCACGACTTAGAACTAGCAGCCGTTGTGCATGCACTGAAGATTTAGAGACACCATCTCTATGGTGTTAGGGTTGAGATTTTTACGGACCCATAAGAGTTTGAAGTACTTCTTCGAGCAAAAGGAATTGAACATGAGACAAAGACGATGGCTCGAATTAGTCAAGGATTATGATTGCGGAATCAACTACCATCCAGGAAAAGCAAACGTGGTAGCCGACGCGCTGAGTCGCAAGACTCCAACCAAGTTAGGGTGTCTTCTTATCAAGGAAGAAGCACTTGCGCAAGAATTTGAGAAAATGGACTTAGAAGTGCTCGATGCACCTGAAACGATAACCAACCATATAGCAGCACTCGTAGCTACACCAGACTTACGAGAAAGGATCATAAGTGTGCAAAGAAAGGACGAGTCGATGGAGAAGCTTCGACTAAGGATAAGAACGGATAAACTGGACGGTTTTTCCGAAGCACCAGATAATGCGATATTATTCGAAGGCAGACTTTGTATCCTTGAAGATGACAAACTAAAGAACGATATCATGAGTGAGGCTCACGATACGCTTTATACAGCACACCCAGGGGGTACGAAGATGTATCAGGACTTAAGAAAGAATTTCTGGTGGAACGGTTTGAAACGAGATGTTGCCTCGTTTGTAGAAAGATGTTTGGCTTGTCAACAAAGGAAAGCCCTACACCAAAGACCATACGGATTATTACAGCCATTAAGTATTCCAGAGTGGAAATGGGAGGATATAGATATGGATTTTGTGACAAGTTTGCCTAAGTCAAGGAGAGGAAACACTGCCATTTAGGCAATTATTGATAGACTCAAAAAATCAGCTCACTTTCTACCGATTAAGATTACCTACGGGTCAGAGAAGTTAGCACAACTGTATGTCCGTGAGATTGTACGTCTGCACGGAATACCAAAGTCAATAACATCAGATAGAGATGCCAAATTCACTTCGAGATTTTGGATCACGATGCAGAAAGAGTTAGGTATCGAACTTAACTTTAGTACCGCTTTTCACCCCCAAACGGATGGACAATCCGAGAGAACGATTCAGATACTCGTTGATATGTTAAGAACGGTAGTATTGGATCGAAGCGCGAATTGGGAAGATATCTTACATTTAGTTGAATTCGCGTACAACAACAGTTATCAAGCAACAATAGGAATGGCGCCTTACGAGGCTTTGTATGGAAAGAAATGTAGGTCACCACTTTATTGGGATGAAGTAGGTGAAAGAAAGAACCTAGGACCCGATACGGTCAGTGAAATGATCGAGATCATTCGTCAGATTAGAGTTAGAATGAAAGAGGCTCAGAGCCGACAGAAGTCTTATGCCGACGATCGTCGAACCAATCTTAGTTTTGAAATTGGGAATAAGGTTTTCCTCTAAATTTCACCATCTAAAGGAATCATTAGATTCGGTGTTAAGGGTAAACTCAGACCAAGGTTTATAGGAACTTATGAGATTCTTGAAAAAGTAGGACCTGTTGCTTATAGATTGGCCTTACCGCCAAGTCTAGGAAGTGTCCATAACGTGTTTCACGTATCTCAGTTAAGAAAATATGTTTTTGATCCTAAGCACGTAATTAACCAGCAAGACGTTGTTCTTAAATCCGACTTGAGTTATGAAGAAAAACCATTATCAATCTTAGATCGAAAAGTACAAGAGTTAAGAACCAAGTCGATACCAATAGTAAAAGTGCTATGGAATCACCACAGGCAAGAAGAAGCCACGTGGGAACTCGAAGAAAAGATGAAAGAGAAGTACCCTTACCTTTTTGAAGAAGGTATGCAAATTTCGGAACGAAATTTCTTATTAGAGGGGTAGGATGTAATACCCCGGATAATTCTTCCGTCGTCAAAATAAAAATTTAATTATTAATTAAGGATTTGCACGCCTAAGTTAAGGATTTTCAATTCTAAGACTAACGGTGAAATCCATTTTTGAAAATAAATTCCAGAAGTCGGTCGAACGACTACTGTATTAGGGTTTTCGCGTCCGATAGAATTTTCGTCCGAAAACTCAGATCGAAAAACCGTCAGAATTTACTTTCACTTTTTCTTCGATACGAGTTCACCGGAGAAAGTCAGTTTTTATGATTTTTCCGGGCGAATTTTGGACTGTCTTATCCCGACTTTTTATCGGATTTTGAAAAACGAATTATATTTTCCGAGTATGTGATTTATTTCTAATCTAGCGGTCGAATTAGATTTCGCCAAATACGTAACCACCTAAAAAATAATTTCTCGACTTTTAAAACGTCGTTCTAGACCCGTAAATGAGATATTTCCGGCGAAATTAAACCCCCCAAACCGCCTATACATGAGTCATCACCTTTTGTGAAGATATTTCTCACTTTATCAAATAGTAACACTTAGTCATCACCCTCTCTCCCTCTCTCACCAATTCCGCCATCTCCTCTCTCCATTCTCTCTCATTTTTTTCTTCCATTGTTCTTCATCTCCAAGCTTTTCAAAGCTCAACAAGTCTCTCGTCTACCGATCGATCTTAGATTCGATTCCGTATTCGACAAGGTAGGAACTTCTTCTACGTATTGAACCGAACAAAAATCATTTTCCATCACTTTATTTTTTTCGAAAATTAGAGAATGAAGAAGCATGATGTTCTATAGTTAAAGCATGTTATAGTATGCTTAGGAATGGTTCTATGGATTAAAATTATGAAGAAATCACCCCTCCTATATAAATTGTTATTACCGAAATTATTTAAGAGATTAAGGGTTTGATGTAGTTCGATTTTCTTGAAGATTGAGTGATGGATTCTTGTTCTATGTGATGATAGATGATCACATGAATTAATTGGTATTTTTCTAAAAATAAAAATAGAAATGTAAGAGAGAAAGAATTGATGTTTTGATGTAGAAGATGTTATGATTTGCATGAAATGATAATAGAAATGAAATATAGCATGTTTGAGGATGATTATAGAATTATTTGGAATTTTTCTAAAAATAAAATGAAAATCGTAAGAGACGAAAACCCGTCGATAAGTGGAGATTCGTTAATGATTTGAGTATATGATTTACGTATTAGTGATTCTAGATAAATGATGATCGATATTGTAAAGTTTGAGCGAAATCGGAGAACGTCGGATTTTCGCTAAGAGACGAGGAATCGTCGATAAGTCGAGATTAGATAATGATTTAGATTTGTGATTTGAATATATGTTAATCTTGTTAATTAATTATCGTAACCGGAAAATTGGAACGAATTCTAAGAAGATTGGATTTTTGTTAAGAGACGAAGAAACAAGATTAAATGTCGATAGAAAAGTCGAATAAGGAAAATTAATTGGATATTAATGATTGTTATTGATAAAGGAACGAGTTTGTAGTTGATGATATTTCCATCCGAGATACGAGATGTTATGAGTTATAGTTTATAATCGAGAAGTCGAAATAGAAATTGAATTTGAATTTGAAATTGGTTTAGTAATTGGATTAGTTGAAAGACGAGTAATTATACGTCGAGTTTCTAATCGAGAAATGAGAAGGAGTTCGGCATAAAAGATCATGCATGTTGACTGCCTTAAGATGGAAATTTCGTAAGAATAAAAGTGAAATAGCATTAATCGAACCTAGGGAATTGTGCGTCGAGTTTTATCGAGCATTAGGGTTTCCCGCGGACTGTTATGCGACCTTGCACGGAAACTGTCATAACTCCTACCTCGCTTAACGAAATCAAGATCCGTAAATTGGAGAGTAAACTAGACATCCGTAACTTTCTTTTGGTATAAATATCATCCCCTGTTTTAAAGTGCTATGTTCTGTGTGAACTCCAGAACCACTGCCTTGTGCAGGAAGTTTCCAAAAAACTTAATGTCTTAAGTTGAATCCTTTTCAACTTCGTTCCTTGTAAACTTTAAGTCGTTATAAGTTATCCACATCCATTATCTACTGACCTAAGTGTCGAATAATGAGCCGAGTCAGTTTATAAACGAGAATTGATTGAGTCTCGTTTATTCGTAAATCAAAACAAAGTAGTAAAGTGCAAAGGCCTAAAAGACTAAAACCAATTTCGATTTCCTGTTTGTTTTATCGTTGCGATCGAGTTTTAAAGTTTTTTTATTTACGATAAAAGGAGGAAGTCAGCGCCAAGGATAGGACGGAAGACAGAAGACGGAAGCTATAGTAGTTCTGTAATCAGTAAGGTGAGCTTTTCTATATATCAAATCAAACGAGCGATGCTCGAAAATGTTTACTTATCGCTTTATAACTGTGTTTTAAAGTGATTATCAAGGCATGAAAATATTTGTTTTATGTGAGTTCTCTTGTGCCTTTCTGAGTTAGCCAAAAGGGGTTAACTAATCGATCGGACCGCTGACTTAACCAGAAAGGGTTTTCCAGGGTTAAGTGTGCACGGTAGCCGGTGTGTGTGGTACCCTGTTGAGGGGTAGCCAGCCACGGTGAATAGAACGTGCACGGGAGAAGTATACTCTCCTCCGGCGTTGAAACAGAAGTTGGGCAAGTTTGAACGTAACATCAAGTTAAGGCTTGCCCAAGCTATATTATGAAAGTGAAAGAAAATGTTTAGTAGGCTCGGGTATTTGTTGAAAAACCCCGATGCGCTATTTATCAAGATGCCTGATTTAATCTATACTTATGATATGTTTTCGGCAACGTGCCCACTAAGTATGTTTATACTTAGCCCTGCATATGTTTTATAAATGTGCAGGTTGAGTGACGGGAGCGGCGGAGGTTGAGTAAAGAGTTGTAGTTAGGAAGAAGAACTTGCATCTAGCTTTACGCTTTCCGCTGCCAATCTTTTGAGTTAATGTAAACCTTTTTGGTCTAAGTCCCGTACAATGAACTTAATTAACTTTTGAACAACTTGTCGAGCGACCCTTCAAGGTCGACTCTCTCTTTCTTTTAATATAAAATCTGTTCATAGATATCAGTTGTCGTTTAATCGTTGTCTGTTTATTCATTTATCCCTCTTCTTCTCCGCTTCTTTAATCCAACCCCTAGTCGCACCCCGACTTTGCCGTCCCTCAGGATTTGGGGCTGTGACACTGCCCGGGCCAAATTTGTGCGGATGTTGGAAAATTCAATTCTCGCTACTTAAACTGAAATGCCTTTTAGCGAAGGTCAGTTCGTAAAGTCTTAATTCCATTTTCGGGAAACTTGTATGCACGTTGGTTGAGTAAGTTAAACTAAAAACATTAAAGAAAGTGAAGGCGGAGCCACAAAATCGGAGCACAATAACTTATCATGTTCAAAAGTAAACATTGGCACAAATAAATACTACTAAGTGTTTTGTACATTTGCACTAATGTTCATATTAGTGGTAAATGTGCCCGAGTCCTTGTACTCTAATTCGATCCAACCGCGCGTTGGCCTAACCTGCGCGCCCTTCGTTAAGGGTATCTTTGTCGTTATTAAAAAAAGGGCAAAATTTTGTGTATTTGAAGAGAGTGGGCTAAAATTTGTGTTTCATTGCTCAACATGGCTAAATCAAAAGTTGACTAAAATATAACCATACATATTTGAATGCACAAATTGCAATAATTTCATGCATGAACATCATAATACATAAGTTTCAATAAGTGAACGCAATCGTTATATCTGAGTTATTGATTACTTTAAATCAAGATTTCAGATTTATTCTCATTTATCGACTAGGCAAACATTCTCACCTTATCCTCTTTCTTAGCATTAAAAAGTGAAAGCTATGTAAATTTCTAATGGTGTAAAAAATATTGAGTAACTAATTAAAATTAAAATGAATCGTACAGTAATTTTTTTAGTACAAAAAGAAAATAAAAAATAGAAACTGGAAAAAAAACAATAAACAAAAGAGGACGACTTCCAAATGTTGCGTTCGATGCACACCTTAGTACTGCACTCTGCAGTTTATTTGACAGCTTATTTATGCCTAGATCATTAATACTCTCTGCGCAAGTAGCAGGCGGCTGACTGACTTGGAGTGATGCATATGTGACATAAAGGCATTTAGATAGGGATATTATTGTGGCTTTTCGCTCTTTTCCTTATTTCGCTTGAGCCAACTGTCTTTTTGACAACTTTGATTCAAGTTTTAGGGTTTTCTTATGATACAGCATTATTTGTCATTTTTTTTCTATTTATTTATATGCAGCATAATATTACTAAAAGTGGTGCATGTAGCACGTATATGCGTGTATTTGGCATTTGGATGCACACGTGTACGTCTCATAAAATAATATTACTATATGGGTGACCCTTTAAAAGTTATAAACAAAAACAAAAACATTCAGAGGTGACCAAACAAAATTTTCATTTTATCACTATTTAAGCTTCATGCTAATTATAGTTTATTAACATTCTATAATAATCTATATATTTCAAATTTGCAACTCTAAAAAAAATAAACATTTTATTTATTGCCACAATCCTGATTAACATTGATAATGGTCACAATTTATTTTCATGTATTCTAGTAAATCAGTAATATTTAATAGTGTCTAACCTTCCATATGATAATTTGGAATATGATTCAACCTACGATAATATTATACTCCCTCCGTACGTGGAGTAATGCCCCATTGACAGCTTGGCACAGAGATTAAGAAAGCTGATAAATTTTTCTAGTGGGGTACAAGTTAGATAGTTGGGGTATTGTTAATGTCATAGGTTTAGTTTATTAAATTCGAATTAAAGAGAATGTGTGGTTGCGGTTTTGTTTATCCTAATTAAAGAGAATGAGTCGTTGTGATTGTATGGGTCCCAATGACAATTGAGTGTAAATACTGAAAGATTATATTCTTTAGTGGTAGCAATGTACATAAACTAAAGCAGAACATTATTGACATACAAAAAAGCCTGGGTTGGTTAAGAACTTAATTGGACCATAATCATCTCATAATAATTTATTACGAAATAACAACAAGAGTTAGGTATAAAAACATTCCAAAAATTATTACCAAATAATCTTGACGGGACAGACGTCATACAACAAGAGTCAGGCATAAGAACATTCTATTGCGGACGTACAACCACGTCCGTGCTAATTCCAAGATTTCGCCATCGGTGTAGGAATGAGGAGGCACCGTCGGAAAGATCGCCGGAGATCGCCGAATGAGAAAAATTGAAAGAGAGGAGAATGAGAGGTGTGATGTTTGAGGGTGTGGAAGAGGGTATTTATAGTGTAAAAATTGAGAATTAAAAAAAATAATATTTGTAACTTTTGGGATCGCCAACGGTCGCCTGGTGATCGTTATGCGATCGCCACGTGTCACTTTGACTGCCAGCAAGGGCATTCTTTGGCGATCGGCAGATTGAGGCTGCGCTCGCTAGGGGTGCGCTCGGCAGTTGTGCGTGCACGGTGCGAGCACGCTCGCTAGGGGTGCGAGCGCGATCACGCGCGCGCCGCTGGTATAAGTCTTACCCATGTGTATGAAATGAACATATCTTATATTTTCAACGTCTTTGTAAAACGTTTTTCAAAATGGTGCACGAACCAGTGTGGGTACCAAAAGAAATGATCCAAAATGCTTATTTATTTTTTTCAAAACAGGTAGAGTTACGGTAAAAAATGTAGGTGTATTGGGATCGTAGCTGTTTTATCTGACGATCAACGTTTCTGCTGTGCGGGGCTTAGTCATCTCATTTTTTACGCCAAGACTATCAAGCCAGGATACCGTATTGAAGATACGTTGACAAAGCTTTCTCGATTTCATTTGAAGCCAAACCTTTTATAAAGTAAAGTTGTAAAGTCAATTGTTCATTGCACGATTCCAATTAACAGTACGGTTATCTTCATAGGCTGAGTAGTGGGGTGTTACAAAACGAGTTGGCCAATTAAATTCTTACGTAATAATTTCAAAAGTAGAAAATATTTCCATAATCAAAGCAGTTTCGATTCATAAATCGTACCATCATTTTCATCGTCATTTGTGGACGGCTCGGGATATATAATTGAACGATAATCATAATACTAGTATTAGAAAATGTAATATTGCAAACCAACCAGTGTTGCAAATAAAATATCATAATGACAAGCGGACAACAATTGTCAGTTTATTATTACCGATAAAATATTACTACTAATTATTTTGATATCAGAATAACTGAAATCTATTCACCACTTTATAATTAATATAGCAATTTTCGATAATTATTATATATATGTGAATTAGCATGAGGCGCACAAGTGCACAACTGACCAATGACCACAGAGTTTTTATAAATACGTATACGCATCATATGACCTAGATCATCGTAGTTAATATAATCGTCATTTTTAGCCTCAGTCTCGCTCTCCACACCAACACAATTAATGTTCCCCACAAACTTTGACCGCACCCAAAACCAACAACCTTATCATATCAGCGTCACCACGAAGCTTGTAAATCAGTAGCATTGCAGCGGCCGCGTCGTCATCGGGGCCCCTGCCCCCCACCTCACGTCATTTGATTCACCGTGAACGATGACGATGCCACTGATTCCTCCAGCGACAACACCGATCAGAATCGCCCGCGCAAGGTACGGCAGTACATCAAGGAGATGAGGACGCACGCAAACACCAGTGCATCCGACAAAAAATACTACAATGATAAGAAAGCCAGAAGGCGTTGAACAGCAGCACATGAGGCGATGATTAAGCGACTTGTGTCGGCAATTCAAGCAGGGAGGCCGAAGAACAAATTTGTTGTACCTCAGCCGAAAGATGTTGATGATGGCAAGCCACAGAAACTTCGTGGCGTACGGCAGTGGTCATCTAGAACATGGTCGGTTGAGATTCGCTCTCCGGATCGGCGGGGGAAGGTGTATTTGGGGAGCTTCGGATCGGCAGAGGAGGCGGCGATTGCGTCCGATAAGGTGTCCCTTCATTTTCGTGGCCCCTACGCATGCACTAATTTTCGTTACTCCTCAGTGACACAGGGTCCATTGACGATGTTACCGATAGTCAATGTTTTGCCCGAAGCCGTGGCCAAGAAGAACTACTGGGATTATTTGGAAAAACAGGTCACGCTGTCTGCATTATCCGGTTTTAAGCATAATTGTCTGGAAATTGGTGATGGTTTATTTAAACCATGGAGAATAAGTTGTTCTTTTTTTTGGAATCACAGAATCGCAGTGTCTCTGTTATTGTGTTCAAAAATTTCATAATTATTATGTATTTCACGATAGTTAATTAATTGGTACACTTTTATATCTATCGTACACCCACGGTGTATCCAACGTTGCAACAATAAAATAGACGTGCAACCTCAATAGTTTGCATATAGTCGTCACCGAGATATTATTTTTTGACCATTATAAAAAAGGGGTACCTGCCATTTGTTTGAAAATCGGAACTTGAAAATATTTACTTTTACGAGCAAACCAAAACTCTTTCATTTCCGATAATTTTGCTCCCGATCCTCTAATTTCCCCCCAAATCAAATCCTACGTGACACACCTGAATGGCCACTGTGGATGCTAGAATTTATAGAACAATGTCATTTTGTATAAACAAATATAACCAAATATCAACAAATGCAATCAACACTTTGTACTTGAATGCCACAAAACAGATGTACAAAAATTCGTTCAAAATCATCAATGACATACAGAAAAAAAAAAAAAAAAAAAACTAAAACAATAAAATACTTGACCAGCTGTAGGCGACGTCTAGGCCCAATCTAGTGTGTGACCACTAAATTTGACCCCTCCAGGTAGGACCGCCGGCTAAGCCACGGTGTCCTAAATTATTCTACCTCAATCGCGGTAGGCGACTCCACTGCCGCCTTATCCGAGCAAGCATCATCAGGGTCGGCACAAACTCGTCGCAGTCAAAGTATAACATGCTCGGTTTTCCGAGTGTGCTGACATTAAAAATAGTCCAAGTTCGAACAACATTAGTGCTGACAACCGCCGCCACATCCACACGATGAACTAAGAATCCGTAGATGGCAACACGTCGTATCCAACAAAGATCAACTATCGTAAGGTACAAAAGGCTGCAGAGCTGCAAAGGAATACCAAGAAAGAAAGATTAAAAACCATAAAGCTATAAAATAGGTGTAAAAACTTCGAACAAATGGAGTTCATACACAGCTACTACACGAAAGCAACAACAAGTAGGTTGATTAAAGCTTCATTCAATTCCTCCACGACGACAACATGCAATACGACCACAGAATCAATGCATTCTCACAACGTAAGAAGGTCTCATTCACATGTTTTAAGAATCTAATGTAAACTAATAAAAAATTTAATTCCTTACATATTTGTCCCTTCAACTACCACTATCCACAAGAATAGATGTTGCAAGTTTGATTTTGGGTCCTGTTATATTTTCTCTGACATCAACATCAAATTGCACAAACTGCTTCATAACAATCACTTTCCAAAAATAAAAAGAATTAGCAAACCAGATTTTTTCCTATGTCTAGCATTTTATAAAACTCACCAGAAAATCTTTTTTCGATTCATATAATGAAGCAATTCCAATCAGCACAGAATGAGAACAGAAAACCAGCACTTTAATAAACACCCTAAAACAGGGCAAAAAAGAAGCAACATAAAAACTCACAAAAAACACATGAAATGGGTGCGGAAGTAGACACCCTAAAACTGATACAATTTAATGATAAACATGATTAAAGAATGACAATAACATCCATTTTTCAATTCCTTACTGCTCACTCACATTTTGTCCCTTACCTAACACTTACTTTTACCCAAAATTCAATTAATGATGCACAACTATATAGTCTAAAACAACTGTACATTAATTTATTTGCTTAGACAACACAGATGGATTCAGTACTACACATAAAATGCACAACCTTAGAATCGCAACGAATCTATGATTATGAAATGTAAAATCACAACTGATGTAATCAAGTGATTACGTACGGGGCAAGAGTATATTGCACTGGTAAGCACTGAGTCCAGTGTTACGAACAACACTGCTAGCATCATCCTAATTGATATCATATGGAGGATAATAACAAAATCATTGCTTTACAGCTATTGTTTATCAAGTTAAAACGCTATGTGCAGTTTTACAGTTATTGTTGTCACAGCCCCAAATCCCGAAGGACGGCAAAGCCGGGGTGCGACTAGGGATTAGATTAAAGAAGCGGGGAAGAAGGGGGAATAACTTAATAAACTAACCAATACTAAATAAACATAAAGATATCTATGAACTGATTTCATTAGCAAAAGAGAGTAATCTCGAAAGATCGCTCGACAAAGTAGTTTTCAGAGTTAGTCGGTTTAAAGTATGAAACTTAAACCAAAAAGTTATACAACATTAAAAAATGAAGTAGTTTAGCAGCGGAAACATATTCTTCTTTCCTATAAACAACCCTTTACTCAAACTCTGCCGCCGTCGTCACTCAACCTGCACATTTATAAACACATGCAGGGCTAAGTATAAACATACTTAGTGGGCACATTGCCGAAAACATATCATAAGAGTATAGATTAATCAGGCATCTCAAAAAGTAATGCATCGGGGTTTTCTTTAAAAAGGCTTGTGCTTACTAAACATTTTTCTTTCATGAATATAGCTTCGAAGCATTTTCTGACAGATGTTACGTTCAACTTGCCTAACTTCAGTTTCAACGCCGGGGAAGAGTTAACTTCTTCCGCGCACGTTCTATTCACCGTGGCTAGCTAACCCTCAACATAGTACCACACACACTGGCTACCGTGTACACTAACCCTAGAAAGTCCCTTTTGACTAACTCAGAGTCCGATCGACTTAATTGGCGAACCAATTCAGAATGGCACAAAAGAACTCACATAAAACAAATTCTTTTATGCACTGATAATCAATTTGAAAACACACTTATCAAAGCAGTAAGTAAACATTTTCGAGCATCGCTCATTTTATTTGATATATAGAGAAAAGCCCACCTTAGGCGATATACAGAACAACTAAAACTTCCGTCTTCGGTCTTCCGTCCTTTCTTCTAATTGCAACTTTCTCCTTCTATCACAATCAAACATGCTTTAGTAAATCGGCCGAGACGATTAAAGAAAAATCAATTCGAATTCGGTTAAGACTTTTAGGCATTTGCACTTTAACTAATTTCTTTTGATTAACGAAGAAACGAGACTCGAACACATCTCGTTTAGAACTAATTTGGTTCCTTACTCGACATTTAGATTAGTTAATAACGGAAGTCGATAACTCTTAACGACTTAAAAGCTCTTAAAAAGAATTCAACTTAAGAAAATGAGTTCTCGAAATTTTCTGCACAAGGCAGTAAGTCTGGAGCCTCTACAGAACAGAATACTGCGAAACAGGGGATGTGCTTGGTACCAAAAGAAAGACACGGATGTCTAGTTTACTGTCCAATTTATGGATCTCAATTTCGTTAAACGAGCTAAGAGTTATGACCGTTTTCGTGAAGGGTCGCAAAACTGCCGAGAAACCCTAATCGCTCGTAAAACTCGATGCACGATTCCCTAGGTTCGATCAATGCTATCCAACCTTTATGTGCATGAAATTTCTATCACATTTCAGTCAAGTCTCGTAATTATCTAACGTGAATACTTTCTCGTTCCTCGATTTAAACTACGACGATTACTTCTCGTCTTTTCAACTAATCATTTATACTTAGAATTTCCATTTCAATTTCAATTCAATTTTTATATTCAACTTCTATTTTCTATTTCATAACCTATATGAAATCTTCATCAACTTCATTCCTACTTATTAATCAACTACGAACTCAAATCAATCAACATATAAAGTCTCGATTCCTTATTTCTTCTTTTACGTACTTACTTACTTTCTTCGTTTCTTGAAGTTTTACTAATTCAATTTAAATCAAATTAGTTTCTATCATCTTCTTACTTAGTAATGAACATCTTAATGCATTAACATCATTATAAACCATTACTTAACTAATCCACGTCATTTGTATCGGTCTAAGAACTCGATTTTCCAAAGTTGTTAGTTAATTCTCAATTAATTCAACAACTACCATAACATATCAACAATTACTAATATTCGATTAGTTTTCTCGTTTGATTTTCCTATTGACGATTATGCTCGACTCTTCGTCTCTTACGAAAAGTTCGACGTTCTTAGATTTCGTTCAAACTTTCCAATTATCATCATTAACCACATAGATTAACTAATATGCAAACCATAAACTTATATCATTATCGAAACTAATTCTATCGACGATTCTTCGTCTCCAACGATTTCATTTTTATTTTTAGAAAAATCTAAATTAAATATATGTTAAACCTTATGCTTACTACATCTCAATTATATCAACACATCATCCAAATCATAATCTTTTCTCATTCAAATACCTACTTCTTCCTCTCTTACAACTTTGCTTTTATTCTTAGAAAATTCCTAATTAATTCACATGTTCATTATTCATCCTATGCAAACATATTCTACCAACCACACATCTAATATTCAAGCTCAAACCTCTCTTACTTATCTTCAAATTTTCGAAAATTACCCTATAATTTCTAACATAATTTCTACTTGATTTCTATCCATAGAAATTAAATCATAAGCATAAATAATCAAGAAATAAACTTAAAACATCATCCTACGTCTTCATTAAATTTTCGGTTATTAAAAAGAATAAGGGGGAATGATTTTCACTTGATTCTAACCATGGAAATCCAATCCTAAGCATACATAATCAAGTCTTAAACTTAGAACATCATTTTCTTCCTCTCTTACAAATTTTCAAAAATTTCATAATTAAGGGAATAGAATTTTGTTCGGATAGAAATGAAGAGGAGGCTCCCACCTTGCTAACTATGAACTCGGATTTGAAATCGATCGGAAGACGAAAAAGTTATGGAACTTTGAATGCTTGAAGATCTTGATGAACACACTTGAAGATCTTGAAGGAATGAAGAACAAGAGAGAGAAGAGAGTGTTAGGTGGGGGGGGGGAGGTTATGAGAGAGTGAGATAAGAGAGAGTGTGATGACTAATGGGGTGATATTTAGTTAATAAGGTAAGAAGGATGACTCGGGGGGGTGTAGGTGGCGGTTTGGGAGGTGAATTTAATTCAAAAATATCACCTTTTACGGGTCTAATACTGCGTATTGAAATCGATTAAATATTTTCTTAAACGGTTACGTTTCCGACGAAAACTAATTTGACCATTAGATTAGAAATAATTTACTTAGTCGGAAAGCATAATTCGATTTCCGAAATCCAAAGAAAAGTTGAGACATGACAGTCCAAATTTCGCCTGGACAAATAATTAAAACTGACTTTCTCCAGTAGACTCGTATCACAAAATAAGTGAATGTAAAGTCAGACGGTTTTTCGATCTGAGTTCTCGAACGAAAATTCTATCGGACGCGAAAACCCTAATACAGTAGTTTGTTGAACGACTTCTGGAATTTATTTTTAGAAACGAATTTCACCGTTAGTCTTAAAATTGAATTTCCTTAACTTAGGCGTGCAAACCTTAATTAATTATCAAATTTTTATTTTAGTGACGAAAGAAATATCCGGAATATTATAATTGTTTATCAAGTTAACACGCTCTGTGCAGTTACCCATTGCCTGTATGGAGAATTATATAAATTTTTACTCAGAAACAAAAAAACAATAGAACCCATAAATGTAATATACAATAAATTAGCTTTTTTTTTTAATTAAAATTACAGTAGAGAGAATACACAAAAAGATGTACTAATGAAAGGAAAGTGAACAATACGTTTAACAGATACTAGGTATTATTAATATCCAAAACACTATTTTTTTTTTATCATATATTCCATTCAACCTACCACACAAAAAATAAATACAGTCAGCAAACCCAGGGGGAGACAGTGGAATCATTTAAAATTAATACAAATGAAATACCTATATCAACCACTAACATGAAGATCCTAATTTTTCATTAAATGTTACCGAATGAATATGGTGGCTCGCTGCTTCCAGCAAGAATTAATACAAATGAAATACCTATATCATACACAAATAGAGATGAAGACCCAAATTTTTCATTAAATGTTACTGAATGCTTATGGTGACTCGCTGCTTCCAGAAATAATTGGGGAACAGAAAATAAGCAAGAAACAAATGAAGCTACTTTTGACGCCGCATGCTCTCATAAAAGGTGTCTTCGGCGGCCAAGTGCAAAAGTTAGGGTTCAAAAACAATTACTCAAATTCAAAAAAGAAAATGAACTTTTAATAGATTAAAGAAAATAAAGAACAAATTAAATAGCGACAATGAACTTAATAGACTAAAGAAAATAAAGAGTGTATTTTAAGATATATAGAAAATGCAATTTTTAATAATATGTGTCAGACCTACAGTGTGGCCTATTTAGTAGGCAATGGCCGGAAAGTCGAGCTGGACGGCGAGGCGGAAACAGAGGTGCGACTATGGTTTGGTTAATACAGGTTTTATTTTATTTTAGAATTTGTTTAAAAAGCAGGTAAGTGAATTTCCACGTGGATGGCGATGATGATGTGTTGCATATGGAAGTAGAGGTAGTATCAAATTTCCAGAGGAATTACAGTGAATCAAGAGCAACAAGGGAAAATGAGTATAATATTGTAGAAAGGAAGGTGTATATAGGTGTGACGTACGGAGGGAAGAGAGTGGCGATGGAGGCCGGAGCGAGGGAGATATTTTGATTTGGAGCTACAACTCAATGTGAACCAATGTCGATGGTGATATTGTGATGCTATTGCTCTTCAATTTCAAAGACCATAAGATTTAGACGCCCTTCTTTCTTCTTTTCTTTTTTTTTTACTTATTAATCACGTTGAATAAATTATTATTAATTTTGCAAATATAGCCACCCCTGAAAAGAAAAGTGTTAATATAGCCACTTTTTAAAAATGATCAAATATGGTCATGCATACACGACTAGCATACACGACCAGCATACACGACCTAAACTGGTCGTGTATGCTGACCATGCATACACGACTAGCATATACGACCATAGCAATATACACAATAATGCACACACGACTAGCATACACGACTATATCAGCATACACGACCTGAATACACGACTAGCATACACGACCATATCAGCATACACGACCAGCATACACGACCAATATACATGGTCGTGTATGTTGGTCGTGTATGCAAGTCGTGTATGCGTGGCCATATTTGATCGTTTTTAAAAACGTGACTATATTAGCACTTTTCTTTTCAGGAGTAGCTATATTTGACTAATTCTCTTTTTACTATCTTATAAAAATATTTCGATTTTCAACTATCCTGTATCTTTTTTTTTTCTTTTTTTTTTTTGCGTTTGACAATAACAATCTTATTTTTTTAAAGAAAAAAAAAACCATTGGTAATCTCATTAATTAAATTTATTTATGCATAACCATATAAATTATCGGATTATTTCATTTTCTTAAGACATAGTAAGACATTTGAGTTCTTTTTTTTTTAATGGAAGACAATTGAGTTATTAAAACCAAAAAAAATACTATTACTAATTGCTATTTTCTCCTTATATGATTATTTTACTATCTTTTTATAGTAGTATCAAAACTAAATAAATATATTTCCTGAAAATAAAAGAAAAGGGCTTATTGGTCACTGGAGGGGGGGTTCGGTTCGATTAAACTACTCAGCCCAGCCGCAAATAATGACGGGTCCAAAATCAGAATCACAACAGGAGCAACCATGGCTGATGACTGGAAGCTCCATAGTAGTTTTCTTCACTCCGAATTCCATCTCTCAGTAAACTTTACTGTTTTTTTCGCACTCATTCAAATAAACATTTGATTACTTTCAATTTTGTTGATCGGCCGTGGAGTTACTGCTTCCTTCTAACCAATAACCCACCGAAACTTTTGCTCCTTTGATTGACATGATGATAATTTCTCCGTTCCGACTTAGTCCCGGTCAAGAAGCAAGACGCTAGAAACAGAGGCTGTGCTCCGGTTTGAGCCGTCTCTCTCTCTCTCTCTAGACTAAAGGTAAGCACTCTCATTCCTCGTCTTTTTTTAATTAAAATAAAAATTTAATCTTTTGCCTGGATTTGTTTTTTAATTTCTGCATATAACTTCTCAATTTGGGATTTATGAAATTGATTTGGTAAGAAAACCGAAATTAGAATATGGGATTATATATTGAAGACTATAACATTCTATTTGAAGATGTATTAGTAAAAGTATGTAGTGGTGGATAGTGATACAGGGGTTGTTGGATGTGAGTGACATATGATGTGATTGATTGTTGGATGCAGGTTCCTCCTCCACTCCATGGTGGGATTGGGAACAAATATGGTCGTTTACTTAACAACAAGTCTCAACCTCCTCCTTGTACCTAGTGATTCTAATTCGAGGTTGCTTTCTGCTATTTCATGTCCCAAGTTTATACCAATTCACTTGACCTTTTCTCATGCTGATCGGCTTTTTACTGGAACGAGATACAAGTGAGCACTCTCTGTGTTTGTGATTTTCAAGTGTCATGCATATGTAGAATGAATGTCTCAGCTGAAAACTTATGCAATTGTATAGGAAGCTGGTGTGGTGTATTAGAAGCGCAGCTGATGATTCGTCAACATCATCATCATCATCATCTTCTTCTTCTTCTTCGAGTGGGGGAACTAGGCTTATTAGGACTATCCAAGCATTTCAGTTGAAGCTCACTGCAAGACTGAAGGAGCTAACGAAAGATCTGCCTGTCAAACTCTTCTCTTTCTTAGTGGGCTTCTATTGTGCCACTGCTTTCGCCACTGTAATAGGCCAAACCGGTGACTGGGATGTGCTATCAGCTGCTTTGACTGTTGCTGTAGTTGAGGGTATCGGGGCTCTTATGTACAAGGCTTCTCTTCCTTTGGTGGACAACGTAAAGAACGTAATCATTATATCCAATTATTGGAAGGCTGGGCTTTCACTTGGCCTGTTTCTGGATTCATTCAAGTATTGAGAGCAGCATATAAGCTTGAAAGGTGATGATGGATAACCTATGCTTGGTCGTTCATTCCTTAAATAAATGGAACTATCTATCCTAACAGGATTTCTCCCTGTTAGAAAATGAATGCTGAGGGATGGAGGCTACTTGGGTTTATTCAAAGACCAATCACCTTCAGGTTTGCTTCTTTCTCCTCCTTGCCACTGCCACATTCTCCTTATAATGCTGATTTTTCGTACATTACTTGTGAATGGTTTTGTTTTCTGTTGGGAATTGAGGTTTAATAAGTAGATGTTATAGAGAAAGAATAATCGGTTTATTCTGAACACAATAATGTTTAACATTCAGTCCAGAAATTATGATTCTAAGATAAACTGGATCAAGTGGTTTCTTGGTGATTATGCAAATCTCTTTTTCATCTCTCTGCCTCTCTCTATCTCTCTCACACACACATGATGTTTGGGGGAACTGGGCCTATTCTAGTTTAATTTATTCTATCACACTATTGTATGCTGTAAATCATGAATGGAGTGATACCAATGGGTGAATAATATTTATTTGGTTTGCTGTTAGGTACATGGAAAAATCCGAATGAGAAACTTGTTTGTAAAAGAAAGGAAATTGTGACAGAAAGCATGATGTTGTGCGTCTCCGGTTCATATGGTAATGGTTAGGTGAAACATCAATTCATGACTTAATTTGTTGTAGTAATTGATGTTTACTCAAGATAGATTTATGATCTGGACCAAGAAAGGCTGATGATGACTGCTGGATGTTGAAACAAAGGCTCCTTTTTTGCGTTATAATGTTTGGTGAAGTGAAAATGTGAATCGGTTTATGTAGAGAATTGCCGCGTTGCAGATCCTAGCCTAGATGATATGGTATATAATTTGAAGTTCCTTAAATTATTCATTGTATTTTTGTCCTAAATTACATTTGTTGTTTATAAGAAGGCAATCAATTGGCTAGAAATAGAATTTGTCCTAAATTACATTTGTTGTTATTGAGAAGGCAATCAATCGGCTAGAAATAGATTATGGCCTCAGAAGGATCTTCTCGTAGTCTCATATAAAGCTGACTTGTGTAAATAGGAATGTTATAGTTCCAAACGTTTAAAATGTAAGATATCAAGTAGTAATAATAAACAATTAAAAGTATAGGATGCATAATACTTGTCCCACATTGAAAAGTGAGAATTAGCAACTGGACATTTGAGCAGTTGTAATGAAACTGCAGCAGCCAAATGAAAGAGTGGGAATTGGCTACATATGTGGTAAGTCTTAAGCAAGCTATTCAATTCTATCTCTTGGGCTGGACGTAAGTCCTGAGTGAAGGGGACTGAGTGAGACTGAAAGGAGTAACGGTGGTACTCTGGTTTGCTCCTTTGCTCTGGATTCTTCGTCTTGCAATGTAACCGCGAACCCAAGGAGTGACATCCTCGTTGACTTTGATCATTATGAAGAAGATGATACGGTAGATGATGATCATGCTCATGAGAACGCTGAGATCCACCCATTTTGATCGGGTCACGTCAATCTGGAAAACATTTTCCAAGATGTATTCTCCCGGAATCTTAGGGAGATCGGGGGTCTGGTTGTCGAAGACCAAGCCTTTCAGATCATTCTGGTACTGCCCCTGAATTGATGATGATCAAGGATCAATACAATTAATACTTCATATATCAAGATTCAAGCAATTATGTAGAGTTATTAAAGATTGAAGATTGAAACAACAAGGAGATTGAGTACCTGTAGAGCCCAGAAGTGGAAACTTATGTAGGACATAGGGTAACGCCAGAAAGGTTTAGGGATGTCGTTGGGGAGTCGGAAATAGCCAGAAACAAGCATGAATATGCCCTGGATGCCAGCTCCTATGATGATACCCATGAGGAAGTTGGGAACAACACTGGCGATGGCCATCATGAGGCTCTCCACAACAGTAACGCTGGCGTAAAGAGCAAGGACGAAGAATAGATAATGCATGAAGCCCGGGTGGAGGCGGACCATGAAGTAGCAGACAGTACCGGAGAGGAAGGTGATGAGTATGAGAAACGGCATTGCAGAGAGGGTGTTGCTGATCACGAAGGCTCCCACGCCGTAGTGTCCGTTAAGCCTTTCCCTTTGGAAAACCTGATTGATTGATTGATTTAGATCAATTAATGAAAATCTATATATACTATGATAATGAACAATATAAGTAATAGCTAAAATAGGTAAGCGGACCTACCTTCATATCTTCGACGAATGAAGGAAATCCACCAATGGACATAAAGGTGACGAAGCCAAAGACGAAAGAGGCGCAAGCACCCCTGGCGAGGATGGCGCTGTAGCTGGTTCCTACGTTCATGTAGATGGTTCCGATGCAGACAGTGACGACGAGGTAGATGACAAGCCTCAGCCAGTAATAACCGAAGTCCCGAGACATGTTCACAAATGAGCGTATGGTCAGCGTGAATGCCTGCATCAGGAAACTTGCCTGACTCCCTCCAGAATCCAGCACCGTTCCTTTCTGTATTTATTGATATAGAAGTAACATTAATGTGAGTTGAAGGAAGAAATTAATAAGTAAAGTCGATGAATGCATGCATGTACTCACAATTTTAGACATGTCCTGAATCTTCTCATTTGCAGAGTAACAATACTGGGACTTTTGATACGACTCAACAAGCGTCCGTATAGCTTCCGCAGTGGTTACTCTATCAACAGGATCATCATTCATCTCAAACTGGTGATCCATTATATCATTAAAACAAACACAGTATCAGATACTAGCTGGTAATTAATAAATTAAGTCAAATAATTAAGAGGATCCTTTTCCTTTTCATATGATAATACGTACCCTCATTTTCATGGATCCTTTGAGAGTAGCTTTAACTTTGTCAAAATCAGAATTGATGCAGCGGAGGAAATGGTCAGATGGATTTCGCAAAGGAGGACAAGGAAACCCAGCTTGAGCGAAGAACTGCATGCATGCAATTGCAGATGCAGTACAAATCAATTAACCTCATATTCATGAGAAGCTAGCTAGCTAGCTGCTATCTAGAGATGTTGATTACTAAAGTTATACATACATACATACATAACATACCTCATAGGCTTGGGAAGCTTGGCCAAAGTAGACAGATTTGCCGCTGGAAAGCAAGTACAAGCGATCGAAGAGCTCAAAAACTTCACTGCTAGGCTGGTGGATGGAGGCGATCACCGTCCTTCCATCTCGAGACAGCCCTCGTAACGTCTGAGTCACAAAGAATGCAGATGCACTGCATGCCCACCAACACAAGACAACATTATGCAATGTATCATCTCAATTCTGAATTAAATAAATCAGTAGAGGTAATTAATTACCTGTCGAGTCCGCTGGTGGGCTCATCAAGGAAAAGAAGGCGTGGGCGCATCAAGATCTCGAGTGCAATGCTCACCCTTCTTCTCTCGCCGCCGCTGATCCCCCGCAGGTGCCAATTCCCGATCACCGTGTCCGCGCAATCTTGAAGTCCCATTTCGATTATGGTGCTCTCAACAAGTGCTCTCTTGTCCGCCCATGCCATTCTATCCGGAAGCCGCAGTCGAGCTGAATACGATATGGTTTCACGAACTGTCAGAGTGCCGATCAAGTTGTCGTCTTGGGTTACATATGCCTGCAGCAGCATATATAAATCAATTGATTAAACAAATTAAGAAACTACTAACTAATATATCTATATCTATATACGCAGTTAGTTCGTCAGTTAGAGTAGCAGCACTGACAGCTGTGCCAAAGGACAAGTTGGCCTTCCGGCCGTTGAGAAGAATGGTGCCGGAGAGGAAAGCATTGGCGGCGAGGCGGCCGGAGAGCGCGTCGAGGAGCGTGGACTTGCCGGATCCAGAAGGGCCCATGAGGGCGGTGAAGGATCCAGGCTCGGCGTAACCGGAGAGTTTGTCAAGAACATTCTGGGTGTCGCCGTTGCCGAGGGTGACCACCACCGTCAAATCCTTCCAGGCCAGCCTGGCCGACACATCTCCCACGAACTCGGTGTTGGTCTTCTCCTTCCACAGAGACTCGCTCAACGGGCTCAGCCCTCCCACTACCATTCCGTTGCCTGAGGGCTTGTTTGCCTCTATCTCCATCACCACCTGATCCGCCGACGACCTCTTATTCATCTCCATTGATTACTACTACTACTACTACTACTACTACTACTACTACTACTATATCTTTCTCTCTCTCTCTCTCTCTCTCTCTCTCTCTCTCTCTCTCTCTCTCTCTCTCTCTCCCTTGCTTAATTTACTATTCACCACGCAAATGCAACTGCAAGCTTATATATATATCTATGATGTATGTTCGAATTGCTGCTGGTAGCTAGCTAGTCAAAAAATATAATTTGTGTGAAGAATAAACGCCAATGCTATGAGCTTGACTCCACCTGTTATGTTGTTTCACGCACTAATTAAGCTTGGACCAAATTATAGCTACTATAAGGTGCAGTTGCACCATATCGATCTAGCTGCAGATCGATCGATATATCCACTAAAGAAAGAAATAAAACGATAATGATGATGATGATGATGATATAGATTTCTTGTTGTTGTTGTTGTTCGTTTTTTATTGTATTGAATTGGTAATGGTAATGGTAATGGTGATGGTATTGTATTGTAATGTGGGCTGGGGAATAAATGTGGGCAGGTAGATGTTGGTGGAGGGAATTAATGCAAACCGACCCCAATTAAAAGTTTGTGTAGCAGGAGGTTGGCAAATTAATCGTTATTCATTCACATCCATCCATCATTATGCATACATACATAATGTACATACACGTAACGCACCACATTAATAAGTCAAGTGAAGTCCCCCTTAGGCTAACCCATACTACCTACATTCATACATTGTGGACGGAACGGATAGATGCATCATATTCATGGGTCAAATTTCTCGGCCTCCTGTATGGCTATGTATGTGATTAATTTGAATTGAAATGTTTTGAGCAGAATCGTAATACTTGGTTTTCACCGCCACCTCCGCTCCCCCCTATTTTAATGTGACTAGTACGAATAAAGTGCACACACACTCACACGTTAAAGAAATGATTTTACTAAATAAATAATAATGAATTAATTTATATTTAATTTATCATAAATTAATATTTATAGTTTATATAATCTTTATTTATTAAAGCTTTGTAATTTCTCATAAATTTATATTCTATCATTAATAGAAAAATATAAAATAATAAAAATATTTAATTGTAAAGAGCACTCTCGTTTTTTCTTATGTATATCAAATATAATAACTATTATTTACATTTTAATTCAATTATTCTTTTAATATCATTATAAAAGTACTAATAAATTGTCATTATATAAAATAAGTGAAGTCTCCTGAAAATAAATTTGGTGGCTTTTGGTCAAACGTAATATTGTAAAAGAAAAAAAATTAACTCCTTCATCAACAGATATCACTGTTCTCTTTGCATTAGTGTGGTTAAATATGTTTCCTCATGCTTATTAAATGTCAGTAATTTGAGGGGGAAAAAAGATCAACCACACATATATAAGTGAAAATTATGTGTGGTTAATAGATTTTCTGATTCGCTGCGTAGACGTACCAAATTCAAAAGGAAAATAAATTAAATTAGAAAAAATAAACATTTTAAGATCGAAATATAAATGTGGCTAAAGAGGTTTTGTCACACATGTTATATGTTAGTGATTAAGTAAAACAGTGCAATTCATTTGCCCACACAGTTTTTAATTATGTGTGGCTAAATTGCCACACATTATTATGTGTGGCAAAATATGTGTGGTTAAAAGTTCAATTTCTTGTAGCGGATGCTTTTGTCTAGAATAAAAAGAACAAAGAATTATAATAAATCATATAACCCTAACTCATATTAAAGAGTAATATTTTTGGATGATTATATTTCTTAATAAATAAATAAATAAGTATACTACAAAAGTATGCATAAAGAAATTACCTTAATATGGTTCACCACGAATATGCAGGATACGTTTTGAAATATGCAATATACCTTTTGATAAATTATGATTCATTAATGGGAATACAGAAAAAAATTAGCGCTAATTAAGTTCTTGTAAAAAGTAAGAGTGCAAAAGATAAAACTACCTTGATAATATTAAATAAGTTAAACACTGATTGATTGAACCTTAAAAATATGTGTAATCGCTTGAAAGATTGAAAACGGCTTTGAGTTACAAGAGTTAAGAAAAAAATGACGCAAAACTAAAATATGAAAATTGAAACGAAAGAAATTTTGTTATAAAATTATATTACTAAAGGGAAAATGATTCTTGCTTGGAAAAAATCCTACATGGCACCCCTCTTAATCGTTCATCCCTATTTATCTAAATTCTCAAATTTTTTAATTTTTAAATGTAAAATAATAGATTTTAAATATTTATTAAAATCTTGTGTCCCATATCGATTTTTCAATTAAACTTCATCTATTAAAAAACCTATAAATACCTATAATCAAAATAAGGGCAGATTAGATTATAATTTTTAATAGACATTACTGTATGAGTTTGCAATGTAAACATGTGCTAAATTTACTTGTTAATTGAATTTGAGATTTGTTCAACTATATATAAATTCTAAAAGAGTTTTGACATTGCATAACCGAATTATTGAACACTTATTAATTTTATTAAATATAATTTCTCGTTGATTTTCAACGGGTCATACGCTAGTTTTTGTTATAAAAACTTAAAAGAATGATAATGAAATATTAAGTATGTTTTTCCCCTTTAACTTTAGACAAATAAAAGGCCATTCTTTATTACAAAACTCAATTTCCTATAAATAATTAAAAATATCAAAGCTCATTTTTTTATAAGGAAAGTGATAATGGGACATAATGTCCTAAACTTAATTGGGGTATATTAGTCAAATTATATATTTTATTATTTTCGGATTAATTAATTAATTATATTTTATTTTATAGATTACACTATTGTCCTTAGCCTAATTATGGAATAGATTATATGCATAATAATTCCAAATCAATCCCATCTATATATTCCATAATGATCTCCAAATCAATTCCACATTTCCACGTTAATAAGTGATTCATAAAAATCAAGGAATCTTCATCATAAACACAACTTTGAAATCATGCATTGCATGAAATACACAAAATATCATCATACACGATTTCAATTTTAAGATTTTTTTTTTTATAAATCCAATTTTAAGACTTAATTGATATCATGCATTGTAACAATGTTTTCAAATCATGCATTGTAATATGTATGACAAAATATTTTTAATTTTAAAATCTTGGTACAATTAAGAAATAAAAATTGAAATTAAAAAAATTATAAATATTAATTGTGTTAATAAATTTGAAATCAAAAATAATATTTTAACTAATAATTTTTGAAAATTTTTGAAAATTTAGTAAATTAAAAATCTAAAATAAATATGCAAAATTAATAATTATAGAATGCCACAATCATATTCGAATAAATTATTTACGAATGAAATAAAATCAATATATTCATTTAATGATATTCTTTTTTTAATAAAGAGATAAATAAAATTTAAAATTCAATAAAATTTACATTAAATTTAAATAAAGCATGCAAATTCTAAAATAAAGTATACAAAATTAATGAACATAGTTTCATAGTAATCCCGATGTCACAGCCCCAAATCCCGAGGGACGGCAAAGTCGGGTGCGACTGGAGATTGGATTAAAGAAGCGGGGAAGAAGGGGGATAAATAAATAAACAGACATTAATTAAACGACAACTGATATCTATGAACAGATTTTATTGAAAGAAAGAGAGTCGACCTTGAAGGATCGCTCGACAAGTTGTTCAAAAGTTAACTAAGTTCATTGTACGGGGCTTAGACTCAAAAGATAGACACATTAACTCAAAAAGATTGGCAGCGGAAAGCGTAAAGCTTGACACAAGTTCTTCTTCCTAACTACGACTCTTTACTCAATCCTTACTCAACCTCCTGCAACTTACGTCACTCAACCTGCACATTTATAAAACATATGCAGGGCTAAGTACAAAAGCACTTAGTGGGCACATTACCGAAAACATATCATAAGTATAGATAAATCAGGCATCTCATTTCTGTAGCACATCGGGGTTTTTCAATAAATACCCGTGTCTACTAAACATTTTCTTTCTCATTTTCACAATATAGCTTGCGCAAGCATTTTTCTCAGATGTTACGTTCAATCTTGCCCAATAATTATCACCGTAGCTGGCTACCCCTCAACAGGGTTCCACACACAACAGCTACTGTGTACACTAACTTTGGATAGCAGTCGGCTAACTCAAAGTCCGATCGTTTTAGTTAGTAGATCGGCTAACTAATAATTCTGGATAGCAGTCGGCTAACTCAGAAGGGTACAAGAGAACTCACATAAAACGAATATTTCATGCTCTGATTATCACTTTGAAAACACAATTATCAAAGCTGTAAATAAAGATTTTTGAGCATCGCTCATTTTATTTCATATATAGAAAAGCCCACCTTAAATGATTACAGAACTATAATACGAGATTCCGTCTCTGGTCTTCCGTCCTGTCTTCTAAACTCGACTTCCTCCTTTGAACGCAAATAATAACACTTTAATAAGCGGTCGAGATAATAAAGGAAAAGAAATCGAATTCGTTTTATAACTTTTAGGCCTTTGCACTTTACTACTTTCTTTTGATTAACGAATAAACGAGACTCGATCAATTCTTGTTTATAAACTGACTCGGCTCACTACTCGACACTTAGGTCAGTAAATAAATGGAAGTCGATAATTTATAACGACTTAGAAGTTCACAAGGAATGAAGTTGAAAAGGATTCAACTTAAGAAATTAGGTTTACATAAGTTTCTGCAAAAAGCAGAGGTTCTGGAGTTCATACAGAACAGAACATTTCAAAACAGGGGATGTTCCCTGTACCAAAAGAAAGCTACGGATGTCTAGTTTACTCTCCAATTTACGGATCTCGATTTCGTTAAGCGAGCTAAAAGTTATGACAGTTTCCGTGAAAGGTCGCAGTTCAGGCCGCGTGAAACCCTAATGCTTGATAAAACTTGACGCACGATTCCCTAGGTTCGATCAATGCTATACAACCTTTAAACTCACGAAAATTTCATCTCAAGGCAGTCAACATGTACAATCTTTTACGACAAATTCCTTCACATTTCTCGATTAAAAACTCGACGTATATTTACTCGTCTTTTTCAACTAATCATTTATTATACCAAATTCAATTCAATTTCACTTTCATTCTTCAACTTCTTGTTTATAAACTATAACTTATATCATCTCGTATCTCGGATGGAAATATCGTTAACTACAAACTCGTTCATTTATCAATAACAATCATTAATATCCAATTAATTTCCTTATTCGACTTTTCTATCGACATTTAGACTCGTTTCTTCGTCTCTTAATAAAATTCCAACCTTCTTAGAATTCGTTCAAATTTTCCAGTTACGATCATTAACTAACAAGATTAACATATGTTCAAATCACAACCCTAAATCATTATTCAATCTCGACTTATCAACGATTCTTTGTCTCTTAACAAAATTTCAACGTTCTCCGATTTTTCTCAAACTTTACAATATCGTTCATCATCTATCAAGATTCACTAATACGTAAATCACATACTCAAATTATTAACAAGCCTCAACTTATCGACGAGTTTTCGTCTCTTACGATTTTTATTTTATTTTTAGAAAAATTCCAATAAATTATATAATCATCCTCAAACATACTACATCTCATTTCTATCATCATATTAACCAAAACATAACATTTACTCATTCAAATCCTCACTTCTTCATCTCTTACATTTCTATTTTTATTTTTAGAAAATTCTAAAATAATTCATGTGATCATCTATCATCATATAGAACACAATTCCACTAATCAATCATCAAGAAAATCGAACTAACAAAAGCCCCTAATTCCTATAAAAATTTCGGCAATTGCAAATATTAAGGGGGGATGATTTTCATGAAATTTCAACCATAGAAATCTAATTCTAAGCATACTATAACATGAATTAATCATAGAATCGTCATCCTACTTCTCAAGAAAATTTCGAAAATGACAAGGTTGATGGAAAAGGATTTTTGTTCGGTTCAATACGTAGAGGAAGTCCTTACCTTGTTGATTATGGAATTGGAACTAAGGTTGATCGGTAGATGGATGACTTGTGGAGCTTGAGAAAGCTTGAAGAACTCTTAACGATGGAAGAAAGTGAGAGAGAAGAGAGGGAGGGAGGGTGGCGGTAAAAGGAGGGAGAGAGGGAGAGAGGTGATGACTAAGTGTTTAAGATAGAACTTGAATAAAGTAGAAAATATCTAAGAGGATGACTCACACACACACATAGGCGGTTTAGGGGGTTTTATTTGCCGGAAATATCTCGTTTACGGGTCTAATACGACGTTATAAAATCGAGAAATTAAAACCTTAGACGGTTACTGATGGACCCGATACGAGTTCTGGTGTATGGCGGGGGGGGGGGGAATACACCAGATAAAACTTTTTAAAACAACCCCTTAAAAATAACTCAACCGAGTAAAGCAGCTCAGTTGGAATCACAATCGAGTAAGAAACACTCGGTTGGAAGTGATGTGTTGTGCGGAATGTGGTGGAAATTAACTAGTATAAAATCAACTCACGCTTTTATGCAAGGTTGGTTAAACACCAAAACAGTTGATATGGAATAATGCAGTTTGTATGCAAGTTAGTTAGTCAGTTGAATATGCAACAAGTAACTGAGAAATAAACACAACACACAAGATTTAACGTGGTTCGGAGAGAACTCCTACGTCCACGGGGAGTTGTGAGTCCACACAACTCAGTCTAAGTTCTTCTGGACAAACCACAAAGCTTACGCGGGCTTTGCAACCGTTGAGATAAGTTTACGGGTACTTATCAACCTTACAGATTAGTTTTCGGGTACTAATCAACCTATCTACTCAGTTACGGGAAGAGTAGGGTCCTAAAACCTTTTCAGGTGAAAGAAGGGGTGGGGTTCCAACTAAATAGCTCGAACAAGAAGTGAGCTATGATCTAACACTCTACGAACTCTCAACAAGTGATATTCTCAAGGTTGGATCAAAAACTACAAGGACAGAATCTAACTCTCTAGAACTCTCAACTAATGATGTTCTTAGAGGTTTTGCTTGAGTGCAGAATGAAGTTGTTCTTTCGCTTGAATATCTCTTCTCACTTGTCTGTCTCGTATTCCCGTTTTTCGTTATCTTGGAGAACGAATGAAGGCCTCTATTTATAGGCGGAGAGAATCAACTAGCCGTTGGAAGAGCTGTTGATCTCTGTTCTTTGATAGCGATGGCTTGTCTCTCATCTCTGCAGACTTTCCGGATTTGGCAACTGCGTGCTTCTGCTTTCCATCTGAGATAGTCTTGTGTTGGGCCAAATGAGGTAATCACAGAGAGTCAAACCTTCACGTGACTTCCTTATTTGAAATTCAAATCTTAACCTTTGACCTCCAACACTTGATAGTCGGTTGAGTCGTCTGATCTTCATCTGATTGGTCTTCAGCTGATGTTCTATCTGAACATGTGAACTCTTAGCTGACTTTGAACTTCAAGCTGTTGATCTAACTGATTGAGTCTACAACTGATGTTCCATCTTGAACGCTCAGTTGTCCTTCTTGTATCTGACTCTGACCGGTTGGCTTCGAACGCTCGGTTGTCTTTCTTACAACTGATGTTCTCTTATAAACTTCTTCCTTTGAATACTTAGTCGATTTTTGTATCTTCCCCCTTGAATGCTCATCTGATGAACGCTCAGTTGTCTTCCTCACAACTGATGTTCTATCCGAGTGAAGATAAAATCTTAACAATGCTCAAACAGCGAGCCTAACTGCTAACATTAGGATCTGGCAACATCTACTCGGTTGGGGTCAGTTGGTTTTGGAATCAATCAAAACTTTAATAAATTTCCCAACAATTTCCCCCTTTTTGATGATGCCAAAACCCTTACAGATCAAAACTCTAAAACTTTAAAACCCTTATAAAAATCTTACAAGGCAAACTGATCTAAATCCTACTGACCTATCCAAAATCTCAGCTGAAATTCTGGACAGTCTATAAGATTAAAACATCAAAGGGTTAGCACAGTTATAACATGATATTGAAATAACTTTGCGATTCAGAGCTTGGACAATGAGAGATTGTACGTCAAGTTGAATCGTATAACTGAATAGTTTTTATTACAACTGATGATTACAAAAGTAAGCACAAAAAGACAAAAGTTACATCAGTTGCTCAAAAACTAACTGAGATAAAATTGAAGCCCATACTTGCTAAATATTCTAACAAAAATCTCTCTCTTTTCAGCTGACTTCTTTGAGATGTCCACCCCATGCTCTTTGCATACTTGCCTCGCCTCGGCTGCAATCTTTGTCCTGTTGGGGGTGCGGGAGTCTGGAAGGAAAGGAGACTTATATATAACCTTCTGAGGGATGGGGACAGTGTTCAGATCCAGTTTTGCTTCAATCATCGCACGCCTGAACTGGCTGAACATCCCTGGGTCCCCAGTGTGCAGCTCGGTTAGCGCCTCCTTGAAGGCTTTCCTTGGATCGTCAGTTGCGTAAACCTTCCTGTAGTAGAAGTCATTTACGAACTCCTGCTTGAAAAGCTCCCATTCCTCGTTCCACTCAGTTGGCATCCATTTGTCGACATGCCTAAACCGACTTTGGAGCTTAGTCTTTCCTGGCAACCTCTGCTGTCTCAGCCGAGCTTCAGCCTTGACTTGATGTTTATCGATTCGGCGACGGCTGCAGGAGGCAATGTTTCGGTCCAAATTCTTGGTTATCTTGTCCAGCTCTTCTTCAAATTGGTTTACCCTTCTGGCCTGGCTAGCAGTGAACTTCCTGATCCAGCTCGGATTCATATAATCCTTTTCAGCAACATCCATAGCCTTGGCAGCTGCAATGCACTCTTCGGTTGTGATACCGTCGAGTTCCGAATCAAGCTCGGTTGCGATCTCGGCTATGGAGTTGTAAGAAACTCCAAACTTCTCTGCCAGCTCCAAGTCTTTTGTCATTTCAGCTCCACCGACTTCGGTTGACTTGGGAGCGGACTTCTTCGACTTCTTCCTCAGCTGAGATTTTCCTGCAGCTGGCATCGCTTCCTCGGCTTGGGTCTCTTCTTCTTCCTGCATCTCAACATCCGCCTCTTTATCTTCTTTATCTTCCCCCTTTTTGGCATCAGCAACAAGGCTTGCTACTGATCCATCCAGAGAGGTGAGCTGTTGTTCGGCCTGTTGAATGCGGTTGAAGAGTTCATCGACCGCGCACTCGATTTCCATCTTCTTCGCCAGTTCGAGTCATGGCGCTCTTGTTCGGCTTTCCTCAATCCAGCAAGAGTTTCAGATACTTCAGTCTGGAAAGCAACGAACTCAGCCCATCTTGACTCGAACCTGGACTCCCATTCTTCATCCTATGTTTGTTGGGATTTAGCAAGGTTAGAATCAGACAAAGATTGGAATACGTTCAGCTCAGACTTAAATCCCAGAACAGTCGTCTTCAATTCAGAAATGTCTTGGCTGGTGGAGGAGGAGAATTCATCCAGCTTTATCTTTAGTGAGGCATTCTCCTCCACCAGCTGCTTGTTCTTCTCTTCTTGCGCTTCCAACATCCTCAGTTGATCGTCTTTGTGTTGCTGGAAGTTGGCAAGCAGTTCGGTCCTCAGCTGGTTCACCCTATCAGCTATCAGCTCACAGATTTCTTTAGAAGAGGGAGCTGGCTGATCAGCTGGAGGGGCTTGTTCAATCATGGCTAGTGGCTCAACTGTAACCATGGCTTGTCGGTTGGCCAGGTACAGTTGCAGCTTTTCTTCTTCATCCTTCGCTGCGGCGGCGGCTGCATCCAGATCATTTAGGAACTCAGCTGACTTGACGAGCATGTTGTCGAGGAATTCAACGCAGTCTTGTCCAGCTGTTTCCCTTGTATCAGTGCCTTCTGCCTTGCTGAGGTCCAGACGACGCGTCAGCAGGGCCACCTTGTTGTTGTAGGCCACTTCCAGGTTTGTATAGTTAAAATAGTCTCGGATGCTAGACTCATCCGCCTTCAGTGTGTCCCAGCTGTGCACCCTGATTGTGTCTTCCTTCACGTACCAGTGACTGAAGATCAGGTTGAACTGGTACAACAGCTCGGTTCCAAGAGTTGCGAAGATGGGCATGTCACGAGCTTCTGGGAACATCCCAACCAGCTTTTGGAAACAGTAGGCCACCTTGCCTTCGTGTTCCAACGCGACTGCCTGGCGGTCAGCTTCATCGTCTATTGGGGAGGGGGATAGATCATATGGTAACGATTCAAATGTTTCATCAATGTTGGCCAAAGAATCGGTCACAACTTCGGCATTGAGCTGGGAGCTCGGAATATCAGATTCAGTTGGGAAGGGGGTTTCATTTGGTTCCTCAACATTGGCCGAAGGAGCGGTCACAATGTTGGCATCGAGCAATGAGCTCGGAATATTTGGCTGTGGTTCGGTTGAGAGAGCAAGAGGCTTTGGGGGCGGTACGACATCAACTCCTGCCGTGGGGGAGGTTGGAATGTCTTCAATATCCTCAGAGGAGGAAGAAGCATCCGATGTCACGTCCGTCTCCATCCCTTCCACCTCATCGGTTCCAGCAGCTCGAGGGACGATCTTGAAGACAGCTGCCTCAGCTGAGTAGCTCGACTCAGATGGCTCCTCAGCTGGTGCCTTCTCAGCTGGTGCCTCCTCCTCGGCTGGTGCATCAGCAGCTGGTTCCTCAGCTGGCTCCTCGGCATGCTCCTCAGCTGGCTCTTCAACTGTCTCTACAACCGTCTTCTTGAACCTTACCCTCAGCTTCTTCTGGGCAGGTTCAGCCTCCTTCTCTTTCTCCGACTCAGCCCTGCATCGGCGTGCAGCTTTGGATTTTGTGGGGTGACTGACAGCTGGTACCTCCTCAGCTGTGGGTTCAGTAGTCTTCGCAGCATCTTTCTTCTCCTTAGGAGTATATACACTCCTAATTACCTCCTGCGCCTTCTTCGCTGTTGGGAACAGCATCAACCTCTTCACTGGGGTTTCTTCGCAATCTTCCCAAACCATATTCTGACCCTCGGTTGCGATCAAGATCAGAGCTGAGATCTTGCAACCGAAGTTGAGCGTCCCCTTGACACTCAACAGTCTCTCCCCTGAGTCGGTTGTGGTCTCAGAGATCTTCTGCTTCTCCAGGATCAGCTGGTTCAGAAAATATTGGAACCAGTTGATCTCGTGTTTGTGCTCCAATGCCATCAACTGCTTCAGCTTTGGTCGGCTGATGTCGCCGAATGCTCCGCTGTAGCCGAACACGACCTTGGACACAACATCGAACAAGAGTCGATGTTCTGGCTTCAATTTCGCCCTTTGCATATTGCTCTTCAACCTCTCCGGCGTGATTAGAGCATTCTCCAGAAACTCATCAGCTTGCTCGTCGGTTATGTTTTCAATGAAGTCCGTGGCGGTGTGGTTTACTCGAATGACGTGGCGAAGGACGTCGGAAACTGCGATGGGGAAAGAAATACGGCGAATGGTTCTAGTCGGAACATCGCGTTGCCGACAGGAGACCTCCGTTGTAACTCCTTCTCTGGTGTCGATGGACGACTGCAGATTCACATAGAATTCACCGACTTGGCGCCTGAGCAGGTGGGTGGGGTAGAGCTTCGCCCATTCCAGGAGCCCGTTCTCCCTGAGAGTATTTGCAAGGGGAGCCAACACCGGCGACTCCAATTCGTCATCGGAAAGAATCTGCTCGAAGTGAATCTTCGAAACGAGCAGGTCGAACGATTCTTCATACGAGGTGGGGACAAGAGAGGGTCCGGAAGAAGCCATTTTCTTGCTTTTGGGTGCCATTAAGTATCACTGCGAAGGTATATATAAGAGGGAAGGAAAATCTTTGCAAAAAACGGTTAGACAAAATCTGAGAAGATGATGAATAGTAACTGCAGATAAACACGAATGAGGAAGATAAGAGATCATTTCCTGATTTTCCGCTATTTATAGGTTTTTGACTCGATTGAGATCGACGGTTGGGGTTAAATGGCGCGAATCCATCAACGGCTGAGATCACGTGACTGTTGACTATCTTTGACTTGACATCATGAACCGAGTTCCAACCAGCGCGTGAGAAGGTGTACAGTTTTTCATGTCAGCCCAGTCGCACTATAAAGTAGGCTATTGATGTTTAGCCGTACTTTACATTTAATACGACATGATGGCTATTTTAATGTAACTGACTTGCTCAGGAATGTTTGAATTTATTTCAAACATTCTCATTTAAGAACATAACACCTTCAGCCATAAATGTTACCTGCCAGCTGATGTCGGAATCAGTTGTGTTCCCATGTTGCGGCATACCATCAGCTGACTCGAGTTCGTCTGTTCAGCTGACGTCTGATCCAATGTTGCAGCATACCATCAGTTGACTCGAGTTTGTCTGTTCAGCTGACGTCTGATGTCTTCGGTTGGCGATCCGCATCCAAGATTCCCCCTTCATTTGAGCTGGGGTCCTCGCATTCATCTTCAAAGGAGTATGGATCATCATCCTTGGTTGCCCATACCAATGGTTCAGCTAGATTCTTTTCCCTTAGTGCTTGCGATCTGGTGAGAACAGGTGGAACCTGTGGATCAGCTTGTCGTCCTTTAACCTGTTCCCTGCACTCAAAAGTAGATTCATCAAAATTAACATGAGGTGTTATCTCCACAACACGAGAGCTATTGTTGAAAACTCTATAAGCCTTGATTCGAGCGGCATATCTGAGAAATATACCTTTTGAAGCCTTGGCATCAAAAGTTTTCAACTGAGTCTTCCCATTGTTGTGAATATAACACTTAGAACCAAAAACACGAAAATATGAAATATCTGGCTTCCTGCGTCTCCATAGCTCATATGGTGTCTTTCCCAACCGCTTGGTTAGAAGAGACCGGTTCTGGGTGTAGCATGCTGTGTTGATGGCCTCAGCCCAAAATCTCTTTGGCAGAGCTGAGCTTGTCAACATGGATGTAGCTGCATCTTTCAGTGTTCGGTTTCTTCGCTCAGCTACTCCATTCTGTTGCGGAGTACGCGCAGCTGATGTTTGATGTGTAATTTCATGCTTCTCGCAGTACTCGATGATGGTTTCATTTAGAAACTCGGTTCCACGATCTGATCGGATGGAAATAATTTTCATCTCTTGTTGGTTTGATATCCGATCCATCAACTTGGGTAGCTCATCTCGGGTTTCACTCTTGTGCCGCATGAAAATGGTCCACGTATATCTGGAGAAATCATCAGTTACAACAAGTGTATACTCGTTGCCATTCATGCTCCTTGGTGTAACTGGCCCGAAGAGATCCATGTGGATCAGCTGTAACACTCGGTCAGTTGAGAGAGTTGTCTTCAACCGGAAGGAGGATCTAGCGAGCTTTCCCAATTGGCATGCACTGTAGATATGTGTTGTTGAAAACACTCGGTTTGGTATGCCTTTTGCATGTTCTTGTTTGGCAAGTCGGTTCATAGTCTTGAAGTTCAGATGGTTGAGCCTTTTGTGCCACAGCCAGCTCACATCTGAACTGCTCTTTGATAACAGGCAGGTGTCATGAGGACTACTGTTCCAGTCAGCATAATATACATTCCCGGTTGGCGATAAAATTTCTCAACAATATGACCTACTTTGATCCGACATTTTTAACCCTGGAACCCTGTGCATCAAACTTGACAGAGAAACTATTATCACAGAATTGGCTGATGGAGAGCAAGTTATGCTTCAATCCATCAACATAAGAAACATTAGAAATCTAAACATGATTGGTTTCAAGGGTACCGTAACCTCTGGTGTGACCTTTTGAGTTGTCACCAAAGGTAACTGAGGGTCCTTCTTTCTCCACGAAACTTCCAAGCAAATCCTTCAGATTTGTCATGTGTTTCGAACATCCACTATCCATCACCCACATTGTTTGTGAAGCTTTATTCTTCCTCAGCTGTTTCTCCTGTTCTTACACAGAGAAACTTGCTTAGGTCCCCAATTTTAGTTGGATCCTGGAGGGTTAGAACCAGTTCCCCCTTGAACTGTGGGTCGTTTTTCCCTGTATACTCGGATAGATTTATAATTCCAGATCACTTTTCCTTCATCATCAACTATAACAACACCTCGGTTATCCTTAGGCTTGTTGTTAGCAGTGATGTTCTGTTTCTTGGAAGGAGTTGGATTTCTCCCATTGTGAGCTTTCGGAGGAAAGGCTTTCCCCCTGTTTTGATGGTGGTTTTTATCCTGTTGGATTCGTTGTTGAGGTCGGACGCCATGTTGGAATATTTTAGGCTGATTCGGATTCCAACTCCCTGAATGTTGTCTATAGCTGTTCATGCCCTGTTGGTGGTTCAAGTTGTGGCATGAATATCTCCAGTTGTTCGACCTGTTCCTTATCTGTTGACTCGGTTGGAACCTTTGGTTGAACTGATGATGGAACCGCTGTTGATTCAGATGGTTGGATCCTTGTCGGTTCTGTGCTCAGTTCCATTGACTCTGAGGTTGATTCAGAGGTCGGTTCTGGTTCTGAGTTCGGTTGCGATTGTGTCTTCGACGCCTCTGATTCCTCTTCTGACTTTTGGAACATTCCCCCTCGGTTGATGTCCCTACCGATGGAACGTTCTGTCCTCCATTAACTGCTCTTTTTCCCTTCTCAGTTGTGGTTGCCTTGGTTGGTTGAGCTTGCTGAGAAGTGAAGGTTGGATTACTTTGAGGAGATTCAGGTTCAAATGTGTTAGGTTCAACAACCTTTACTTCCACAGCTTTGATGAAGGTAGCTGGGAGGGATTCCAGTATCCTTGATCACGTCATAACCGAGTCCTGACACGTCATCTATCTGTCGGCTGTAATTGATGAGATTCTCGATGATCTTGGATGACTGATATAGCTTAATTAAGTTGTCCTTCTCAGTTTGCAACTCCTTGAGGAAAACAGCTATATGCTCGGTTTGTCCGTCTGACTTCTTTATCAGCTGGTCGATCTGAGTCTCTTGCCTTTTCAACTGATCTTGCTGCTCCTTGATCTGCTTTGTCAACTCCTCATTAGTTGGAGCATTAGTTCGGTTGACTGCATTCAGTTGACTTTTGAGATTATCCATCTCTTCAGTTTGACTCTTGATCAGATCGTCCTTTTCGGTTAAGGATTCTTCAAGTTTGGAGAACTGTTCTTGAAGACTCTTAAAATCAACCGATTGCTAATGTAGTTCTTCACTGAGTTCTTGAAAGTCACTCCAGGAGGGTTCCAACTCTTCATCCAGTGTTTCCTGCATGTTAGAAATATTGGAAGAATTTAAATTAGCAGGAATAGAGTGTACCTCAGTATCATCTTGGTCGGTTCCTAGTGTCATGAGGCATTGATCCTGACTGATAGCGTTGTTGGTGGAAGTCAGCTCATCCTCATCTTCAGTGTCAGTGAAGATGTCCATGTCATCAGCTGCTTCTTCTGCAACCATGGCCTTGTTCTTTCCAGCTTGCATGGCCCTCAACGCTTCTCTCTCTTTTTCTTCGAGAGGTCTGGACAATCTGCTTTGAAATGTCCTTCCTTGCCGCATTCAAAGCAACCATTGGTCACATGCTTTGAGTTATCTCGAGTTCGGTTAGATTTGTAGAACCTCTTGTATTTTCCGAACCGAGTGTCCATGTCAGCTAGCTTCTTTGACAGGGCGGCTATGTTCTGTTGCAGCTCTTCTCTGCTTGGCTCCTTCGTGGCTATGTCCGCTGATCTTGTTGGCCTTGATGTTCACGGCTTTGAATAGTCAGCTCGGAGCGCTACTGACTTGGTGGCTGAACCAACATCCTCATGTCGACTCGTCTGAACTGAGGACTGAGTTGACCTTCGTCGGTTCACCTTGTACTCATTTCCCTTCAGAATTGAGAACAATCTTTCAGTTCTCATCTCACCAAGGTCAGCTCGACTCTCATGGATATTAGTGAAGGTATCCCACTCAGCTGGTAGAGCTTGTAATACTTTGAGGTTGATTTCTCTCAAAGTATATTTTCCTCTTCGGATGGACTGGATCCTTCTGATGATGTCCATGAACCGGAGCTCTAGCTGATCGATGGTTTCATCAGTTCTCAGGCAGAAGTTGTCGAAATCTTGACAAGCATGCGAGAACTTGTTCTCCTTTGTCTCGTCGCTTCCTTCACTCAGCGATGCCAAGATATCCCACATCTCTTTGGCGGTTTCACACTCCTCTATCCAAGGCAGATAATCTTGTCCAACTGTGGACATGATCGTGCTCTGAGCCCAGATGTCCAACTGGCTCACTTTGACTTCCTCTGGAGTGTAGTCTTCTGGCTTCTTCTCCACTAACTCCACAGTTGCATCCCCATCGTTGGGATTTGTAGGAGTGCGAGTGATTCTCTCCCTGATAATGATCGGTCCGGATGTGAGTACTTGTTGCATCCGATGATGCTTTGACAATAAGATCTTCTTCATCCGAGTTCTCCAGGATGTATAGTTCACAACTGAGAACATGACCACGATCTTGTCCTTGACATCCATCTGCACACTACAACAGAAGAAATATGCAAGTAAATATGCACTAGCGTGATAAAAAGATATGTTCAGTTGACCACTGAAGAAAACACCTCGAATTCACACCTTATGAAACAGAGTCAGCAGTCTTTTAAACCACTGCTCTGATACCACTTGATGGACCCGATACGAGTTCTGGTGTATGGGGGGGGAATACACCAGATAAAACTTTTTAAAACAACCCTCTAAAAATAACTCAACCGAGTAAAGCAGCTCAGTTGGAATCACAACCGAGTAAGAAACACTCGGTTGGAAGTGATGTGCTGTGCGGAATGTGGTGGAAATTAACTAGTATAAAATCAACTCACGCTTTTATGCAAGGTTGGTTAAACACCGAAACAGTTGATATGGAATAATGCAGTTTGTATGCAGGTTAGTTAGTCAGTTGAATATGCAATAAGTAACTGAGAAATAAACACAACACACAAGATTTAACGTGGTTCGGAGAGAACTCCTACGTCCACGGGGAGTTGTGAGTCCACACAACTCAGTCCAAGTTTTTCTGGACAAACCACAAAGCTTACGCGGGCTTTGCAACCGTTGAGATAAGTTTACGGGTACTTATCAATCTTACAGATTAATTTTCGGGTACTAATCAACCTATCTACTCTGTTACGGGAAGAGTAGGGTCCTAAAACCTTTTCAGGTGAAAGAAGGGGTGGGGTTCCAACTAAATAGCTCGAACAAGAAGTGAGCTATGATCTAACACTCTACGAACTCTCAACAAGTTATGTTCTCAAGGTTGGATCAAAAACTACAAGGACAGAATCTAACTCTCTAGAACTCTCAACTAATGATGTTCTTAGAGGTTTTACTTGAGTGCAAAATGAAGTTGTTCTTTCGCTTGAATATCTCTTCTCACTTATCTGTCTCGTATTCCCGTTTTTCGTTATCTTGGAGAACGAATGAAGGCCTCTATTTATAGGCAGAGAGAATCAACTAGCCGTGGGAAGAGCTGTTGATCTCTGTTCTTTGATAGCGATGACTTGTCTCTCATCTCTGCAGACTTTTCGGATTTGGCAATTGCGTGCTTCTGCTTTCCATCTGAGACAGCCTTGTGTTGGGCCAAATGAGGTAATCAGAGAGTCAAACCTTCACGTGACTTCCTTATTTGAAATTCAAATCTTAACCTTTGACCTCCAACACTTGATAGTCGGTTGAGTCGTCTGATCTTCATCTGATTGGTCTTCAGCTGATGTTCTATCTGAACATGTGAACTCTCAGTTGACTTTGAACTTCAAGCTGTTGATCTAACTGATTGAGTCTACAACTGATGTTCCATCTTGAACGCTCAGTTGTCCTTCTTGTATCTGACTCTGACCAGTTGGCTTCGAACGCTCGGTTGTCTTTCTTACAACTGATGTTCTCTTATAAACTTCTTCCTTTGAATACTTAGTCGATTTTTGTATCTTCCCTCTTGAATGCTCATCTGATGAACGCTCAGTTGTCTTCCTCACAACTGATGTTCTATCCGAGTGAAGCCTTGTTGCCGTCTTCAGCTGGAGTCCTGTAAAGATAAAATCTTAACAATGCTCAAACAGCGAGCCTAACTGTTAACATTAGGATCTGGCAACATCTACTCGGTTGGGGTCAGTTGGTTTTGGAAACAATCAAAACTTTAATAAATTTCCCAACAGTTACATTTTTGACGAAATCTAATTCGACCGTTAGATTAGAAATAAATCACATACTCGGAAAATATAATTCGTTTTTTAAAATCCGATAAAAAGTCGGGATAAGACAGTCCAAAATTCGCCCGGAAAAATAATAAAAACTGACTTTCTCCGGTGAACTCGTATCGAAGAAAAAGTGAATGTAAAATCTGACGGTTTTTTTCGATCTGAGTTTTCGGACGCGAAAACCCTAATACAGTAGTCGTTCAACCGACTGCTGGAATTTATTTTCAGAAACGGATTTCACCGTTAGTCTTAGAATCGAAAATCTTTAACTTAGGCGTGCAAAGCCTTAATTAATAATTAAATTTTTATTTTGACGACAGAAGAAATATCTGGGGTATTACACCCGACACTTGAAAAACTAAACATGCATGCATGCAAATAAATAATGCTTTGAGAATTATTGTGAATATGACTATAAATAAATTAAAATTAACAATAAAATAATACTTGTGTCGAACTGTCGAATTGATTTGCAAATAAATAATTTATCATATAACAAACATATTGTATAAATCAGTATTGAAATATCAAAATTATTTCATAGACAAAATTTTTGAATTATTGATTCGCTTACATTATAAATTTCTCCCCGTCCTATGTCATTTGCCGTCACAACATCCGTGTTTCATGTCCTTGTCATAACACATGGCACATGCTGCGCCCCACCATACCCAAGCGCCAATACGTGGGTGTCTGTCACACCCCAAAATGAGCGCCGACACATAAATATCATTTTATTTGTTTGAATTAAATAAAAAGTTATAGCAATGTTTTTGAAATACTGATTATTATAATTTCTTGCATGAACTCTATTACAATTTCTAAGCGAGCCCGTCAGTGTTTTGTGCATAATTGTTCTTACTTGAGTGATCTTTGAGGATATTTTTGTGCTTAATTTGTGAGCATATTTGATGGTTTTTGAATTAGTTTTGCAGGTGATTGAAAAAAATAGGAGAACGGTCAAACATGGCAACGAGAAGAAATAAGTGGAAGAAAAATGTAAGTCGTGGCTCAAAAGTAAGCCGCGGCTCAATCACGCATAATCATAAGCCACCGCTTAAGAGGTCTCTCATATATGAGAGACCTCTCATTTCTTTGAGCGGGAGCTCATTTTGAGCTATTTCACTTCTTGAGCGGCTTCTCACATATTTGAGTGGCCTCTCATGTCGCAATAGCTCAGTTCCCGTATTTGGAGTTAGCGGTCGCTCATTTTTAATTAGCTGTCAGATTTCGCATATTTCTCTTCGGCGCTCGCTTATGTTAAGCAGGAGCTCATTAGTGATTTAAATTAGCGATTTGTAATTGTTTTTATCTTTTTTTTTTCTCTTTTTTACAGACGACGATTGTTTTTCTGGGTTTTCGTTCGGGATTTTTCTCTTTAATATTTCCGGCTATCTTTTGCTTTCGGAATACTTTTATTATCAGATTTTGTAAGAATCATTCACATTTCAATTTTATTTAGTAGTTGCACTTTAGTTCTCTCCAGTTTCTACTTATCTTGTTGGACTTGGTATGATATTTTCATTACTTATGCTTATTTTGATTCTCTATTAATATGATTTATTATTGACATTTCTTTTTATGTTTAGAATTTGTGCTTGTTTATTTATCTACAGTTGTTAGTCAAGAATTTCTAGTGCTAGGGTTTATATGTTGATAGTTTTATTTATTTGATCTTGTTTATGTTATTTTGTTGGTAATTTAGTATTTAAATTCAGTCTAGATAATAAGGAGTGAGAATGTCAGACCCAACTTATTGTTTAGAGTGTTTAGGATTTATTGCTTTTTGTGCATAGCATAATTAGTCACCCTGCTTAGCCTTCCTTGAGATACGACTTGGGTTAGCTTATCACACTAGAGTGAGCTCGTACGATTACGAGTCAATTCATAGGTGTTTTGGGTTGAGTCAGTCACGCTAAAACTAAGGCGCTGATATGTAAGGGAGACTATCACATCCCTACCCTGGCGCCGACACGTAAATAGCATTACATGGTATGATTGGTTTTTTAATTTATTGTTTCTCAATTTATTTGTTTGAATTAAATAACAATTCTTTGAAAATACTGATTATTATAATTTTTTGCATGATCGACATTACAATTTCAAAGCGAGCCCGTCATGCCCAAACTACGACGCTGATACGTAAAAGAGCATGTCACACCCCTACCTGGGCGTCGACACATAAATAGCATTGCATGGCATGAGTTTTTATTTATTTATTTGAATTAAATAAAAAATTATAGCATTTTATTTGAAATGCTGATTATTATCATTTCTTGCATGAGCGCCATTACAAATTCAAAGTGAGTCTGTCACACCCAAACTAGGTTGCTGATATGTAAGGGAGAGTGTCACACCCCTACCTGGACGCCGACCCATAAATAGCATTGCATGACATGAGTAATTTTTAATTTATTTTTTCTCAATTTATTTGTTTGAATTAAATAAAAAGTTACAGATTTGAAATACTGATTATTATAATTTTCTTGCATGAGCACCATTACAATTTCAAAGCGAGCCCGTCATGTCCAAACTAAGCCGCTGATACGTAAGGGGGTCTGTCACACTCCTAACTGGGCACCGACACGTAAATATCAATTTATTTATTTAAATTAAATAACATGTTATACTCACTCCGTTCACAAGTAAATGTCCAATTTGCTACAGTACACGTGTTCGCAAGTAAATGTCCAGTTTACATTTTCGTACAACACTACCCTCTTTATTTTACAGAAATTACTACCTTTTGCCATTTAGGACCTCACCTCACATCAATTTTATTTCTACCTTTTTATCATCCCAACAACTTTAGTCTTACTTTTTGGTCAATACCACTTCTTTTTTTGTCATTACCACTATTTTTTTGTCATTATCTCACTACCCCTACATCCCAACTTTTACTCCACTAACTTTCACTTTATCAACTTTCTTAAATTCCGTGTCCAGCACAAAGTGGACATTTACTTGTGAACAGAGGGAGTAACATTTTATTTGAAATATGTACTGATTATTATAATTTCTTGCATGAACGCCATTACAATTTCAAAGCGAACCCGTCACGCTCAAACTAGGCCGTTGATACGTAAGGGAGTCTGTCTCACCCTTACCCGAGCGCCGAGACGTAAAGAGCATTGCCTGGCATGAGTAAATTTTAATTTATTTGTTTGAATTAAATAAAAAATTATATAGCATTTTATTTGAAATACTGATTATTTATAATTTCTTGCATGAGCGATATTACAAATTCAAAGTGAGTCTGTCACGCCCAAACTAGGCTGCTGATATGTAAGGGAGCCTGTTACACCCATATCCTAACGCCGACCCGTAAATAGCATTGCATGACATGAATAATTTTAAATTTTTGTTTTTCAATTTATTTGTTTGAATTAAATAAAATGTTATAACATTTTATTTGAAATATGTATTGATTATTATAATTTCGTGTATGAGCACCATTACAATTTCAAAGCGAGCTCATCATGCCCAAACTACGCCGTTGATACGTAAGGGAGCCTGTCACACCCCTACCCGGGCGCCGACACGTAAATAGCATTGCATAACATGATTAATTTATTTTTTCTCAATTTATTAATTTTTATTAAATAAAAATAAAAATAAATAATTATTTTTTTGAATTTTTTTATATGTTCAAAATCCTTTTATTTATTTGGAAAATATACTATACCAAAATTAATTCCTAATGGTCAAATCCTAAGTGAATCCCTAATATGTTTGGCCTATATAAGTAGCACACGTAAATCTAGCTTTTCTCCATCCCTTAATTATGATTTCAAATCACAAAGATCACATAAAGATATCCCGTATAAGTCATAAGGATTTGGCCTATATTACTACAACTCAAAAGGGAATAAATCTGTGAAATCTCGTTAGATACACATTAGCTAATTAAAGGCTAATCATTAAACATTCCAAATTATATAAAGGGGTAAATTAGAGAGAAAAATATATATAAAAAACTGGTAATTATTAAATCGGTTCAACGAAAACCGGTTTTTAAATTATAAGGGTAAAAAAACCCAATTAAGTCTAAAACTTTAAGTCTTAAAATCATTTTCCTTTTTATAAATATGACACGATTTTGGTTAAAAAACCATGTGGATGCATGATATATTAAATAATATCAATAAGGTAAATTTGTTTTTCTTTCAAATCATGATATAAGGTAAGTAATTAATTATCAATAAGGTAAATTTGTATTTCTTGTAACTTATAATATATTATATTAACATTAGATATTATATTACGCTATTGCCCTTAATTTTAATATATAGTAAGAATATTTTGGGCGATTCAAGTTTAGTAAAACAAGGCTCTTTTTATATAATAATAATAATAATAATAATAATAATAATAATAATAATAATAATAATATAATTTATGTCCTCAACTTTTAATATTTTTCCATATGTGGTATGTGTTTTAAAATCTTCCAAAAAAATCATGTACCTTACAAATTCTTGCAAAAAAGGTTTCACCTCTATTTTCTGACACTGAAATGTTGAATAAATGAGTTGGCACCATATGACTCAAAACTACATCGTTTTGGTATTTAAAAAAAATCCACATTTTTTCCCCTACATCGAACACCTTCAGTGCATCATCAATCATCTCATTTCTCACATTTCCAACAATTATAGTAATCCAAGAAACCACATCTCATCTCACTCTAGTGGAAAACTCGATCTGCATACCTCAATTCCCCACTCTCGTAATAAAAATAAATGATGTTGTTGTCAAGGTTGTTGCAGCAAAAAATCTGATTTTTTTTCCTTTTTTTTTTAATATTAAAACGACATAGGTTTGAGTGATGTGGTGCCAACTCATATATCGGGTAGAGATGATTAACATTTCAGTGCCGAAACATAGAGGCAGACCTTTTTTGGAAGAATTCATAAAGTATAGGATCTTTTGGAAGATTTTTAAAGTACAAACCACAAATAGAAAAATGTTAAAAGTTTAGGCCATACACTATAAATATTCATATTTTAATTTACTATCTACACTTTGTTCCCGACCTCACCGCCTATTTTTATTTTATGTTGGCTCTGTAATTTTTTGAGTATCTCCCGTACTTTAGTAATAAACTAGTGTGTTGTCCTTCGAAATTCGACGAGGATTAACTAATAATATAAAATGTGAAAAAGTATTAGACGTTATCATATCATGTGAAGATATAATAATTATACAATTTTTAATTTAAATGTACAAATAAGTAGCATTTTTTTCCTTTTCTTTTGAATCAATAACAATTTTAATTCATACAAAAATTATGCACATGTATCTAAGCCAAACTATATATTAAGTATTTTTCATAATTATGTATTAAAAAACTTACAAATTAAGTTCAAACATGAATCAAGTAAAAATGTGAAGTTAGGGTTTCGCCACTCAAATTTGTTTAGAATTTATACACACGTACTCGTCACAAACCTAATTAAAGACAATTTCTCTATCTGTCATCATCTGAAACTTGTATAAAAATATTTGTTGGGAAATTTATTAAAGTTTTGATTGATTCCAAAACCAACTGACCCCAACCGAGTAGATGTTGCTAGATCCTAATGTTAGTATTTAGGCTCGCTGTTTGAGCAATGTTGAGATTTTATCTTTACAGGTCTCCAGCTGAAGACGGCAACATGACTTCACTCGGATAGAACATCAGTTGTAAGAAAGACAACTGAGCGTTCAAGGGAGAAGGTGTAAGAGAACATCAGATATAAGAAAGACAACTGAGCGTTTAAGAGATAGAACATCAGTTGTAAGAAAGACAACTGAGCGTTCAAGGGAGAAGGTGTAAGAGAACATCAGATATAAGAAAAACAACTGAGCGTTCAAGAGATAGAACATCAGATATAAGAAAGACAACTGAGCGTTCAAGAGATAGAACGTCAGATGTAAGAAAGACAACTGAGCGTTCAAGATACTGAATATCAGATGTAAAAGACAACTGAGCGTTCAAGTCAACTGTTCAGAACATCAGTTACAGGACTCGAACTGATAAGATCGACAACATGAAGTTCAAGACAGCTGAGAGTTCAACTGTTCCTATTCAGACAGAAGGTCAGATGAAGATATCGATCAGATGGAACATCAGCTGAAGACCACTCGGATGAAGACCAAAACTTCTCAACCGACTGAACAAGGTTGAAAGTCTAAGGTTGAAGTTTGAAATTCAAAAAGGAAGTCACGTGAAGGTTTGACTCATTACCTCATTTGGCCCAACACAAGGCTGTCTCAGATGGAAAGCAGAAGTTCACAGTTCCCAAATCGGGAAAGTCTGCAGAGATGAGAGACAAGCCATCGCTTTCACAGAACAGAGATCAACGGCTCATCCAACGGCTAGTTGATTCTCTCCGCCTATAAATAGAGGCCTTCATTCATTCACCAAGATTATGAGAAGACAGACAAGTGCGAGAAGAGATTAAAGAGCGAAAGAAAGAACGAAAAACTGCACTCAAGCCAAACTGCTTTTATTCTCTAAGAACATCACTAGTTGAGAGTTCATAGAGTATTAGATTCTGTCTTGGTGTTTTTGATCTTAATTTGAGTTTTCATTCATTCAAGCCTAGATCCTAGCTCACTCCTTTGTTCGAGCTAGTAGTTGAAAAAACCCACCCTTTCACACATCCTCTCAAAAGAATTGTTAGGACCCTACTCTTCCCGAAATTGAGTAGATAGGTTGATAAGTACCCGTAAACTTATCTGTAAGGTTGATAAGTACCCGTAAACTTATCTCAATGGTTGCAAAGCCCGCGTAAGCTTTGTGGTTCCAGTCCTAAAGAACTTGGACTGAGTTGTGTGGACTCACTACTCCCCGTGGACGTAGGAGTTCTCTCCGAACCACGTAAATCCTTTGTGTGTTTGTGGTTTCAGTTCAGTTAATTTATTGCATATCCAACTGTCCTACTAACCAGCACTTAAAACTGCATCTTTGCATTTTCAACTGTTTTGGTTATTGACCAACCTTGCATCTGAGCGTGAGTTATTTTATACGAGTTGTTATTTTCCACCACATTCCGCACAGCACCACTTTTCAGCTGAGTATTCTTATTCAGTTGTGTTTCCAGCTGAGTCGTCTTACTCGGTTGTGATAATTTTCAGGGGGTTGTTTTTAAAATTCTTAACTGGTGTATTCCCCCCCCCCCCCCCATACACCAGAACTCGTATCGGGACCATCAATATTCAATAATTTCACTAATCCGCTTATATTTATGAAATACTATACTTAATAAAAATAATCTTATATACTATAAGTCTCAATTAAAACTCTGACATTAAATAATAAATATTAATAGTAGTAATAAAAATAATAAAAATTAAAAATTGAATTTCAAGTTTAAACTTGAAGACTATGCCATCTAATAAACCTGTTTTGAATTTATATACTCATACGTACTAGTCCTAAACTCAATTCAAAGTGAATTACTATCTGCTCTTGTTCGAAACTTGTATAAAAATACCCTTCCCCCCAACTACACGACTCCTTTAATTTAATAGTAATTTAAATAGTTTAACATAAGTTACAATTCTCAATAAAAACCAGAGCATTACACAATAGACATTCATAATATATAGTGTGAATATCAAAGTGTTATAAATTCAAAAATTATACAATCTACGAAATTCGTAAAATTTATATTTTCATACATATTTTAAATCCAATGCAAAATAAATTTACTAACCATTTCTGTTCGAAACACGTATAGTAATACTTGCTAATATTCCAAAGGAACCATGAACATGATATAAGGGTAAAAAAATTTAGCAGTAGAGTGGCCAAGGCCAAAAGTCTCGCTGGAGCGGCCTTAAAATTTAATTGCTAATTTATCAAACAATAATTAAAATAAATAACAAAAAAATAAGTTTATAATTTATGTACAAATTTGAAAATTATACATTCTATGAAACTCGTACAAAAATTAACTACTCGTACTTGTATCAAAGCTTATTTAACAATGATTTAGTACTTATTCTCGACTCTATCAACTCGTACATAGTCCAAACCCGTATAGTACACTCGTTAATTACTCCAATTCAGTTTTTATGTACCCGTACACATTACAAATTGTACTTATATAAACTTGAATATTGATTACAAAGCAATCATTTATAATATATAGCACAAATATATATAAATGAAATACATTTTAATTTCAAGTATTAATTTGAAAATTATACATCGTTCGACACCCTTTTAAAATAAGTCTATATTGGTCTCATCCTAAAGCGAATTAAAGTTAAAATAGTTTTCAAACTTGTTCCCATCTCAAACCAATATAATAATACTCATATAAGCATATTGGCAAAGTAAACACTAATAGTTTACAATATAAATAACAAAAGATTAAAAATTAAAGTTCAAGTACACAAATTATACAATCTATAAACCCATTAAAAATTTATATACATGAATTTGTTTCAAAATCGATTAAAATGTAATTCATTATGTGTTCTTATCCCAATTACTCATTTATGTCACAAACCTGCATAGAAATACTCGTTAATTATATGAACACATTTATATTATTATATAAATTTAGATAACTTGAATCATTTGCCAAATATAGTTAGTGCTGCGAAACTAAAATTACACTATTTGAAAAACTTAATTATTGATTTAATTAATATAAGCTAAATTAATTTTTTTAATAAGAATATAACAATTTATTTGACAAAATAATTGGTCGACCAAATCAAATTGGTGATACAAATAATTGTGAGATGAAAAAATAAATATAAATTCTAGGTATTTAATTATTATCTTCTCCCCTATCATTTCCACCATCATCTACTACCTTTACAATTAATCATTGTCTTCTCCATTATTAGCGACTACTTCAACATTTACCATTGTTGCGATTTGCGGCCATTTACTTATTAACATCTTTCTCATCCAGCCATTGTTATCTCTAGGCTTTCGCTTGACAATATTCTTCACCAAAAGCAATTGATGTTGAGCTATTGAAATGCCTTTTGAATTTCTCTTCATGATGCCTCGATTTGGGTTTGATACATTTCTTGTAAAAGTTTCATTACAAATTTATATTGTTCATCTACTTATTAGATATACAACAATTATTTGCATAATGAGAATTTAATTTTCGCGACACTAATACAGTGTCTAATAAAAGACTATAAACGCATTTCAATAATTTAATATAATACCATAACCACGTGATTCTGTTATCAAAAGTGTAAACTTAAAAATATGTATATTTCCTTGAAAAATAAATATTTGTTTTATCATACCAATATGCTAATGACCCCAAACTGGAGCATTTTGCACTTTTCTTCTTGGTTGTGGACAACTTGAATTCTAATTGTTGAATGTATTTTAATGCTTTTGGAGACAAATCTTAAAATATTTGATAATTTTGGATTCTTCAATCTTCAGCACACCCTCCACCGGTGGCACTAACACTCTTTTGACATCCCTTACTATCTTCTGTTTCCCATTTGGTCTCAAATTATTATGAAATTTATAGGCAACCAAAAACATTAAAAAAATAGAATTTATTATTTGATTGACATGATTGATGAAAAAATGCATTATACGCATTTTTATGATAAATATGCCAATCAATCAATGACATTATATATAATTCAGTCAAATTTATTTATGTTATATATGAGAAGTAATGAATGATATCTATTTACATGGAATGATTGATAATCAAGTAATTAATATTTTTTTTGTAACGTATAGTAAAAGTCATACATTGAAAGTGTCTGCTTATTATATGTGAGATTTTAGATAAATATAAAAGCAAAAAATTTAAACATGCCACGTAGGATAGAGAATGTATGTAGGCTTAGGAATCAATTATCCTAGTATTATAAAGAAGATTGACATTTATGTTTCAAAAAAAAATTCACATCCGCTAATTACTACTTAACTTTCCCAATTCAAAATACAAACCCCAAACCGTATTAGATCATTCATAATAGTTGCGCCCCTTAGAGGTGTGATGAGTTGTGGACTCTAGATATAGCCTCTTAACTGCAGTGGAAGGGCTTGATAGGGGTGTAATGGAATTAATTTTGAATTTTTGGATTTTGAATTTTTTTTTTAAAGGAATTGAAAATTGCATTGATTTAAAAGATAAAGCCTAAATAACAGCGGTTAATGCTAATTGAAACAAAAAAAAAATACTATTAACTTGAATGATAAACTAAAAGTTCGCTCGTCGTTGATGATCCTTCAAGTGTCCAAGAACTTGAATGGACCCCCAAAAATGACTCGTACTCGACTACAACCATCGCGAGGATATGTACAGTGGTAGCGTTTGGAATTCGATGGGCGACTTGTCGGTGCATATCGTGGAACAAGCGACACGTATTCCTTGTCCGATTCCAGTGGCGAATGACATTTGTGACCACTGTGACTTCGGGCCTAGTAAAGTTATACCAATATGTGACTTGTTGCAAAAATTGATCTGCACGTCATTGGCGATTTGTTTCGACTCAAACTCAAGCAAGAGCTTCTGTTTCGGCCTCGGAGTACGCATAATGAAGAGACATTGTGAGAGATTGAGTGAGAGAAGTTGAAGAAGAATATAGTAGAATATAGAGAACATGTAAAATAAGGTATGAAGCGTTGTGAATGAAGATGTAGTATTTATAAGAAGTAATAAAAAAAAGAAGGTAAATTCGGCCAAAATGACCGTTGCCGATCAATTGGCTGTTGAAGATAATTCAGACGTTGGAGATGTGATGACCGTCGCAGCAATTTTTCTTTTTTTATAAATACGGGCGTGTGCATTACACGCGCCCTAGCGTAACGGCTCGAGAAGGCAGACTGTGGCTCGATGACTGCGTCTAGTCAATGGGGAGGGGGGACTCACGCTGGCTCGAGCCAACGATCGAATCCCCATTGGGAATGCTCTTACAAGTACACATCCACTTCAATATTTATTACTACCTCCATCCATTTCAACTTGTCTCATTTCCTCTTAAGAAAATAATTAAGAAATCATTTTATTCACTTTATATCACTTCAGTACCACTTTATATCACTTTATGTCTTTTCAACACCACTTTATATCACTTTATCAATTAAAAAATACTTTATTTCACTTTATTCACTACACTGATCACATCATTAACACTCTTTTTCTTAATTTCTGTGTCCATCCTAAATAAGACAAGTTGAAACGGACGGATGTATTACTTTTAATTAATTTTCTCATTCACTAACTATTAACTTTCCAACCCTCACCAGTCACACCACATAACACTTTTACCTCTCCACTACTTGTACCTAATTACTCCTATCAATTAATATTTCTACATAAGTATATTACGTATTTTGTCTCAAACTATTCCAATTAATCCAATTTTCCATGTCAAATTTTTTTAAGTTCAGAATGGTGGCTGTGGAGTTATGGTGATGATGACGACCTATGATACCACACACCGACACTCACGCCCAATAAATATTTTATTGCCCTTTACTTATTCAATTCTTTTTTATGCCTCTAGAGTCTAGACTAGATATATAGACGATTAGACACGCATACACTTTATTTATACACCCTACTAACTACCAATTCCCCAATTACTAAACCTAATAATAATCATCCTTAATTGCTCTCTCACCCGCAAAGTCTGACAACTTCAATTAATTTACACGGTCCCTTTCACTTTATAACTTCAATACTATCTACAAGTTACAGACTTACGGTTGTAATAATTATATAATAATAAGAATACTATTAATTATTTTTTACCGGTTAAATGGGACTAATTTGTCCCAACAGCCACGAAAGTATTACGGTTCATGCATAGATACATTCTTATTAAAAAAAAAATATGTGTCGATAATATATATATATATATATATATATATGAGATTAATTATTAAATTTTTTAAATTTCAATTTATAATGTTTTGGTATAATTTTACAATTATTTTCTAGTGTTCATTCATCTAAATATGATATATATATATATATATATATGTATATATATATATATATTTGTATTATTTAAATTTTGAGTTATTACAGTTTATTATTCCAAAATTAAAATATAAAACTTTTTAATTTTTATAATAAATAATAATTTAAGTTCATTGTATATTAATAAAATTTTATATTTAAATAATACTTTTAAAATAGTACTTCCTCCGTCTATGATAAGTGTGGCTCGGAGGAAGTGACACATGTTTTAAGAAATGGAGAATGAGTAAGAGTGAGAAAGGAAAAAATATTGTGAATGGATAATGAGACCCACAATTATTTGTTATGTGTGGTGGATAATTAATCAAATCAAAATTATTTGATAAATAAAGAGAGTTTTAAGGATAAAAAGTAAAATATTATGTCTATTTTTTACTGGATCACATTTATCGTGGATGAATAAATAAAAAAATTAGATCATACTTAACGTGGAAGGATAAATAAAAAAATTGGAGCATTAACAATAAGCCCACCCATTCCAAACGGGACTGCAAGAGTTCAGGCTGGACTTGGGCCACTCAATATCCTTTCTTCCTTTTCTTTTCAGTGGATGTTCATAGCTCATATTGAATCATTAGATGTAAAATAAATATTCACCCCAGCAAAATGCGACCCCCAACAAAAATACACAAACATATTATTTAAACAGATGGAAATAGGGGTGCATACAAGTCGAGCCGAGCCAAACATTAGCAAGCTCGAGCTCGGCTCGAGCTCGATTCGAACTTTGTGTTTTGAGCTCGAGCTCGGCTCGACGAGTAATGACCAAGCTCGAGCTCGGTTCGAGCTCGACTCGCTATATATTCGTCTGGATCGAGCTCGAGCTCGAGCGCTCAAGCTCGACTCGATAAACTAAAAATTATGAATTTATTAATTATATATAAGTTAAATATTGATATTAAAAAGTATTAAATAAAAAATATATATTAAAAAATTTGTGAACATGTTCGTTTAGGTGATTTGCGAACATGTTCGCGAGCTAGCTCGTTTACTATCGAACTCGAACGTGTTCGCGAGCATTTCGAGCTGAACATAGGTATGCTCGAGCGTGGCTCGAAAAATTTGTCGAGCTCGATTTGAGGCTCAAGCTCGGCTCGTTTAGTAATAGAACGAACTTCGAACGAGCTTTTTTCGAGTCGAGCTCCGAATAGCTCGCGAACCGTTTGGTTCGTGTACAACCCTACATGGAAACATATTACTATTGTTGAGCAAACTGCATGCAATATTATTATCTAATACTAGTTGCATAACACATGTTGTACATACATAAGCAGTAGCGGATCCAAGATTTTGATTAGGATACGATATGTTAAGAGTACAGAGTCTAAAGAGTGGGGGGTTGCAGGAGGGCGGGCCACCATGCTCGGGAGTTCGGGGGCGAAGCCCCTGAGCCGAATTTTTTGAGTTGTTTTACAGTTCATTTTTTAGGTTTAGATGTGTTTCCTAGTGTGATTAACATCGACTTAATTAATTGTCATATATATAGTTGTTCTTTCATTGGACCAGAGTAAATAATTCTCATATGTTTAAAGTAGTAAACTTTCAAAAATCATTATTCAATTATATTGATTTTTTTTTATTTTGGAGTATCACCCACCATATAAATGTCAATTTCTCAAACATATATCAATTCACATATGAAATAATTAACAAACAATAAGAAATTCAATAGGAATTCAGACATTTTATCAAATAGGTTGTGTTAGTGGAATAGAGTTATACTTATGAGTTATGGAAAAAATTGAGGCGGAGTCTCCAAAAATAGTTTGAAGTGTAAAAGTAAAGGTGGTACAAAATATATTTTAAAATTAAATATCTTGAATTTTATAAAATATTAGTAAAAATAAAAAAAGGGGTGTAGTTTCTAGTATTTTATATAAACAACAAATAAAATTTTGTACACACTAACTAGGAAGGAAAGGAGTACAATAATAGTACAATTTAACAAAATGTAACAACTATTTAATAAACATCAATAACAAATGGAGTATAATATAGTTGCAATAATTTTACCAATCAAAGTTTTATTTCCCATCTAAGGTATATTAATTCTAGCGAAACAAACGCTTCTCCACACTCTCCACTAGCAAGAACAATTTATACAAGTTGAGTTATCTTTTGAATATTTGGTTTTCAAAGAATATTTGGAAATAGGTGTGAACCAACTTTAAAATATATATATGAGATGGATCATATAAGAATAAATCTTAAAGTGCGCTATAAGAATAGAACTAAACTATCCATCCTATAAAATCCAATGGGTATAACTTAATTTAATGGTCAAAGCCGTTTTTTCTTAGTCAGACCCATTTTTTTTTTACTTAATTAGGGTTTATATAGTTCAAAAATTAGATGCATCAATCACTGTAACTAGATGCATCAGCCAGTGTACTGAGATGCACCAAATATTTATGATGATCATTGTGCTCGATAGTGACGCGCAATGGTGATGGTCACCACGGCGAGCTGCAGTGATAGCGGTGGTGAGCGAGTAGTGATAGTGGTAGTAACAAAAGGATTACAAAAATTAATTTTAATGTTTTGAAATAAACAAAAAAATGTGATGCATCTCACACAAAAGTCAATGCACTGAATAGTATTAGTAGATGCATCAATTCTTTGTGCTTAATTTTAAATTTTTAGGATAAGATTATATGTACAGTAATCAATCTGAATTTATATATTCAGATCCAATTAATCATATAATATTTTCTTTTTGAGGACATTAGTCATATACCAAATAATATACAGTAAAACCTCTAATAATTTATATATTTGGGACTACATAAATTTATTCCTAAATAGAGGTTATCTTTAAATAGAGGTGTAAGTAAGATGATTTTTTGTATTTTCAATTTCAAAGTGAATGTATTTCTAAATGTTATAATTACCAAATATATGTGTACATAGAATAATTTGACAAAAATAATATTGTATGTACATGTATATATTTTGGGTGATAGCAAAAAGTTTATATGAAGAAACTTTAATCCTAACTCAATAAGTTGAACATATTTTGGATTGAACAAGAAGACTATCATGTAGACGGGCCATTGCATACACAAACATTTAATGATGTGGTTAAAAAAATAAAAAGATTAAGTCATTGTCGTACAACCTTAGACAAATATATTAAATCTACTTACATTTACTGTAACAAGACATATATATAAATATATATATATATATATATATATATATATATATATACATATAAAAGGAGATGATCATATAGAAACTCCTATTTATATGAGAATTAGGAACCAATCTAAGCTATCCATACTATACGATCTATGAATATGAGTAAATCATATAATAATCTGGTCAAACCCACTTTAGTTGGTCAATTCTGCTTATTTCCACTTAAGTAAGGTTAGAATGGTATTTTTTGCTGTTTTATGTTGTGCAAAATCGTGATGCACAAATTAGTGCAAAGTGATGCATCAATACCACATTTTGATACATTAATATATATGAATTATCAAAAATAAATACAATTTGACGAAGCGCTGTCGTCACACTTTTCGCACAAAAAAAAATTATAAACACCTCTTGCCCAAATGAATAGTAGTTAATGGCAAGTGGGGTCGATCCCAAGGGACTTGGCGTAGATCTGCTCTTCAAGTTGAACTCAACAAAAGAGGTTTTGACTGCAATGTATCCTGTAACTTAACAAGTAACAATATTAAATAACAAAAAAGTTTGGATTGGGTTTCGAAACTATGATCCTAATTACTCATCACTCGTTCATTGGTGCAAAGATATTCAATTAACTAATCTTATCACCTGGTTTAAGACAAAGATTAGTTTATACCCTAAAGGTCACGAAGTCACGATATAAACACACTTAGCCTACGTCTATCCGATTTTACAGATCTTGACCAGAAGGCAAGATCTCCTCTCTTGATCAACAAAGTCATGAAAACACTTCAGTAACGACGCTGCCCAAAAGGCATTAAGAATAAACAGACCCAAGACAGCCAAGAGGTAGGTCAATACCGACTGCTCTCCAACACTCTTTACCTTCTTGGGCACGAGAGACACTCTCGAGTTTGATCCCAAATCCTGTTAATGACTTAATCTCAATATCTAGATGGTGATCAATCATATATCAATATCAATTAAGTCTATAATTAATCCTAAGTGTTTCGGGAACGAAATCAATTAACGAACTAACACAATTCGACCTCACGAGTTTAGAACGAGTAATTTACGATCACTTCATCTACATCCAACCCAAACGATAAATTTAGCTAGACATAATAGTAAATGAAAGCACAAGATATATAAAAGAAAACATACTTATCATAGAACTGAAAACGGGTTGCTGCCCAAAAGCGTAGTCAGCAACCAAGGTCTTGGCTTCACGCCAACAACTAAACTACTGCAGAAATTATAAAACGAACGAAAAAGTAAACTGCCCGTAGGACTTATTTCTTCCTTATTTCCTCTCAACTAAGAATGCAGAACTAACTATGAACGTGAATAAAAACGGCACACATTACAAAAGGGAGTCGGCCATATATATAGGCGATGCAAATTAGGGTTTAATCGAGTTTCCTTATCGATGAAGGACTCTTCCATACATATCCGTCTTTCTCTCTCATGCATGCAGCCACGATTCTCTTTCCTTGCTTGGTAGATATTTTCTTTGATTAAGTCCGGCTAGGATAAAGAAAGAAATATCCGATCCTTATCCTCTTCCTTGAAGGAAAAGAAATCTGCTGCTGGCTCGACTCACTTCTTGCCCTCGATGTCTGCATCCTGAATTGCTTCCTGTGTTGACCAAGATATTGGCTCCTTTGGGTACTCTGTTTGTTGGCTTCAAGGATATGGAGAGGTATTTCCTGACTTGTAGAGCATGTAAAACGTTGTTGCCTAGCTACAAGCCTCCAGCCCTATGCCCATTTGCATCGTATCGCCATTTCAGCATCTCAACAACAGATTTTCCACCGAATTTTCCCAATATCCCACCTGTTCTTCCCTGCACACCATCTCTCGACTTTGTGTCCTCCCAGACACACTTTGACTCGATAAAGACTAAAAACACAAGAAAATATGGACACAAATATGGGTTCATCACACCCACACACTTGAATTACACTTGCCCTCAAGTGTACGGTTGCAACTCTACCCAAGACTCAAACACAGAAAAGATAAAACAAAAAACTCAGACTCAAAAGATCAGCAAAACAACATGTTAGTCCAAACAGAATATGTAAGCAGATATTGCCATCAAACAGGTCAAGATAGAGTTATTGGGCAACAAGGGTATCCTCACCAGCACTCAACTCTCAAGTGTATATGGTTAAATGTATACGCTTTTGACCAACATCAGCAATATTTTTCCATAGGCTTGTCTGTCCTCTACATCTCTACTTCTTTAAAAAAATCAAAATTACTTATCCTTAGGTCTTTATTGGGTTGTAACGTGGCTTAAGGCAAAAGGTAGGGAATGTATAGGAACTGGCTAAGTCAAGAACTCAATTCTGGAGCAACAGATTGCCCTCTGTTCCTCACTCCACATAATCACCTCACCTTAGCAAACTTATTATTCTTTTCATGGACTTTTTTTTTTCTCTTTTTTTTATTATTATTTTTATTATATATATATATATATTTAAAGATATTGCCCAGCAAATGCTACCAACATTTCCTTTTCATCCCTCATTCTTCTAGACCTGAGTTCTTGACTGGGACGACTTATAAGTTCATGCTACTATAAGTGATTTGAAAGAATTATTATCAAGCTCAAAGGGGGTAAACAAATGGTAAATGTCAAGGTAGGAAATTTTGGCCATGGGCTAATTTGAACAAAAACGCCTAATTCATCTAAGTAATTCAACTAAGTCACACGAAGTTTTAATTAAGAAATGCAGGCAAGTTCTAGATCAACAAGTGTCAACTGGTCTTTATCACACAAGAAAGAATAGTGCTGCATATGTTTATAGCAGTTAAAGCTCAAAAACCTCACAGTTCATGCCCAATATCTCATTCCGTCCAACCTATCTACATACGGCATCATCCACATCAACATACCTATTCTGACCTATGATGTCACATGCTGATCAACAACTAAAACAAACTTTAAAAACACAATACTGACCAACTTCCCAACACCCACACACTTTGCCTCAGGCAAAGTGAGTACAATATTGGGCAACACAAAACAAAACAAATATTTACTAACTAAGCCAAGAATGATATTCTAAGGCCTTCACCACGCAATTTGCTGGGCAAATTATGGGTGAAGGCAGTAAGTGTACCTTCTCGACCAACACAACACAAAAATAAAACATAAAAACACACAAAAAAAACAAAAAAAAAACTAACATAAAAATGGGAGGAACAACAAATCAAAGAGAAGATTCAGGCGGGTACCTGAATCCTTGGTGTGCAAAGAATACCAGCTGGGCATCCCTGATCTCGATCAACATCTTCTCCATGTTGGCTAGTATGGTCTCGACTTCATTGTTGGGCAGCACCGCTGTGCTGGTGCTTGCCTCCTCATTCTTGCCCAGGGGTGGTTGCTTGGTGGATTTTGTCCTGCTGTAGTCGATGAACACGTATCTGCCATTCCTCAACTCAATGTCGTTCAACTTCTTCAAGACAGCTTCTCCCAACATGTTGACCGCCATCACCGGCTTCCCCTTCATCTCGTCGTAGACACCAACTCCCTTCGCAAAAGCCGTCACAAAGTGCCCACATGTACATCCCAAAGCCTGCTTTGCCAACATCGTCTTCAGTTGCTCACCAAGAAAGGCCGCGAAATTGACCTTAGTCTTGGTGTGCATACACCACAACAAGTACCTCTCCTTGTTGCTCAGGCTGTTGCCACTATCGTTCTTGCCGTACAAGTTGTAGGCAAGAATGCGATGGCAAAGCCTAAGGGCATGAATCTTCAGCTCGGTTCCCTTGTTGTTAGCCCCGTTGTATGGTGCTCCATTGCCGATCTCCTTCCACTGCTCCTGGTAAGCTACATCTCCCGGGGATGGTACCATGGTCTTGGCCTCCATGAACTCCTTCTTGGCCAAGTCCCTCAAGCTCACCATCCCCAGAATCTGGTTAAGGGCGCTCACTTGGAAATTGTACTTCTCGCCCAACAGTGAGAAGGAGATCATGCTCATCCCGTTCTCGGGATCACTGGTCACTGCCGCCGTACTGTATACCTCCTTGACTTGCTCCTCATAAACCTCCACAGGCCACTCCAAAAACTTACTCCAGCCTATCCCCTCAAACAGCTTCCTCACTTCTTGGGCAACACCCAGGTCCTCATATAGCTTGAAGTCGAGAACCCTGGGTGCCGTCACCTTCCATTCCCTGGGTTTCCTATATGTCACCACCGTAGCACCCTTCTTCTTCTTCTTCTTCCTGTTCCGACCACTTGCTGGAGTAGACTGGTCATCATCCTCTTCTTCCTCAACATCGTCCCCAGTTTCTTTCTCACTAACCCTCGACGGGGTTCCGACAGTTGTCCCCTTCAAGATCGACGGCTGGACAAACCCGGCGTCCGAAGCAGCAGATTTGTGCTTCTTCGCCTGCGTGTCTTCGCCACCGTGAGGACGCTTCATGGCAGTCCGCCTACTCTTCATCGCCGGCCTTTCCTTGGCCTTGGTCTTCGCCTCCGCCACCAGCCCTGCAGCCACTTCTTCTATTGCCTCATCCAAGTCTTCTTCCTTATTCTCTTCGTCTTCCACATTATCACCTTCTCCTTCACCATCTTTCTCGTCCCCTTCCTCCCCGTCGTCTTCTTCCTCCTCTGCTTCTTTTTCCAAATCTTCCTTCTCAAATACGGGCTTCGACTGAATCTCCTCCTCTGGCTGCTTTGTCATCTCCTCTATCAGACTTGGGTTCTCGTCGCTCATCATGAGTCCGGCGTCGACCGGCGGGCTTTTGGGCACGCTTGACCCGATGGTGACATAAGGGTCTTGGTCGGCAGAGGGTTTGGCGGGTTCCATGGGAAGTTTCCTTTTGGTGTTAGTTTTAGGTTTCGTGGTGGTGGTGGCGGTATTGTCGGTGGTGAGATCAAAGTTAGTTCCGGTGGGGATTTTGTTGAGTTTTCTATTTCTTGGGCGAGTGGACACCATAGTAAGGGTTTAGGAGTTTTGATAGAGAGAGAGAAAAGGGAAGATGAGAAGCTGCAGAGTTAAAATTCAAATTGGTAGTGGGGGTGGTGGAGACGACGTGATGTAATAGATATATACGGCGCGGTTTTTAAGGGCAATAGCAATCGCCTCGGAATGTCTTTGACCAACAACTTGGTTCTTGATCACGTCCTCTGCTCAACACCCTGCTTTCTTCTTAATCTTGGTTCCTGATCTACAACCTGCATCTTGCTCAACATCTCCTGCACAATTAAAAACACAAATACACTCCGAAACAACTCTCCCCTATGATGCTTTAAAATAAAACACTATGAAATAAAATACTTAAAACATAAACTAACTATTTTTTTTTGGATTTTCATAATTTTTGTACGAAAATAAAGAATAAAAGAAAAAAGAAATAACGAAAAAATTAAAAACTAACCAGGTTGCCTCCTGGACAGCGCCCCGTTAAGGTCTTGGGCACGACACCCCCCTCTCTAAAAGTCAGAGGTCCTCCTTGATAGGAAACGCAGATGGTTCCCCCTCAACAAACTGTTCTTGCCCAAGATAGGCCTTCAAGCGCTGGCCATTAACTTAAAATTTTTTCCCGTTCTTGGGATCCTTGATCTCAACAGCTCCATTTGGGAACTGAGCATGTACTTCATAAGGTCCTGCCCACTTGGTCGAGAGCTTACCCGAAGAAAGCCTAAATCGCGTTTGGTACAACAACACTTGTTGCCCAAAATGGAACTCCGTCTCTTTAATCAAAAGATCGTGGGTCTTCTTCATCCTTTCCTTGTATAAGCCAGCATTGTCATAGGCTTGGAGTCTTATCTCGTCGAGTTCTTGGATCTCGAGCTTTCTTGATTCACCTGCCTCGTTCCAATCGAGGTTGAGTTGGGCAATAGCCCAATGTGCTCGATGTTCCAGCTCCACAGGCAAGTGGCATCTCTTGCCATAGACCATGCGATAAGGGGACATGCCAAAAGGTGTCTTAAATGCAGTCCTATATGCCCATAAAGCATCATCGAGGCGCATACCTCTTAAAGGCAGTCCTATACACCCATAAAGCATCATCAAGGCGCATACTCCAATCCTTCCTTGTAGTGCCCACAGTTTTCCTTAAGATCGTCTTGATTATACGATTGGACAATTCCGCTTATCCATTGGCTTGTGGGTGGTAGGTTGTTGACACACGATGAGTAACTCCATACTTCTTGAACAAGGCGGTCACCGTTGCGTTGCAAAAATGAGAACCTTGATCACTAATTATAGCTCGAGGTACACCAAACCTATTGAAGATTTGTGTTCTCAAAAAACTGAAAACCACCTTAGAATCATCCTTGTAGGACATACGAGCCTCTACCCACTTCGAGACATAGTCTACTGCCAATATGATGTACTTGTTGCCTTTGGAACTCGGCAAGGGTCCCATAAAATCCATGGCCCATACGTCGAACACCTCCACGGGCAAGATCGGTATCATGGGCATTTCATTTTTTCTCGTGATGTTGACTTTCCTTTGGCACTTCACATCTTGACCCACTCATAACAATCTCTGAACAATGTTGGCCAACAAAAGCTACACTCTAAAATTTTCTTTGCAGTCCGTTGATGCCCAAAATGTCCCCCGCATTCCTTGTTGTAACAATGCTCAAGAATGCTCTTTTGCTCTTTATCCTCGACACACCTCCTTATGATCTTGTCCGCACATTCCCTCCATAAATATGGCTCGTCCCAAATATAGAAATGACTCTCGTGTTTAAGCTTGTTCCTTTGATAATGCCCAAGGTCGGAGGGTATCTCTCCAGTAACCAAGTAATTTTCACAATATCAGCATACCAGGGTTCATCTTGGGCAAGACTCAGGTGCTCGTCGGGAAAGGTCTCCTTGATCGGCACCCCATCATCAGGCTGGACGATTCGACTTAGGTGGTCGGCAACTTGGTTTTGGGCACCACTCTTGTTGGGAAATTTAGTAAAGTTTTGATTGATTCCAAAACCAACTGACCCCAACCGAGTAAATGTTGCCATTTCCTAAAGTTAGTATTTAGGCTCGCTGTTTGAGCAATGTTCAGATTTTATCTTTACAAGACTCCAGCTGAAGACGACAACATGGCTTTACTCGGATAGAACTTCAGATGGAAACTCGGATGTGGAACATCAGATGTAAGAAAGACAACTGAGCATTCAAACCAACTGTTCAGATGGAACATCAGTTGCAGGACTCAATCTGATAGATCGACAACATGAAGTTCAAGGCAGCTGAGAGTTCAACTGTTTCTCTTTAGACAAAGTGTCAGATGAAGGTAGCGATCAGATGGAACATCAGCTGAAGACCACTCGGATGAAGATCGAATGTCTCAACCAACTAACCAATGTTGAAAGACAAAGGTTGAAATTTGAATTTCAAATAGGAAGTCACGTGAAGGTTTGACGTTTTGTCATTACCTCATTTGGCCCAATACAAGGTTGTCTCAGAAGAAAAGTAGAAGTTCACAGTTGCCAAATCGGAAAAATCTGCAGAGATGAGAGACAAGCCATCGCGTTCACAGAACAGAGATCAACGGCTCTTCCAACGGCTAGTTGATTCTCACCGCCTATAAATAGAGGCATTCATTCATTCATCAAGTGAGAACACAGAGAAGACAGAGAAGACAGAGAAGAGATAGACGAGCAAAAGAACGACGATATTCTGTACACAAGCTAAACTGCAATTAATCTCTAAGAACATCACCAGTTGAGAGTTCATAGAGAGTTAGAATCTGTCTTGGTGTTTTCGATCTTAGTTTGAGTCTTCCTTTGTTCAAGCTTAGATCCTAGCTCACTTCTGTGTTAGAGCTAGTAGTTGGAAAACCTACCCTTATACACATCCCCTAAAAAGGTTGTTAGGATCCTGCTCTTCCCGAAATTGAGTAGAAAGGTTGATAAGTACCATCAAACTTATCTGTAAGGTTGATAAGTACCCGCAAACTTATCTGTACGATTGCAAAGCCCGCATAAGCTTTGTGGTAGCTGTCCTAAAGAATTTGGACTGAGTTGTGTGGACTCACAACTCCCCGTGGACGTAGGAGTTCTCTCCGAACCACGTAATTCCTTTGTGTTGTGTTTTCTGTTCAGTTACTTTTTGCATATCCAACTGACCAACTAACCAGCACTCAAAACTGCATCTTTACATTTAAACTGTTTTGTTGTTGACCGACCTTGCATCTGAGCGTGAGTTGTTTTATACGAGTTATTGTTGTTTCCACCACATTCCGCACAGCACCACTCTTCCAGCTGAGATTTCTTACTCAGTTGTGATTCCATATGAGTCTTTTTACTCAGTTGTGGTAATTTTTGGGGGTTGATTTTAAAATTCCTATCTGGTGTATTCCCCCCCTCCCCATGCACTAGAACTCGTATCGGGACCATCAACTCTTGTCTTTAATCTCTATGTCAAATTCCTGCAACAAAAGGATCCATCTAATCAATCTTGGCTTGGACTCCTTCTTGCTCAACAAGTACTTCAATGCTGCGTGATCCGTGTACACTATGGTCTTGCCTCCAAGCAAATAGGATCTAAACTTTTCAAAAGCGAAGACAATAGCCAACAACTCCTTCTCCGTAGTGGTATAATTGCATTGGACGGGGTTCAACGTCTTGAAAGCATAATATATGACATAGCTTTTCTTTCCACGTTTTTGCCCGAGAACTGCTCCCACGGCATAACCACTGGCATCACACATTAATTCGAAAGGCATCCCCCAATCTGGAGGTTGGATAATGAGGGCTGTGATCAAGTTCTCCTTCAAGGCATGGAACGCCTTCTTGCAATCTTTATTGAACTCCCATGGCACATCATTTTGAAGTAGTCTCGTCATTGATTGTGCGATCTTGGCAAAATCCTTGAAAAATCTTCTATAGAACCCAACATGCCCTAGGAATCCTCTCAACTCCTTCACAGATCTTGGGTAGGGTAACTTGGCAATAATGTCGATCTTGGTCTTGTCCACCTCAATTCCTTTTCCTGAAATGACATGCCCCAAGATGATTCCTTATTTTACCATGAAATGACATTTTTCATAATTCAACACAAGGCTCTTCTCAGCACATCTTTTCAAGACTCGATCCAGGTTGTTGGGGCATGATTTTAAGGTCTTGTCGTAGACAGTAAAGTCGTCCATAAAGACTTCGATGCACTATTCAAGAAGGTCTGAAAAAATGTGCATCATACACCTTTGAAATGTCCCTGGTGCATTACACAACCCAAATGGCATCCTCCTATATGCAAATGTGCCAAACGGGCACGTGAAGGTGGTCTTACCTTGATCCTCGTCAGCCACCCAGATTTGCATGTAACCAGAATAACCGTCAAAAAAGCAATAATAGTCATTACCAACTAACCTCTCAAGCATCTCGTCGATGAAGGGCAAAAGAAAATGATCCTTCTTCGTCTTTTGGTTGAGCTTTCGGTAATCTATACACACTCGCCATCCAATTTGCAATCTCATGGCCACCATCTCGTTCTTCTCGTTCTCAACAACTTGGATTCCTGACTTCTTGGGCACCACATGCACAGGACTTACCCACCTGCTATCAGACACGGGGTATATGATCCCCAAGTCAAGAAGCTTGAGTATCTCTTTCATTACCACTTCTTTCATGGCGGGATTCAATCTCCTTTGTAAATCTCTTACAGGGGCAGCATCCTCTTCAAGCAAGATGTGATGAACGCAGTCCACAGGGTTAATGCCCTTGATGTCGGCCAAGGTCCACCCTATTGCTTCCTTATATTTGCTCAGCACCTCACCAACTTGGATGTCCTCCAATGCTCGATAACTCAGATGATATGATCAGAGGCAAGTTCTCGTTCTTGCCGAGATATATGTATTTCAGGTGCTTGGGCAAGGGTTTCAACTCCAAAGTAGGGGCCTTTTGCAGTGATGGCACCAACCTGTCCTCCGGCTTTAATTCAGGGATGTTGAGTGGCTCAAATCCCTGAGGTTGCATGTTGCCCGGAATCCTGGCATAACTACATTCTTCCACATATGCTGGTTCTTTGTTCTGGGCAAGATCCTCTTCTATCTGCAAGCCAGCATCCTGCTCAAGAACTGTCTGTTGCCAAAATTCCTCTACCAACTCCTCAGTCTCATCATGGGGTAGTTCTTTGAGTTCCTCATCGAACTCTTCTTCATCTTCATGGAAGTTTTTAGGAGTGTTGTTGTCCTCTAACTCTTCATCCGTCCTATAGGCTTCATCGGTGGAGTCGAAACTATGTCCATGAACTGACTCCTCCCAAAAATCTTTATCACTTTCATACTCATCGTCTTCATAAAACTCCAACAAGGCACCATCATTCGCAATATCCTCATCTCGGTCGAGATCCAGGTCAAGACCCTGTATTAAATTGAGTTCCGCCTGGCCTGTATCCTCGTTGTCTTCTAAGAAGCAACTTAAGCTATTCAATGTCTCCACTCGTCGACCAAATGTATTGAGGGTCTTGAGGTGTTCTAAGGCATCATCATGATTTTACCGATAAGCGTCAAACTCGACGACTTCTCCAGCCACTTGAACTGTCAGCCTTCCAGTGTCACAATCGATTTTGGTGCAGGCTATCCTCAAGAACGGCCTTCCGAGCAAGATCACTGGGTTCTTGATTGTTTTCTTTCCCATGTCAAGAACATAGAAGTCGGCAGGGAACAGAAGATCCCCCACCTTGACCAACACGTCCTCTGAAACTCCATCGGGGTAAACTGTGGACAAGTCCGCCAATTGAATGGCAATACGGGTAGGAGAGAGGGGTCCAAAACTCATTTCGTCGAACATGGCTCTTGGCATTACATTTATCGAAGCACCTAGATCAAGCATTGCCTTAGGTATTGACGTAGTACCTATTGTGCATGGGATATCGAACATGCCGGGATCCTTCTTCTTGAGCGGGATGTGAGAATTCATGAGTGTTGACACGTTCTCCACATGGAAATGGGCATTATCTGGGTACTTGGTCTTCTTTAAGCACATCTCTTGCAAAAATTTTGCACACTTTGGCATGAATTGTAATGCCATCAATAGTGGAAGGTTTATCTCCACTTTCTTGAACACCTCCATCATGTCCTCCAACTTCTTCTGATCACGATCGCGGGCAAAACGTCTTGGATATATGATCTTTGCCTTAGCAGTGCGAGGAACGGTCCTCTTGGCCAAAGCCTCTGCTTCTTTTTCAGCCTTCAAAGAGTCCAACAACACGTCATCTTTATCAAACCCTAGCTTTGATCTCTCCATCTTCACGTAATCAAACAAGGCTTCATCCTCCTCATTATCGAAGACGGGGTTCTTCTTGGCCTATCCCTTCTTCACGTTTTGCCTTCAACTCTACATAGAGGTCATTGATATATCCTGAGCTCATCTTAGTTTCTTCTGCTCGAGCAGGTCCCTTAAGTTGGGTCTTGGGCAGCACCTCTGATAAATCCTTACCACTTCGCAAGGTCACAGCATTGACTTGCTCCTTGTTAACCTCCACTTGGGTAGGAAGCCTTCCGCTCTTGTCATCTACAAGCTTTGACAGAGTTTGATTTATGTGAGTTAATTGAGCTTGAAGGTTGTTCGATTGACCTCGACTTTCCAATTGAAAGTTCTCAAAATCCCTCCTAAGCCTCTGGTTCTCATTGGTAAACCTATCAATGGTCTCCTTCATGAACTCCGTCTTTGCTGGTTCTCGATGTGGAGGAACATAGTTATGTTGTTGTTGAGGCTGCTGTTGAGGTGGAGGCACATATTGCTGTTGAACAGGCTGCTGTGGTTGTTGGTGGGCAGGAGGCATTTGATAGTGGTTGTTGCCATACCTCAGGTTCTCGTGCTGATTCTGCCTATAGCCATAGTTGTTGCCATAGTTGCTGTTATTGCCATACTGGAACCTTTGTTGCCCACCACCTTGCTGGTTCTGACCTATTGTCTTCACCTCTTCTCCTTCTTCCCCGAACCAACTGGGACATTCCGAGATGATATGTGATGTTGCTTGGCATACTTCACATCGCTTCATAGCTCTTTGAACTTCCTTACCATCTACCTTTTTCTTCAAATCCTCCATTTGGCCAGACATCTTGATCATGAAGTTTTTCATGGTGCTGACCAAGTTGTCTGAATTTCCCTTGTTGCCTTTATACCCCCCTCTTGGGATATTATCTTCATCTCGTGATTGTTCAGCCATGGCGGCTATTTTCTTGAACACTTCAGATGGTAGTTGATCGATTATTGCTCCTCCGCACGCTGCAACTATGCATTTTCTCTCTGATGCTCTCAATCCTTTTAAGAAATGCTCGATCAAATCAATGTCCTCGATTCGATGTTGAGGACATCTTGCGATCAACTTCTTGAACCTCTCATAATATTCGTACAACGACTCACTTCCACTCATTTTGATCGAGGAAATGGCATTCTTTCCACTTTGTATCCGGCCAACGGGTATGTATTTGTCAAGGAAAGCCTGCTGCAATTTCTTCCAGGTGTTGATGTTTTCCTCCGGCAAGGTGTAAAGCCATTCACGTGCTCCGTCAATGTTTCAACTATTTTAATCCTAAGTTGCACGCAATTAAACGTGATCTCTGTAGATTAAGCAAGTTAACCCAAGTATCGTCTCACAAGGAAAACTTAACAGGGAAATTATTTGTATCGCAAACAGAAAAGAAAATAAAGCAATTAAATCGATGGTTTGATTAGTTTATAACTAGGCGAAAGAAATAATTAAGCATAAATTAAACCTAGACAAGAATTGAAATAAAATCTAAAACAAATTATCCCCAAGCAAGAATTGAAATTTAATCTAATCTCTGAAGTAATAATCTCTAATTCTAGCATAAACTCAAGGAATTAATCTAAAAGAAATTAAAGCAGAAGAAAATAAAAACTAGAATTAAAGAACTCACAAACTTTAATGAAAATTGCATAATAAACAGTGAAGTAGAACCTGAAAATAAATCCGTGGTGGTGTTGTTCTTGAATCCGGAATAAGAATTACAATAATTGATAAAGTAAAAGCAAAACTAATTAAAACAAAACCGAGGACAACCAAATCTAATTCTCAAAAACTAAGCAACAGTGCAGCCGTCCTTTTCCCTTACTAAACATTGAAATTAAAAAAAGATAGAAAAGAAAACGAAAACTAATTCAATTAATTCCTCCAACCAAGACAAAATCAGCCGTCATTATTTTTCTTTGAGAATCTCAAAACCTAGGACTAAAAGTTGAAAGTCAAAAAGTGAAAAGTATAAATATATACTCGCGGCGTGTACAGAGACTTGTATTTTAATCCGCTAAGTATATAAGGCAGGGAGCTCTGGTCTGCCCAGGGAGCTCTACCCTTAATTCCTGCATCACAACTAATCAACAGGGCAGGGAGCTCTGGTATGACCAGGGAGCTCTGCCTTTATTTGCTGGACACGTAATGAGCAAACGACCAGGGTGCTCTGGTTATGCAGGGAACTCTACCCTCTACTTCAGCTCTACTCTCCTCATACCGCTTCATTCCAAAAATCGGATTGAGCTTACAGTGTGCTTTAAAAACTTGCAATTCCAGTTCAAAACCTACACTTTCACTCAAAATACTCAAACGAAGCACTAGTGTCATTTTTAACTTAGAACAATAAAACCCAAACGAATTATCATAAAAAACACACCTAAAAATATATGCAAAATAAGACCAAAAATAGGATAAACAACCCCTCCACACACAAAACCTTGCTTGTCCTCAAGCAAATCTCATTTCAAATCAAGATGGAAAAGTAATGAATTGAACCAAACAGTTCATACTCCAATAAACTTTCAATTTCAAGACAAATTCATCACTCATCAACCAAATATAGTCACCACAAAATAATGAGTTGCCTTTCACACAAAAACTCAATCAACTCAACATTTAACTGCAAGATCTAGGTGAGAAAACTCTAACTACCAACAAGTATCCCAAATTTATGCCAATCCTTACTCATAATTAATAAGTGAATTCCGGACAAAATTTACTAGGTTTAATCACGGAAAATTCCGGCAGCCTAGCGTGGTTTTCCATACCCATTTCTTGTACAATATATATTCAATGAATAACAAGAAAGAGGGTAGAGCCCTTCAAATCACAACCATTTTAAACAAAGACGACACATTAAATTCTCAAGTCAAGTCGGGTTATATGGCCAAAATTCATGAGGTGTGAACATTTAGAGATCATTTAAAGTATCCTCACGTGGTTTCCCATGCTCATGGTTCCCAGAAGAGCAGAAGCCTCCCAACTTGACTCAACAAATTAGACATTTCAAAGCTCATTATTCGGGATACGCTTCTTAAAACACATAATTTCTCACCCTTCACCCACACTCAAACATCAAGCTTCAATCATCCAAGCATGAAATGCCCCACAATCGAAAAGCAACAACCATATCAGTCAAATCATGACAAAATACCCCAATCAATCAAGCAAATAGAAACATGAACTATAAACTTCAATACACACTTCCGCAATTCAATCATGAAACAAAATAGATCAAAGACAAACAAAGCTAGATCATCAAGAAAACACACCCCCCCCCTCCGACAGAAATAAACAATGACCCCATTGTTTCACACAAGCCAAAAGAAACGGAGAAAGGGCGATAGAGAACTGCAAACCAGAGAGAAGATACAAGACAACCGCAACCACCAAATCCAAGCATCCTTCATAAGGAAAACAACCAAAACACGAGACAAAACCAAAAACAAACAAAAGAACTAAAGAAGAAACAAAACAAACAGCATCCACCCCAAAACAAAAATAACGATTACCACACCGTGGGTTGCCTCCCACGCAGCGCTAAGTTTTAATGTCGCCAGCCGACTGGAACCGGTGTTATCCAAATTCCTTCTCGAGTTTAAGCCATTCCATCGCTTGGATTCGCTCATCTTCATCACGCACATCAACTGATCCTACCAGTAGACAGTCCTCATAATCTCCTTGCAAGAAACGACCATCAGCCACTGTATCAGTACCATCAAATAAAGAGCAATTCTGAAGAAATGAATTAGATGGTATGAAATAAAAATCAGAATAAGAGAAAAATTTTGTAGTAATCTCGGGACCCGAACACCGGCAAATATTCTTCTCCATTCTCTTTCCCATCCGTCAGATCCGGAAGGCATAGCTCATCTGCACATTCCACCACAAAAGGCTCAACCAAATGCTCAGTCTCATCATTCAGTTCTTGATCGCATAGCTCCTCTACGTCCTCCAACACTATCGGCTCCATGAGGTAGTCATCTTCATCCAATGCCTCTGGACTGGTCAACTCCTCTTGATCATGATCATCAGAATTCATGCTCCTTTGAAAGGTAGTGTCCTCGTGTACATCCAATTCATCGCTCTCGCCGTCACTAAGATAAGTGTCGGTATGATCATGATAAGGCTGCCATGGAAGTTCCTCCGCCAAGTTCTGTTGCAGCATCTCACTCACCTTCTCAACAATCTGCTCAATTTGTGTGGTGATGTGCTCAATTGCCTCTCCTTGTAACTCCCTCGCTTGTTTACTTTCTAGAATAAAAGCATTCATTGCATCCTCCAAAGAGGATTGTCGAGGAGGAAGATATTGGAATTGTTCATGTTGAGGTTGGAACTGAGCTTGTTGCATCGAGTATGACAATTGTTGAGATGAGTATTGTGGAGGAAAGTATTGTTGCTGAAGAGGAAAGTATTGTTGTTGAGGAGGAAAATATTGTTGTTGAGGCGAGTATGGCAGTTGCTGCTCATAAGATGACCCGAATGGATATGATGAACCCGAACTCTGCCATTGGTTTTGATTCCACGCAGAACTCGACTCATTATTCCAATATGGCTGGTAACCTTGCATATTCTCCGGATCCCAGCAACCCAAAGAACGTCCCCCAGTATCTCTAGACTATTTCCATAGTTCCCGCGTACACAAAAACAAGAAAACACATCACGCGCAACTGGGGGAGAAAAGAAATCAACAAGAAAAATAAAAATAAAGCAACACAAATAATCGCCTAAAGTTTTCCCCGGCAACGGCGCCAAATTTGTTTCAACTATTTTAATCCTAAGTTGCACGCAATTAAACGTGATCTTTGTAGATTAAGCAAGTTAACCCAAGTATCGTCTCACAAGGAAAACTTAACAGGGAAATTATTTGTATCGCAAACAGAAAAGAAAATAAAGCAATTAAATCGATGGTTTGATTAGTTTATAACTAGGCGAAAGAAATAATTAAGCATAAATTAAACCTAGACAAGAATTGAAATAAAATCTAAAACAAATTATCCCCAAGCAAGAATTGAAATTTAATCTAATCTCTGAAGTAATAATCTCTAATTCTAACATAAACTCAAGGAATTAATCTAAAAGAAATTAAAGCAGAAGAAAATAAAAACTAGAATTAAAGAACTCACAAACTTCAATAAAAAATGCATAATAAACGGTGAAGTAAAACCTGAAAATAAATCAGTGGTGGTGTTGTTCTTGAATCCGGAATAAGAATTACAATAATTGATAAAGTAAAAGCAAAACTAATTAAAACAAAACCGAGGACAACCAGCGTCCTTTTTTTTCCTAACGATTCCACAGTAAATAGCCAAATCTAATTCTAAAAAACTAAGCAACAGTGCAGCCGTCATTTTCCCTTACTAAACATTGAAATTGAAAAAAGATAGAAAAGAAAACGAAAACTAATTCAATTAATTCCTCCAACCAAGACAAAATCAGCCGTCACTATTTTTCTTTGGGAATCTCAAAACCTAGGACTAAAAGTTGAAAGTCACAAAGTGAAAAGTATAAATATATACTCGCGGCGTGTACAGAGACTTGTATTTTAATCCGCTAAGTATATAAGGCAGGGAGCTCTGGTCTGCCCAGGGAGCTCTGCCCTTAATTCCTGCATCACAACTAATCAACAGGGCAGGGAGCTCTGGTATGACCAGGGAGCTCTGCCTTTATTTGCTGGACACGTAATGAGCAAACGACCAGGGAGCTCTGGTTATGCAGGGAGCTCTGGTTATGCAGGGAACTCTGCCCTTTACTTCAGCTCTACTCTCCTCATATCGCTTCGTTCCAAAAATCGGATTGAGCTTACATTGTTCTTTAAAAACTTGCAATTCCAGTTCAAAACCTACACTTTCACTCAAAATACTCAAACAAAGCATTAGTGTCATTTTTAACTTAGAACAATAAAACCCAAACGAATTATCATAAAAAACACACCTAAAAATATATGCAAAATAAGACCAAAAATAGGATAAACAGTCAAGAAGTGAGAACGGAAACATGAGTAACCTTACGTAGTCTGGAAATGTATCTTGGACATCGTTTCGTTCTCTGGCAGCATCTCGGGTAGGAGGGGTATTGTTCCTTACAGTGCTGATCGCCATCTCAAAGTCCTGAAGATGAGTCTGAGGGTCTTCTCTGGGATGATCACTGAATTTGGGCAGTATCTGTATCAGCGAATGTTTGAGCTCCCAGTTGACATTGATGGTGGGCAACTGGATACTTGAAGGTCTGATTCCCTTGTCGTCAGGGAACATAATCTTACGGATGGTTTTCTCTTACTGTCCTGCCATGGTTGTTGATGTCTCTGATTCTGAACTGGATGTTGACTTCTCGCTGTCTGTACTCGCTGTTGAGCAAGAATCGTCTTCATACTCAATATCCTTATCTTCTGTCAAGCTCGACAACTCTGAAGGTTCTTTGACGCCTTCCTCCAGATCTTTCTTCTTCTTACGTTGTTCTGCTCTATTTCTGCTTGCTATCACCTCCGCGCAAGTTTCTGGATCATGTGGATCTCTGTAGATGTGGCTTGGGCATAAACCGTGCTCAACTCAAGCTAGAAGAGCAAACTAGCTTAAAACCAGTTCCCCGGCAACGGCGCCAATTTGACGAAGCGCTGTTGTCACACTCTTCGCACAAATAAATTTATAAACACATCTTGCCCAACAAGATAGTAGTTAATGGCAAGTGGGGTCAATCCCAAGGGACTTGGCGTAGATCTGCTCTTCAAGTCGAACTCAACAAAAGGGGTTTTGACTGCAATGTATCCTGTAACTTAACAAGTAACAATATCAAATAACAAAAGAGTTCGGATTGAGTTTCGAATCCATGATGCTAATTACTCATCACTCGTTCATTGGTGCAAAGATATTCAATTAATTGATCTTATCACTTGGTTTAAGACAAAGATTAGTTTATACCCTAAAGGTCACGAAGTCACGATATAAACACACTTAGCCTACGTCTATCCGATTTTACAGATCTTGACCGGAAGGCAAGATCTCCTCTCTTGATCAACAAAGTCATGAAGACACTTCAGTAACGACGCTGCCCAAAAGGCATTAAGAATAAACAGACCCAAGACAGCCAAGAGGTAGGTCAATACCGACTGCTTTCTAACACTCTTTACCTTCTTGGGCACGAGAGACACTCTCGAGTTTGATCCCAAATCCTGTTAATGACTTAATCTCAATATCTAGATGGTGATCAATCATATATCAATATCAATTAAGTCTATAATTAATCTTAAGTGTTTCGACAACAAAATCAATTAACGAACTAACACAATTCGACCTCACGAGTTTAGAACAAGTAATTTACGATCACTTCATCTACATCCAACCCAAATGATAAATTTAGCTAGACATAATAGTAAACGAAAGCACAAGATATATAAAAGAAAACATACTTATCATAGAACTGAAAACGGGTTGTTGTCCAAAAGCGTAGTCAGCAACCAAGGTCTTGGCTTCACGCCAACAACTAAACTACTGCAGAAATTATAAAACAAACGAAAAAGTAAATTGCCTGTAGGACTTGTTTCTTCCTCACTTCCTCTCAACTAAGAATGCAGAACTAACTATGAAAGTGAATAAAAACGGCACACATTACAAAAGGGAGTCGGCCATATATATAGGCGATGGAAATTAGGGTTTAAGGGAGTTTCCTTGTTGATGAAGGACTCTTCCATGCATATCCGCCTTTCTCTCTCATGCATGCAGCCACGATTCTCTTTCCTTACTTGTTAGATATCTTCTTTGATTAGGTCCGGCTAGGATAAGGAAAGAAATATCCGATCCTTATCCTCTTTCTTGAAGGAAAAGAAATCTGCTGCTGGCTCGACTGGCTTCTTGCCCTCGATGTCTGCATCCTAAATTGCTTCCTGTGTTGACCAAGATCCTGGCTCCTTCGAGTACTCTGTCTGTTGGCTTCAAGGATATGGGGAGGTATTTCCTGACTTGTAGAGCATGTAAAATGTTGTTGCCCAGCTACAAGTCTCCAGCCTTATGCCCATTTGTATCGTATCGCCATTTATATTATCTCAACAACAGATTTTCCACCAAATTTGCCCAATATCCCACATGTTCTTCCCTGCACACCATCTCTCGACTTTGTGTCCTCCCAGATACACTTTGACTCGATAAAGACTAAAAATATAAAAAAAAAACACAAGAAAAAATGGACACAAATATAGGTTCATCACACCCACACACTTGAATTACACTTGCCCTCAAGTGTACGGTTGCAACTCTACCCAAGACTCAAACACAGAAAAGACAAAACAAAAAACTCAGACTCAAATGTTAGTCCAAATAGAATATGTAAGCAGATATTGCCATCAAACAGGTCAAGATAGAGTTATTGGACAACAAGGGTATCCTCACCAGCACTTAACTCTCAAGTGTATATGGTTAAATGTATACGCTCTTGACCAACATCAACAATGTTTTTCCATAGGCTTGTCTGCCCTCTACATCTCTACTTCTTTGAACAAAATCAAAATTACTTATCCTTAGGTCTTTATTGGGTTGTAACGTGGCTTAAGGCAAAAGGTAGGGAATGTATAGGAACTGGCTAAGTCAAGAACTCAATTCTGGAGCAACAGATTGCCCTCTATTCCTCACTCCACATAATCACCTCACCCTAGCACACTTATTATTCTTTTCCTGGACTTTTTTTTTCTCTTTTTTTATTTTTTTTTTTATTTTTATTATATATATATATATATATATATATATATATATATATATATATATATTTTAAAGATATTGCCCAGCAAGTGCTACCCACATTTCCCTTTCATCCCTCATTATTCTAGACCTGAGTTCTTGACCGGGACGGCTTATAAGTTCAGGCTACTATAAGTGATTTGAAAGAATTATTATCAAGCTCAAATGGGCTAAACAAAGGGTAAATGTCAAGGTAGGAAATTTTGGCCATGGGCTAATTTGAACAAAAATGCCTAATTCATCTAAATAATTCAACTAAGTCACACGAAGTTTTAATTAAGAAATGCAGGCAAGTTCTAGATCATCAAGTGTCAACTGGTCTTTATCACACAAGAAAGAATAGTGCTGCATATGTATATAGCAGTTAAAGCTCAAAAACCGCACAGTTCATGCCCAATATCTCATTCCGTCCTACCTATCTACATACGGCATCATCCACATCAACATACCTATTCTGACCTATCATGTCACATGCTGATCAACAACTAAAACAAACTTTAAAAACACAATACTGACCAACTTCCCAACACCCACACACTTTGCCTCAGGCAAAGTGAGTACAATATTGGGCAACACAAAACAAAACAAATATTTACTAACTAAGCCAAGAATGATATTCTAAGGCCTTCACCACACAATTTGTTGGGCAAATTGTGATTGAAGGCAGTAAGTGTACCTTCTCGACCAACACAACACAAAATAAAACATAAAAACATAAAAAATAAATAAAAAAAACTAACATAAAAATGGGAGTCTGATCTCGACTTCATCTTCTCCATGTTGGCTAGTCTCGATTAACATCTTCTTCATGTTGGCAAGTCTGATCTCGACTTCATTGTTGGGCAGCACCGCTGCGCTGGTGCTTGCCTCCTCCTTCTTGCCCAGGGGTGGTCGCTTGGTGGATTTTGTCCTGCCGTAGTCGATGAACACGTATCTGCCATTCCTCAACTCAATGTCGTTCATCTTTTTCAAGGCAACTTCTTCTAACACTAATTTGCCTCAATTATCATTTTTCTGTTTTACATCAATCTATTGTGAATTGCTATTGTTGTGCACAATTGGAAACAAAACGACGATGATAACAATGTTTGGCAAAGTTTTATTACAAACATGTCATACTTCATTCTCCTGGCCCTTTTTCATTTCATTTGATGCGTGTGTGTGTGAGAGAGAGAGAGAGATATGGAAGAAGAGAAACAAAATAAGTCCTGCAAATTGAATTCGCTCCAATTGATGACAGAAGCATCGCTCAATTCGCAGTGAAGAACCCAAATCAAATTATCAACTCAATTTGCCCCAATTGGTTAGAAGAAAAGAAGAAGAAGAAGAAGAAGAAGAAGAAGAAGAAGAAGAAGAAGAAGAAGAAGAAGAAGAAGACAATGACGTTGTCCAGTGGTGGTGGTGTTGACGACGACGGTAGTGGCAGGAGTGACAGAGATGGTTGGTGGTGGTTGTGATGAAGAAAGAAAAATAAGCAGGGTGGAGACAGTGATGGAACGAGACACGAGAGAGGAAGAAGAACGGTAAATTATTTTTTCCCAATTTAGCCCTCCTTCTTTTATGTTGGAATCCTTGTCAAATTTTCATATTTAATTTCAGACACACATTAGTTGTCGATAAGTGGTTAGAATTAGTTCTCATTTCTCATATATATATATATATATATATATATATTATTTACTGATATTTATTCTTAAACGAAGATGTAATTTTAAAGATAAGATTTGAAAAAATATAAATTATAATAATGTAGACTTTAATTCCTATTTATAACTAATAATCCGAAGTTATAACCATAATTTTTTGTTTCTAAATAAAATTTATTCTCCTTCATAAATAGAGTATTACTTTAAAGTAGTCTAGCCATGCCACTAATTTAATGCGAATAAAAAAAGTATGAAACAGTGAATATTACTCCCTCCATTTACGAAAAAATGCCTTACTCTTCTTTTTGTTCACCAAAAAATGCCCAGTTCACTTTTTGTACCATTACACCCTTCTTACTTTTCTAAAATTACTACCCTTTGTCATTGGTGGACTCACACTTATATAATTAGCCCACAAAATTAACTCATTAATCATTTTACCTAATTACCCAAATTTAATTACCCTATTCAACAGATTTGGGTACACAATTCGGGCCCAAATCCATATCTCTTGAATTCTCTCTCAATTGGTGAAACCCTAGCCCAAATTACTTTGTCTCTCTCACTCCCCAAATCGATCTCCCCCAAATCGATCTCTCCCAAACTGTGCAACTTGATTCCCTCTCACCCATCGTCTTCTCACCAAACCCTAGATCTATCGTTGTTGTTGCTCGATTCCCTCTCAGCCATCGTATTTTCCAATGACGAACTGCTCTGAATATAAAATTCTATTCGATTTCACCTTGAGTTATGATGATATATCCCGCCCGATTGCCACCTATTTGCCTTCGATTCAAACCAATTCATTGGAATTGGAGACTTGTTCCATCGATGTTGTGCTGGAAACTTTATTCGCAATGGTGGATTCTTCGCTGCCACCATGTGGGTTGGAGAATATTGACCTCTCATTGATGTCTCCAACCAGATCTGTCTTGGTGCCCTTCTCACCATTGACGGTGGCCAATGCTTCGCCGCCACCCTCTGGTTCTGAGATGTTGGTGCCGGAAAATGCATACTCTTACCTCATCTCCGAGTGTGTAAAATACGCGGCCAAAATTGAAGAGGCCGAAGCATGGGCTGCCTCCTTTCGCGGAGTTGCCGATGCAGAACCCCGACCACCATAAACTTGCCCCTGGAGCGAAGATTGGTATCTCGAAATGATTGACATTTACTGCCCTAGGGTTTTGAGGCTCCTCTGATCAGGTGATTGCGTTCTTAATTAATGTTGCTTTTGTTGTTGGTTTCTGATTTATGAGGATTCTATGATGGTGCTGGGCTGGTGATGCCTTTGTGAGACCCTGATGTTGCCTTCTCATTTCTGAGAATTCTATGATGCATTTCTAAGAATTCTATGATGCATTTATGAATCTGTAAGAACATGATACTACATTTGTGATGCTTTTGTTTATATGGTGGTGGTGTTTGGCTGGTGATGCCTTTGTGATACTCTGATGTTGTCTTTCTTGTTGCCTTCTCATTTCTGGGAATTCTATAATGCATTTATGAATCTGTAAGAACATGATACTACATCTGTGATGCCTTTGTTTATATGGTGGTGGTGTTGGGTCGGTGATGCCTTTGTGATACTCTGATGTTGTCTTTCTTGTTGCCTCCTCATTTCTGAGAATTCTATGATGCACTTATGGATATGTAAGAACATGATACTACATCTGTGATGCCTTTGTTTATATGAATATTGATGCCACCACTAGGTTCTTAGGAACCTAGTTATGGAGGTTGAAATATTTCAAAATAATAAGTTTGTGATGCAAACCAAATCTGATTTCGAAATGCTGAGACTACATATGTTCCATTTATAGCTCCAACTAGGACAATTTACATTCCAAACAACAAAAACTAATCTTCACTGTTTGTCCTTGTAAATCATTAGCAAAAATACTTACAAACTGCTCCTAATCTCTCAAATTAAGCTGTTGCATTCCATTCACTAGTGTGTGAATGGTGTGATTGGCACCTTTTTCACTCTCCTGCTCATTAAGATATTCCAAGCTCTCTTTTACTAGTAATCTAAGCCTTCTTAGTTTCCCTTTTCCCATGTGTGGGATTTTATAATTATTGCTGCCATTGACTTTGATTATTTCATGGTAGTATTCTTGTAGAGTTAAGAATACATCATTCAGTTTGTAGCTTGGATACTCTTCAAATGCTTGTTTCACATTGTTGATTAAATCATCCACTGTTATAGTCATCTTCTCATCTTTGAGACTCTGTATTGATCTGAAAAATCCTAGATCATTCACATTAGTGTCAAGTGAATTAGATGGTTGGCACACTAGTTGGATATTGAATCCATCATATTGGGCTACAGCTTGAAATTCTAGATCATTGTTGTTGATGTGAGGTTTTGCATTATCTTGCTGAATGAAGATATTTTTGTTTGCACCTTTTGGCCACTTTGCCTTAATGATTGGTACTATCTGCACCTTTGAAGCAAAAATTGTCTATTTAAATGATGAATGTGAATACATTCTGATAGAAAAATGATAAAACTACTTACCTGCTAAATAAAGCAAGTCTTCATGACATTTTTTGTGATTGCTTGAATAGGCTTTGTGATGAGGGTTTCCTTCTCTCTATTTTTTGAATTTTTAACTGCTGCCTCCTTAAATATGAACGGAAAAATGCCAAACTTGCCATCAAAAATTACATTTCCATATGAATCTGTTTGTGGTCTGCAAACAATATAAATGAACATGATTTTCTCAATAAATTTCTTTGATTTGCATGTTCTGTGACGCTCAATCTCATCTGCCAAAAGGTAGTACCTGTGTGATGTTCTAGTAAGATTGAACCATTTCTTATCTACATGTATAATGTTATACGTGGACTGAAATGATATTTTTCCATTTGCACTAATGCCACTTAGCATACTGAGTAGAGCTGCTTATTCGGATCCGGGTAATCGGTTATTAACCGTAACCGGTAATAACCGAATTGGGTCGGTTACCCGTTAATCGATTTTTTCGGTTATGGGTCGGTTCCGGTTAGGGCTTGTGAAGAATTTCAGCTATCGGTTATAACTGATAACCGATCGGGTTAACTAAATAATTAGCTAGTTATAAAATATATATACTTTGGTTGTATTTTATTTTGAAACCCCCAAATAAACCCTCCCTCTCTCACTCTCTCGTCCTGCCGCACACCACCACACGGCCACACCAGTTACAGACTTCTTTGGCTTCTCCAAATATGAGTATTACTAAATCATTAAATTTAATATTAGAACACTAGTGAGACACAAAAATATTAGGAGAGAAGATTCAGAAGTGCTTAATAACTACGTAACTTCACATTTAAGAGAAGTATATTAAATTTGAATATTTGTGAAGAATTAATTATAAACAAAACTTCAGACTATCTTACTCCCATTTTATACATACTACTAGTATTTAGTTGTCGTCGCACCACAACTTTCCCATTTGAATTTCGATCGATTATTGTTTGGGACCAAAATTACTGACGTGGAGTCAGAAAATCCGACACGTGTCATGCATGCACCGCCAATCTCAACAGTTCCCTTCCCACGAAATTTCTTGAATATAATTTCCTCTAAAACGAGAGTCAAAATTTGGACGTATATGTATACGTGTTCAATCTCGTTAATTGCAATTTGTAATTACATTATGTACTGCCGACAACTGATCATTAGCATCTTCTCATTTCCTTTTATGTTACCTTTAATTTCCCTCATAATTATCCCGTCACCACGGATCACGCAGCGAAAGAAATGGTGAAAATCTACGACGCCGAAGCGGAGGCGGAGCCGGATCCGGATTTGGCGAGCCCTAGCAGCACGACGATGACATTGGAACTCGAGGAGATAAGCGAGGACGAAGCGATCAGCTACGCCGATCTCAACCGTCGGATGTGGAAGGACCGCGTCCGCATGCAGAAGATGAAGGCCAAGCTGGAGTTGGAGGAGCCCAACGCGGCGGCGAAACTCGACTAGTCCTGCGGGAAAAAGATCTGCCACGCGCAAGACGCCATCCTCAAGTACATGCTGAAGATCATGGAAGTCTACAACGGATATAGTTCTTTGGCTTCTTTAATAATACTCATATCAAATTTAATAAACTTCTCTTATGATTGAATTCCTGTTTACATTCATTGTAGTGGTCGGTCATTTGGACCCGACTAACCAAACCGACCGGTTACCTACTGAGGCTCCATTTCAACCTATTCAGCATATTACCTGCTGTCAGAAAGGGTTTTATTGCATTTGTATGTGGTCTGATCTTTTTGGCTTTAATCCATCGATGAACTAACCCCACACTAACTCCAAGGTTACCTGAAAGCTTCGTAATGCTGCTCCTCTGTAAGACTGACATGTTTCTGACCAAATCTTCGTCCAACACTTTCTTATCTTTATGCTTACATCATTTTTTCAATGAAACTACGTGGACAGGTTTTCCCAACGTCTTTTGAACCGTTGCAGCCTTCTAGATTCTCCAAACTGTTTTTAAGTCAGTGCGGAATTTGATAGAAGCCTCTTTTATGGCGCCATATCGAAGCACCGAGTTGTGGCTATTTTGGATGAGCCACTGTGCAACTGTATTCCTTTCATCATATGTCAAATTCGGCCGATTGTGAGCATTTGTCATTTTTAGCTTGTCTTTGTATTTATGGAGTCGGTTTTGTTATAATGAAGACTGAAATGAATGTTGTTTTTGCCTTATATTTATAGTGTTAAGTGTTGTTTGAATTTGAGAGAGAAGTTTGAATTTGTGTGGGAAGTTGTAAAATGTGATATAGTTTGGTGAATGAATGGGCATTAGTTCTCTCCTTTTTTTTAATCAAATCAGTTTGTCTTTTGAATTTTTACAATTTTTGAATTCTAAGTACAATATGTTGAATAGAATAATGAGCTTTGTTGCTGCAGGTAATGCCTTGTTCCTTTAATTTCAGAAAAAAGAAATGCTGCAAAAAATTTAAACAGAAAAAAGAAATGAACAAGTTAAAAAAAGCAAAAATATTAAGTCTAATGAGCTAAAAGAATAAGGGAATGAGATGATATCGTTTGCTGATTAGTTCCACCCAAAAGGTAATGAAGGATTAAAAAATTAAACAATTTTATTAACATTACTCCTATATTTTAACTTTTCACTCGCTAAAAACAATTTTAACAGTTCAATTTGAATGAATAATATACTACTCCCTCCGTATTACATATAAAGTTCCATTTCACACATTTTACATGTATTTTTTAAAAAGTCTCATTTTATTTTATGAACTCATACACCCTCAAGAATCTCTCTTATTTACACTCATTTGTCATTGATGACCCACCTTCCAACAACTTTATCACAATATTTTGTTAATACTATTACCTTTTTATCAATACCACTACCCCTACTTTCTAACTTTTACCCCACTCAAAAATATTTTACCAATTTTTCTTAATACTTGTGCCGATTTAAATTGGGACTACGGAGGGAGTAATAATATAGCACTAGTTCTTTTTTTGTGTTTTTTTTTTTTGAAGGAATAATATTAGTATTAGGGGAACATGTGGCGTGGAAGAAGGGTAATGAAAATCTGAAAGTGCAGCAAAATTCTCATGATAGGTAGAATAGATTTGGTTGCAGTTGCGTTTGCAGAGGACGGAGACTCCAGATCGGCATTTCTCTTTGCTTGCACTTGCGGTTCTACTTTCAATTAATCGTTCTGTGCTGGATCTCTCTTTTTCTCTCTATGAGAATTGACTTGAATTGAATTGAATTGAACAATACAATGGCGATAATTACGGGCAGTGGTTTCTGATCGGGGGAGTTGGGTTGGGTATGGCGGTGCTGGTGGTGTTGGCCTTCATAATTGGGGCGATGACTGTTGTCGCCATGGAGGCGGTGGGACTTTGGGTTTTGATTCGCCGCCTCGATCGCAAAGTCGTCGAAGAAGAAATCAAGACCAAGACTGCCGCGGCCTCCGTCTCTCAGCTCAGCGCCACCGCCTCCGCCTCCTTATATGACAAGCAGGTCAAAATTCACTTATTCGAATCTCCGTCTTCTCTGTTTTTACCCATTCATTCTTATGTTTGTATCCACTTCTCTGTTTCTATCTTGAAATCGATCTATTGGGGTTCAGAGTTCAATTGAATTCAATTCAAATTATTTTAAATAATGTGTTTTGGATAATGACGATTTTAGGAACCATTCTAGAGGTGTGAATTTTGGGTGCTTAGAGTTACAACAGGATTACCTAAATCCAATTTGGAATTTTTGTCCCTAATTTTTTTCGGTCAGACGTTCTTTAATTCTGGCAAGATGCCCCATGTGCTTGAATAATACGGATATTGTTCTCTTTCATGCTTGCACTTTATTATTATCTTAATAATTCAAATTGGACCTGTCTTGTTAAGCTCTTCCTTGTTTCTTTTACTTATCAATTTGGATTCTCTGATTGCTTTCTATCTGGAATATCTTCATGCTACGAACATGTAGTTGCTATAATTTTCTGTATGAGTGCCTAGAATTTTGAAACATCTCTGTAAAAGTTATCATATTCTTTTTTATCACTTGTCCAAGACATGGAAGCCATTAATACATATAACAGGTAAACGAGATTCAATATTTCCAGGTTTATGATACTGTGCTCACGGTGTAGGTGTTAGCTTTTGAAATTAGTCAAAAATCATGGAATGAAGGAAATGCAGGTTTTCATTAATAATTATCATTCTTCATTTTCTGATGTGACCATCTTCCATAGTATGTGTCTATTTGCTTTAATTCATCATTCTTCACTCTGTTTCTATTACAAATAGTTATTCTCACCAATTATGTTTGTTTGCTTTTACATATGTTCATCTTTCATCATTTTCTTTATCCAATTTTATTGTATCCCATCACCCAGTTTGTTCTTCTTCTGTTCATCGTTCTTTAGTTGTTTTTTCTTTTTTTCTTTTTTTTCATAAGGGAAATGCTGGAAGAAATTAATGGATATAATTTTCTTCTTTCTTATTTTGCCAGCTTATCATTTTTATCCTTGTGTCTTTCCTTCATTTTTCAATTTTCTTTGTAATCTATTCCCTTGTTCTCATATTTAGATTTCAATTTTGTTTTCAGGGGACTTTATGGGTTCTAGAACCAGATAAGATTCCAAAACCTAGGCCTGAAGAGAAAGTGTCAGCTGAGCACAGGAGGAGAAAAGATATTTTGGAGGTGACACCTGTTAAAAAAAATGCAAGAATTAGAGGTCATAATCTTATCCTGATGGAATCAGATGTTCCCCGAGTAGAAATTTCACTAAGGGGTTGCACAGTTGTTGCTGTTTCAGCTACCGACCTGCCGACAAGAAAATGGTATGTAATTTAGATTTCCTACACATTGTTTTAAATCTTAGAAAACTTGGAAGTAAGCATCTCAATTAGCATTCGGTTTAATGGCATGTAAATTGGACACTTCTTCCTTTCTGAAAATAATGAGTTGAAAAAGTGTTGCTGAAATATATTCATTCATAGTGATAATCTGTTTAACTTGTTTTTTGAACTAATTGCCATCATCTTTAATTTACTGGGTTGATTATATATTTTGTCCCAGACTCGTATCATATTCCATTTGAGTTTGTTTAGTAATTTAGATTTTTTATTTATTTCAGGTAGCTAGAATAAAAATACTTTTAATTTAACTACGGCATTAAGCTCTTATACCTTTTCACCTGTAGTTCTTCATTAAAGTATTCAAATTAAAAATATATGGCAGTTCTAGTCATATGAAGGAAAGGTTAGAAGGGGTAGGCTGTTGAATACTGGAATAGAAATAAAAAATATTTAAGGAAAGCTTATGAGGAAAAATTACATAACTTGGTGAATAAAGTACCATATAGGCGACCCTTATGGGCAGTTAAATAGACTTTGATGACAGATAATGACAAAGACGACAGGATTTATGAAAATGATTCACCTTTTTTTTATCCAACTTTGCTTGCATAATCTATTTTACAAGAGTGACTAAAGAATGAGTGCTACTCTACTAGTTTGTTATCTTGTATTGTTGGAATTTATGGAACTTAGTAGTTCTCTTTCTCTAATGCCAGGGCAAAAAGGTACCCAATTAAAGTAGAGAGCAAGGATTCAGCTATATATAAAGGATCCAAAACTATTTACTTATATCTGGAGACATCTTGGGAGAAGGAGTCCTGGTGTAAAGTCCTTCGCCTTGCTTCCTGTGACGATGGAGAAAAAAATGCATGGTTTTCGAAGCTGAGTATGGAGTTTCAGTATTACCTAGCATCACTAAATGCTGGATATCCTTCTTTTATGAAGCCTTCGGCAGGACTAAATGCTGAATTAACTGACAAGTCAGTTAAATTTGACAATTCTTCTTCAAAGGTTCGTCAGTTCCTGAAGAAACTAGCTAAAAAGGCTTCTAAAGTGGACATGACTATAAACCAAGTGGGCCATCAATTTCAGGACATGAAGAAAGAAAATTAAGTTCAAAGTCTCATTCTTCTCAAGACATGGTCATGCCTAATGGCTCGGCTAAAATTGATGCATCAGGGAAACCTCCTAACCTTTCTTCTGCTGATGCTAGCATGGCATCATCAGTTTCAGCCTCCAGCAAGCCGGTTCATTTATCTGGACTATCCGAGGCAGATTCCAAGGAGTCCAAAGACAAGTATATTGATGAAGGGACACTGTGCTTGAATATGATTATTTCACGGCTGTTCTTCGATGCTAAGAATAATCTTCAGCTTAGGGGCTCCTTACACAACCGGATTCAGGTGTGTAATATTATTTGTTTTCAATTCAGTCTGCTGTGCGATTGATGCTGTCTCACTACAATATGCCATTAGTTACTATCTTCTATTTACAAATGGTAACTTTGTTCTTAGTGTGAAATTGCTGCATCTATTTCCTGGGATTCTTTGCAATTTTTTTATACCTTTGCGGCTTTGCCTCAAGTGATTCATAAGTAGCATAATTATGCACTTGGAAATAGGAAGTACCATGAAAGAATGTGGTCTACTTATAAAACATAGTCAGACATCTTAAACATTACAACTTATCAGACATTTTCTTGCTAACTCCAATTCTGAGTAGCTTACATACAAACGTTCTGCTAGTGGATTGGCAAGAGTTGTGAAGTATTCTTTGATGAAAAATTAGCCTGAGCTGCTTTGGAGAATCCCCTTGCTCAATGCTAAAAAAAATAAATTAATTGCTGTTTGATTACCATGCACCACCTGGTTGTTAACAGTTTTTTTTTTTTTTTTTTTTAAAGAATACCTGGCTGTTAACACTAACAATGATATTCATCATGATTCTTCTTCTTACTGATCATATAGACACCTGGAACTTATATGCGTGTTGAGGGCTAAGCCGCTAAACAAGATTGTGATTCTTACCAAAGTTTGTAACAGACAACATTAAGATTTATGCTAGAAGTTACAGTCTACATCAGTCCATCACTACTTCCATCAAAGTTGATTTCCTTATTTAGTACAATGCAGTTTATTAGGTGAGGTTTATACTAGAAACCCTTAATTTCAATGCTCTCCTTCATTTGAAATTATGGTACAATGCAGTTTTATTAGGTGAGGTTTGGCGTAAGATGTCATACTCTGTGAGGGTGTCTAGTTCAAGCATTTTGCTGGTTTGTTGAAAATAACAAAGTTGAGTTGTCGAGGAAACTTGAACAATGTTCGGGATAAATTAAACATTACAGCAGTAATGTTGATTTCCAAGATCTGAAAGTATAGGATTTTTTTGTGAGCGACTCTTTAGTGATTAGAACCCATTTTATTAGATATGTCTTTGCACATGTTTTGCTTGTGTGGAAAACTTATCAGATGTTCTCTTGCTAACTTAATAATTTCTTGCCACTTTCATGATGCCACAGAGAGCACTGTCCAATATGCGAATCCCCAGTTACATTGGTGAAGTCACATGTACAGCTGTGGATCCTGGAACTCTGCCTCCACGCATCCTTGCAATGAGGGTCCTTCCCTCAGATATGAATGAGGTATGGTCCCTGGAAATTGATGTTGAATATTTAGGTGGCATGGTTCTGGACATTGAAACGAGGCTTGAGCTTCGAGAATTAGAACTTGAAGGAGAGGAAAGACGACTCAATGGAAACAGTGAGGGTGAGGTTGCATCTGATCTTCTGGAAGGTTTTGAGTATCTTGGGGAACAGTTGAAGCTTCCTAAAGAGACAATCAATGAAGGATATCATGATAGAGGTGCGAAAATGAACTGTTGCTTAATTCTTCATCCAGTTTTACTAAATCTACATCAGATGTCTGCTCTAGTCAATGAACCTTGATACATGAATTTTGTTCTGACTAAAACCCATTTCATACTCAAAAACCATGACAGATCATGCCTTTGTTGGGCGAAACATCCTGATTGAATGTGTTAAATTCTTGGTCTCTGCCATTACATAGACAAAACTTTTTTAGGTACCTCAGTACCTGCATGTCCAACTGTGCCATTTATACAAAATTTTCGAGGTCTGGTAATATAACGTAAATGGTAGAGTGACTGGATTGCTCTATACCTTCAGTTGCATCGTCGACTTGGAATTGGTGATTTGGAAAGCAATTGTGATAGTTTTTGTACCAGGATTTGCTCTTCTCATGGTATTCTGGCTCTAGGAGTTTGAGTCGTCTCTTACACAAGCTTGTAGTCTAGATTATAGACATACATGAATTCAAATCTTAAGCCTTAGCTTCAGATTCAACTAACAGTTGGTTGGAATTAGTTCTTTGAAATTCTGTTTGAAGTCAATCATTTTCCATTTGTAGCCAAAGGTTAAGAAAAGTATAGATATGTTCTGTTGTCTAGGAAAGTATAAAGTGTTCTCAAATATAGATATGACTTCTTGGGTCAAGCAGTTAAAATCCATTGATGTTTCATTTTGCTTGTGCTCAAGTCACATTGTTGAACAACTGTAAGATTATAGTTGACAAAATTCTTGGACTTGCATGATCAAAACCATTAAAAAAAAATGCTTTTTTGTATGTAGGCTTGTAGGAGAGTGGTAAATAGTATGATCAATGTCCAATGAATGATGAAGAGATTTTACTTTGTTATAACTTGTTCAATTTGTTATTTCATGTTTTATACCTGGTTTTTTGTATTGTGAAGATATCATGAGTAAATGATACCATCCTGTCTTGGATTGTAGTGTCTGTTAAATAGAATAATGGTGATTGAAAGCTAGTGAAAGACTGTAGAAATTTGTTATACGGGATGTGCAATATAATTTTGTGTATTTATATTTTTAAAGAATTTACCAATAAATATGTATCTCTGCATAAATGAGCTTGTGTGCTGTTCCTGTCCTTCCAACCCTTACATTTGGTGGTGCAGTAGTGGTAGGGGATGCCAGTAACAGCCTTTCACTTTACCTTATTTAAATTCAGCTAATTACTTCTAAAAACTAATCTTAATATTTGCTTTTCATTATATTTATGTAAAGATCAGAGATCAGTCATTGGTTTTGCTTTATAATAGGAGCTGGTTTGAAGCAGTTTTTGCAGTGAGTAATGCCTCTCGTGACTCAGGAGTAAAATGATCTGCACAAATTGTTCTTGTAACTTTTCTAGAAAGTCAAATTTCTTGAAGGAGTAGTAACTAAGTATGGCTAGCTTTAAGAAAGGGGACTAATTCAACTCCGTCAAATGTAATCTATATGAAGCTCATGCTATGATGATTTGTACTTACACCAAAGACCACAAGATATGTAGCTCACTATGTAGAATAGATATACCTTGAGGTCCAATATCTGAGAACTGTCAGTATGACAGGTAAACTATTGGTGGTGTATGGTGTACCGTGTACGTAAGAGCATTAACATGTCCTAAATGCATACTCAACAGAAATTTATTATTTAAACCCAAGGTGTCCCAATTCCATTAGTTTTTGTTTTGTTTGTCGTTTCATTCAGTTTTCTTTCTTTCTTTTATTTGGTTTTTAAATTTTTAAAGAGATACTGGTGTAGTTTCTTGCATCGAGTAAGTTTATTATGGATGTGCCCTAGTTTTCTTTCCTTTTATAACTCAGTTCCCTTTGCCCTGCATATTAAGATATTCTCTTCACCAAAAGAACATCAACACACCAATATCTTGTCATCTTATTTTAGCTTTATAACTATGCAGATGAGACTGACAATTCTGGAAGCTCTGGGAATGCACTATCTCAAGGGTCCTAGATGGAAGTCTATATTACATTCTATCACCAAACAGGTGGTCACAAGTTAGTAAGCACATTCTGTCCTACAGATTATTTGTGTTTCACTAACATAATAACATTCTCTGTAAACTGATGTCATTTCCACGAAGTGGTACTTTGCATGTTGTGCTTTCTTTCTGATTTTGAAATTTCCTTCCAGCCACTTTATTTCAAAGTAGTATTGTATTTTTTCATAGGAAGTTGGTCCTGTTCTGAAATTATGGCATTAAAAAAGCCCAATGAACTGCCAATTATTACAGCAATAATAAGTTTACAATTCACAAATTAATTAATTTACCTGTTGTAATTGCATTGAAATTGGATATTGGGCGAGTTTTTGAAAAACTGAATTGTTTCTGATGTCTCACTAATACTGACTTAAAATGACACTAAGAATAATAGAAAGAAGTTGTGTGCGTGTGTTGGCCTAGCAATAGAGTGGTTAATGCCCGAGGCCAAAGGTCTTGGGTTCGAGTCCACCGTGGCGCAATCTTTAAATTTAATTGCTAATTTATTGAAAAAAACCAATAGTAGAAAGATTTTGGGCAATGACCAAATAAAGTAATTTCCGTGAAGTTCCTTATTCCTGAGTGATGGAAAGCCATTTGGAAAGCTCTCGTTATAAAATGTCGTAAGCAATCTCATGATGTCGAATGATGTTATTCTTTTCTTTTTCTTCCATATAGAGGTATTTTCTCTTTTTGATGTATGCAGTATGCCAATTGTTTAAGGGTTCATCGTAAACCTTAACAAGTTCCATAAGTTTCTTTTGGAAGTAACTTATGCAAAAAAAGATGCATAATTAAGGAATTAAAATTGTATTTTTTTTCTCTTGCCATGCATATCTATCTTTTGCCTTGAAACTGACTAATTGACCAATTTCCTGAGACTCCTCAACACTTCATCTCTCTATAAAGCATATTTAATGGTGTAGGAATTCAACATCCCCTCTGTCACTCACAGAGTCACTCTTTGTGAAAACTGTTTGATAAATAAGGTATAGAAATATTTGTATTGCAATGTCAATGTGCTGCAGTACTATACCTGCATATACATGCATGCATGTGTATGTGTGTGTACATGTACAAGAATTGAGATACTGAGAAAATAGTTCTGAGATTGAGACGTATATCATAACAGTATAATAAAGGGAAAATAAACAGAAATGAATGGGGCAATTATATAGAGAAAACTGTTGGAAATTTGTCGATTAATCCAGCCAATATTCTGGTCAAATCAGTCCTCTATAGTTTATGAATATTCTTATGAGCATGTCTCACTGCAACAATTGCACGCATAAAGTTCTGTCAAATTAAAATTAGCTTGTTTTGTGACATGATTATTTTTCATCTGTTAAAGGTTCCTCTCTTGTTGGGAATAAGGGTTTCCTCTATTTGTGGAACAATACGGGTGTGCATGAAGCCTCCACCTTCTGATCAAATATGGTTTGGATTTACTTCGATGCCTGACATTCAATTCAATTTGGAATCATTTGTGGGGGACCACAAAATTACAAATGCTCGCCTTGCTTTGTTCCTGATTAGTCGATTCAAGGTGAGATTTTTCATCTACAAGTGACATGTTACTGATTCATTTGCACATTCAACTTTGTATCCTCATTTCTAGACAAATTTATTAATGTTTTTCTTAGAGGTCGCTTAGTACTTGCTCCATAATTCTAAATCACATTAATTTGAATTGAGCCTCTCTCTGTCAACATGTATCAAGTTAGAACCAATAATTGGTGTGGCATCTTGAGTATTGGCCCTTGTGATAAGATGAAAACTCCACCTAGTTTCTCTACTTTCATCAACCGTGCTCATCAAATTTAATCTGCATTTCTGAGCAACTTCATTTATTGATCGAGTCATACCATTCAAACTTATTTTTCTCTCAGGCTGCAATTCGTGAAACGTTGGTTCTTCCGAATAGTGAGAGTATTGGATTGCCTTGGATGTTGGCAGGAAAAATGATTGGATCCCCAGGAAAGCTGCTCCGTTCATGTGGTATAAAAATAATCAAGAATCTGCTAGTAATAACTCAAAACGTGAAGTGCCATCATCCTTCCAACCTGGGGAATCAGCTCATAACGTTGACTCAAGTCATGGAAATTCTACTAGGTCAGAAGTTGACTCTGAGATATCGAGAAGTGTTAGTTCTATCCCAGAAGGAGCCGGTGAATCCGTAGGCCCTGTACTTCTTCATCAAGTTCCACGGACGAGTCGATATCGAACAGCAGTTGTTGCCAAGAAGTGAGAGTCCCTTTACTGAAGGATGAGAAAATGCAAGAATGTAGCACTAGGAGCATAGAGCCTAGACAGGATAGTGGTATGGTATTATCTCCATCACGTTTCTTTACAAAAGAACAAAGTCATAAAGCAGATGACGATGATGATGATATGCTACCAAAAAGAATAGGACCGAAAGAGCGTATGCGTGGATTAGGGAAGAAAATGGGAGAAAAGCTTGAGGTAAAGAGGCGTCACTTCGAGGAGAAAGGGAGAAGTTTTGTTGAAAGGATGAGGGGACCGTGAGAGAGAGGGAGAGAAGAATGTTGTTGAAAGGATGTTTGCAGTAAATAGTATTTGTTGCCAGGTAGCTTCCCTTGTAGACTAGTGTATCTGGTCTGGCTGCTACTTCCATTATTATTTTTTTTTTTTTGTAAGGAATATTTTTCTTGTACATGTTCCAGTTGTACAAATTGGATATTATAAATACAATATATTAAACTCGGAAGGCTTATTATACAAATTACTAGTTGATCGGATTTAATTGTGGCTTCATGCTGTTGTGTGGAACGTAGCTTGATGATATGAGATTTGATTTTGCAGTAATGATTAGGTAAAATGGATTTGGGGCCAAACTAGCTTTGTGGTGATTATTAGTATATTCATCACGCGCGCGCAGAGAGAGAGAGAGAAATGATGTCCTCTCATGAGTTAATGTTTGTGAATCATATTATTTGGTAAATCTTGTTATGGGTAAGTACACTGGTGTCACTTGGGAGTGAGAACATACATTTTACAGTCATGGGATGCTACAGAAGCGGAGATTTGTCCTTGGAGCGATCGTCGGGTTGAATGCTACACAAACACAAACACAAGGAAGGAAAGAGGATGATGAGTTGAGTATGTATGTGTATGTATATGAGAAAGAAAGAAAGAAAGAAAGAAAGAAAGAAAAGAGAAGAGAATGGTGGTGGTGCAAGTGCAGTAGTACCCCCACAAGTCTCGGGCATTGAGGATTGCAGTGGAATGAAGGCCTAAATCCGACCAGTAAGCAGTGATAGTGGCTTCTGAAGATCCTTTGTTCCATAAAGCAACTGCTACTCTGTTTCGGCTCAGGGCTCCTCCCCACACCTGCACAATTCATCATTTACAACACAACCCAACCTAACCTTTAATATTCATTAATTGCTCTTTCAGCCCTACCTCTAAATCTCCATGTTTCTTCAACTTTTTCCCTTGAATGCCAAGTTTATCTAATATTCTCCAAAGCATCATCAACAGTAACAACAACATATGAGAAAAGTATGCATAGGTAACTCAAACTGTTTGTTGCATGGAACAAAAGTAAGTTGGTTTGGTTTGGTTTGCTCACCCTGGTTCACAGCGATCACCTCTTTATTACTAAAAGTCCCAGTGTCACATTGTCCATCGACCGGATATCACACCCAATTAGCAGAGGAGCCTAATAGTAATACACACTCTCATTCATGTTAATTATTTTCTTTTCTATATCAAAATCAAATCTCCTCCCCTCCCTCGTGCACTCACTTACTTTGATCAATGCCCATATGCTGAAATGTGATCGATATTCTTCACTATTCATCCCTCCATTTCCAACTTCCAACATGTCAGGGTCTGTCAACAATACATCATCAACAATATTATCTATCTGTTTACTATTCCAGTTGGAGTCATAGAAAAGTCAGTTCTAATTAGGAAGATCAGATCAGCAAATCTTACCATTCCATCCGCCAGGCCCTGCGTATTTTGCCCATTGGTCATTTTGGTCTGCCAGTGAAGTCATACTAGTGTAGTAGCAACAAATACAAAATAAGTATAGCTACTTAACAACATCACTCATCCCTCCAAACTCTTAAGTACCTACCTATTCCAGTTATCCTGAATGTCTCCCGTTGTTCTCCAACTGTTGGCAATAGACTTGGCCCAAGTTGCAGGATCTTCTTGCCCCCTTTTATTGTTATGTTAAATAAAATTCTCAACAATATTCAATTGGAATAAAAAGGCAAGGAGGAGAGGGAATATGAAATACTAACCATTCACACATAGAGTAAAAGATTTGCCTCCCTGAATTCAGTAGAGCCTTAGCCATCACAGGATACCTTTCCTTAGGGCTGATACCATTGTTGTTACAGTTGTCATACTTCAAGTAATCAACTCCCTGTTTGTTTGTTCAAGTGAAGAAACATAATCAATCTATGTACTATATACCTATCAATTACTTACTCCTCCATTACTCTACTCTCCATCCATCCATCCATCCATCCATCCATCATTAACTAAATCAATCTAAATGATAAGAACAACATAGCATAGCCTACCCATGAGGCAAAAGTTTTTGCATCTTGTTCTTCATATCCTAATGATCCAGGCATTTGCTTGCTGCATGTCTCATTTCTGCATTAATTCACAAATGTACATACTTTATATTAAACCACTCCTCCACTCACTATTAATTTCTTGATTTCTTTTTTAATTAATTCACTCAAGAAGAAGAAAACTTACCCAGCGTCAGAGTAAATCCCTAGTTTCAATCCCTTTCCATGAACGTAATCTGCCAGCGCTTTGATTCCCGAAGGAAATTTTGAGGCTTTTGCTACTAAATTCCCCTGCATCGATCGTTAAGCTGTAAGAGTTAACATATGCTTTGTTTATTTCAATCTTGGAAAGAAAGATATTAATCAATCTTTAATCCTCCCCTGCACTGCATCTGCTTGCATGAATGGATTGGTGATAGATAGATAGCTAGTGTCATAACAAAAGGAAAAAAAAAGAAAAAAAAGTGAAAGAGCACACATGCAATGCAATGCAAGCACCTGAGCATCCCTGGTTTGTTCAGCCCAGCAATCATCTGAAAATAAAAGAAGAGACAAGTTTCAAAGAAATATGGTTTATAGGTTAGAGATAAATTAATAGTGAAGATATATTAACATGAAAGTGATCAGGAGGAGAACATATAAATATAAATATAAATTAAGTTGCACCGCATGCATGTATGTACCGAGATTTATATATTTGTAGCCAAGCGCAGCAAGCCCCGTTGATACCATTGCATCAGCTGTTGCATAATACAATAATATAGTATATCAGATGAAGAAAATAAGAAAGACTTGAATTGTGACAATAGTGGTGATTAATTAAAAAAAGTAAAAGTGCATTGGTGTTATATGTATGTTGATGAATTCCACCTGTTTCCCTAATCAACTTCTCTTGGATGTTACATTGAAAATGATTCCAGCTATTCCATCTGAAGAGTAACATATATCATCAATTTGATTGACCCAGCCAATATTGATTAAGAAAAAGAAAAAAGGAAATTAAGGAAAGCCTAATCTGCAAGAATATATATATACACATGAATATGATGTTGTGATGAAGCATATATACCCCATCTGAGGAGTTCGCGCCAGTCCATTTTCCAGTAGTTGATGGCGGAATTGGAATGAAGAAGATTCTGCATTCAAGCTGCAGCTGCAGATCAACCATACTAATGCCACAATCACCATACTGCTGCTACTATCTGCAGAATTCATTTCTTAATGCTTCTGCTCTGGGATATATATGATTCCCTATATAATACTATCATATATATATATATATATATATTATATATATATATATAGAGAGAGAGAGAGAGAGAGAGAGAGAGAGAGAGTTGAAGTGGGGGATGGAAGGAAGCTAAAAGGGGATGTGATGATGTAGAATTAATAGAAGAAACAAGGCGAGCTGAGCTGAGCGCTCAAGGAGAGTGGATATACAACGCAAATTCTTTACTATTTCTATTATTAACATCGCACTATCTCATCATACATAGTGTTTTTCTAATAATGTCTATGTCATGAATACCTAGACCTTCAATTGCAACTACTACGTAACGCCAACGCAAACTCAACTATAGAAAACATATTCTTTAATTATTTGGTTTTCTATATGCAATGATTAAAGAGATCAATTAATTAGTTGTTCCTTTGCCGGGCTTAACTTTCTCAATCCAAATTGAAATTGGCTTGTTGTAGCTAGCTACTAATGAATATTTGTATATCATTCATTGTATTGTAAGTATTTCGTAGTCAATTTGAAGAAAAAGAAACATGAATATGAAATTAGGTAGATAACAACACCGATAGATTAATTCGGTGTGTGAAACGTAACGTACATGTTGCATGGTTTTCATTAATTTTTGGTCTTTTTTTGTTTGAAAGAATTAATTTTTGGTGTTAAATAATTAGTTAGTTGTTGGTGCATTCATCATCTCATTGTCCTTTTGCCACTGCAGCTAACAAACTCGGATTAATGCAGCAAGCACCCAAAAGTAGTTTCTACAATTCTTTCTCCATTTCGCACAGTACATGTACATACATGTTCATGTACAAAATCATCATCATCATCACCATAAAATACAGGCAAGACACATTTTGAGGTCCTTAAACTATTAAAGTTTATTTTGATAGATCCTAAAATATGTTTTTACCAGTAATATTCATGGTTTAAATAAATCGTTGACATTAAATGTAGAAGTATAAAGACTTACTAAAACAAGAAAGAAAAAAAATATATCTTTAGTAGAAGGATCAATCGAATTAAACTTTAATAGTAGACGATCTCAAAATATGTTTTGCCCTTAGCTAGCTAACTAGCTATATTATAGTAGTGTATATTTTAGTCTTGCCCACGACAATTACGAACGTACAAGTAGCTAGAGCTAGACGACGACACAGATAAAAAGAGGAGGTGGCGGCGGCCATATACTACCATTTATTTATTGAAACACTACTACGGGCCTTTGTTTTCAAATGATTGTCTGGTGCTGTCAATTTAAATATATTGCATGGAAAATTGAACAATCAAATATATATATATATATATATATATCGCGACAAATATGTCATCATTATCATTATATTACTAAAAGTAAAATGATTCTTACTTTGAAAAAATTTTACGTGGCACCCTTCTTAAATTTTCAATCTTATTTATCTGAATTTTCAAATTTTTAAATTTTTAAATATAAAATAATAAATTTTAAATATCTATTAAAATCTTGTGTCCCACATCGGTTATTCAATGAAATTTCACCTATTGAAAAGCCTATAAATATATAGAAATAATGTGTATTTTCTCATATTTTGCTCTACAAGTTTTATTTGACCAATTTATTTATTAATCGGCCGAATAAATAACTATTTTTATAGTTTAGTTTAATTTAATTTAATTTGGTCAATTTATTAATTGACCAATAAAAAATTATTTTTCATAGGAAACTAATTTATTAGTTGAAAGAATAAATGGTTCCAAAATAATTAGCTAATGTGGCTAATGTATTGGTTGGTCGAATTAAATTTTGAAATAGTCTAATAATTTTTATTTAATTTGATAAAAAATATTTAATTTATAATTTATCAATTATTTAGGTAGACGTGCCAATTCCCAACTGACAGACACCTCAACTCGAGTTCTCACGTGACACATTTCCATTCTTTATTCTTATTTATTTTAAATTTTATTTTATTTATTTTTTCCATGTATTTTTCTAAAATCTAGAATCACCATCTATGAATTGATCTGTACGTGATTTGTAGTTGAGTTTCCAGCTTTGCATAACTTATAATTGTAATTAGTGAATATTCCTATACAATTTTTTTTTTAGTTGACAAAATAAATGGTTCCAAAATAATTGGCTAA